>LR778274.1:6135472-6186002 GCA_902810595.1 Coregonus sp. 'balchen'
TCCACCCCCTAACGGTATTTCGACACCCAATAAATAACGTCCCTTACGACAGGGACCCAAATACCATCCGTAGTATTAGATCACCTGTCAGGCTCTCTGTCCTCCTTCATACAGTACGACACGGACCCAAATACCATCTGTAGTATTAGATCACCCCTCAGGCTCTCTGTCCTCCTTCATACAGTACGACACGGACCCAAATACCATCTGTAGTATTAGATCACCCCTCAGGCTCTCTGTCCTCCTTCATACAGTACGACACGGACCCAAATACCATCTGTAGTATTAGCCTATCAACTGTTAGCTCTGACCCCTGATCTATAACCTGTGACCTAAGTTTTCTCGACTGCAGCCCTCGAGTAGCGCCAGTGTTACATTTTTTTACATTTTAGTCATTTAGCAGACGCTCTTATCCAGAGCGACTTACAGTTAGTGATTTTTTTTTTTTTTTACACATGTTTGTTCTAGCCCTGCATGAAAACACCTGATTACACTGATAAAGGGCGTAATGATATGATTGAGTAGTTTAATCAGGTGTGTGTAGGGGGTACTGGAGAAACACTGGCCTATAACCTCTAACCACTGACCTCTGACCTATGACTCAGAGGGTTCGCTGTCAGAACCTGAGAACCTGAGCGTTTACCTAGAATACTCTGTGTGTGTCAGTGTGTCGGTGTGTGTGTGTGTGTGGTGTGTGTGTGTGTGTGTGTGTGTGTGTGTGTGTCTGTGTGTGTGTTTGTGGTGGTGTGTGTGTGTGTGTGTGTGTGTGTGTGTGTGTGTGTGTGGGGTGTGTGTCTGTGTGTGGGGTGTGTGTCAGTGTGTGTCAGTGTGTGTGTGTGTGTGTGTGTCTGTGTGTGTGGGTGTGTGTGTGTGTGTGTCTGTGTGTGGGTGTGTGTGTGTGTGTGTGTCTGTGTGTGTGTGTGTGTGGGGTGTGTGTCAGTGTGTGTGTCTGTGTGTGTGTGTGTGTGTGTGTGTGTCTGTGTGTGTGTCTGTGGGTGTGGTGTGTGTGTGTGTGTGTGTGTCTGTGTTTTGTGTGTGTGTGTGTGTGTGTGTGTGTTGTGTGTGGGGTGTGTTTTCTGTGGGGGGTGTGGTCAGTTTTGTGTGTGTGTGTGTGTGTCTGTGTGTGTGGGTGTGTGTGTTGTGTCTGTGTGTGGGTGTTGTGTGTGTGTGTGTGTTGTGTGTGTGTGTTTTGTGTGTGGGGGTGGTGTCAGTGGTGTGTGTGTGTGTGGGGTTTTGTGTCTGTTTGTGTGTCAGTGTGGTGTGTGTTGTCAAATGTGTGTGTGTGTGTCAGTGTGTGTGTTTTGTGTCAGTGTGTGTGTTGGTGTGTGTGTGTCAGTGTGTGTGGGGTGTGTGGTGTGTGTGTGTGTTTCAGTGTTTGGGGTGTTTGTTTTGTCAGTTGTGTTTGTGTTTTTTGTTTTGTGTTTTTTTGGTTTGTTTGTGTTTTTGTGTGTGTGTGTGTGTCAGTGTGTGTAGTCTTCCCACCTCTCCTCTGTTATCTACATAGTGCAGCATGTATCTGTCTGCCTGTCTCTCTGACTGTCTGTCTGCCTGTCTGTCTGCCTGTCTGCCTGTCTGTCTGCCTGTCTGTCTGCCTGTCTGTCTGTCTGTCTGTCTGTCTGTCTGCCTGTCTGTCTGCCTGTCTGTCTGCCTGTCTGTCTGTCTGTCTGTCTGTCTGTCTGTCTGACCGCCTGACTGTCTGCCTGTTTGTCTGTCTGTCAGTCTCTCTGTCTGTCTGACCACAGCACTGGAAACAGACCACCACCTTCTGATACCAACACTATCAACCATAAGAAACAGACCAACACCTTCTGATAGCAACACTATCAACCATAAGAAACAGACAGTGTATATGTTGTGTCCTGCTCCTGGAGAATACACTGTATCACTATTCCCAGGCCTCTTGGAAGAGATCATTGGTTCTGAATGATTTATGAAGGATCTATATAGGTCTTATAATGGGTTCATGAAGGCTTCATTAAGCTAAGACTTTCTAATGTATGTTTAATTTAAAATAGGCAGACAGTCAGACAGGCAGACAGTCAGGCAGACAGGCAGACAGGCAGACAGACAGGCAGACAGAAAGGCAGACAGGTAGACAGACAGACAGACAGGCAGACAGACAGACAGACAGGCAGATAGACAGACAGACAGACAGGCAGATAGACAGACAGACAGACAGACAGGCGAATAGACAGGCGACAGACAGGCAGACAGACGACAGACAGACAGGGCAGGTAGACAGACAGAAAAAAGACAGGGCGGGCCCAGCCCCCAGGGAAAACACAACAATAAAAAGAAAAAGGCCCGGGGAAACCAGCCCCAAGAAAAAAACCCCCAAAAAGTTTTTTCCCCAAAAGGGGGGGGCGGGGAAATAAAACCCATCCCAATTTATTCAACAGGAACCCCCAAACCCCTACCCTTAAAAATTCCGCCCCTCCCCTCACCCCCCCTGTTCTCTTTTCCCCGGTGGTGGTTTTCCTGGGGGGCCATTTTGGGGCCTTTCCCGTTTTCCCCTTCCCGGCCCCCTTTTCCCTCTTTCTTCTCTCCCCTTTTCCTCTTTTGTTTTCCCTTCTCTCTCTTTTTTTGGTCTCTCTCTCCCCTCCCCTCTCTCTGCCCCCTCTCTTTCTCTCTTTTTATCTGGTCCCCTTTTAATCGTCTCTCTCCCCCGGTCTTCTTTCTCTCTTTTCTGTCCCCCTCCCCCTCCTCTCTTTCTTTTCTCCTCTATCTCTCTCTCTCCTCTCTCATTTTTCCCCTTTGTTCCCCCTTTCTTTTCTCTCTCTGGTCTCTCTCCCCAAACCCCCTTTTTCTCCCTTCCCCTTTTTTTCCCCCTTCTCTCTCTTCCCTCCCCTTTCCACTTTTCCTCACCTCCTTCTCTCCTCCCCCTTTCCTCCTCTCTTCTTTTCTTCCTCTCCTCTTTTTTCCAAACTCTTTTTTTCTCTCTTTTTCCCCTCTTTTTTCCCCTCCCTTCTTTTTTTCCTCCTCCTCTTTCTTCCTCTCTCTTCTTCTCTTTTCCCCAAAACCCTTTTTTCCAGCTAAAGGCTTTGGTTTTTTCCCCGGTTTTCCCCCTGGAAATTTCATTAGCCCCACTAAAAAAAAGGGGCTTTTTTTATTGGCCGGGCCATCTTTTTCCCCAGGGGCTTCCATCCCCTTTGGGGGCTTACTGCCACCTGAGCTATCTTTATCTACTCGTCTTTTTCCAGTCTTATTTTACCTGGGTGAGCTATCTTTTTCTATCTCCTGTCCGGGCCTTATCTTCCCTAGCTGAGCATTTTTTATCTATCTCTCTGCCACCCTTACTTACCTACTGAGCTATTTTTTATCTATCCCTGTCCAGTCTTATTTTACCTACCCGGAGTATCTTTTTTCTACTCTCGGGCCAGTTATCTTCCCACCCTGACTATCTTTTATCTATCTCTTGTCCAGTCTTATCTTACCTACAAAGCTTTTTTTTATCTACTCTCTGTCCATTTATTTTTACCTAGTTTGAGCTATTTTTTATCTATTCTCGTCCAGTTTACCCTACCTAGGGCTTTTTTTTTAAATCTACCCTTCTTCCCTTTCTTTTTCTTTTCTTCTTTTTTTTTGGCTCTCGGGGTCCCTTTTTCTTCCCTCGGGCTTTTTTTTTCCCTTCTCTCTTCCAGTCTTCTTTCCCTTTTGTTTGGCTTTTTTTTCTATCTCTCGGGCCCCCGTCTTTTTTTCCTTTTTTGTTTGGCTTTTTCTTCTATCTCTCTGGTTCCGTTTTTCCCTTCTTTTGGTTCTTTTCTTCTCTGGGTCCCTTTTCTTTCTTTCCTGGGGGCTTCTTTCTATTTTCTGTGGGTTCTTTTTTCCCCCCCCTGGCTTGGCTTTTTTTTCGGATCTTTTTTTGTCCGTCTTCTTCCTTTTCCTGGCTTCTTTTTCTTTTTTTCTGGCCCGTCTTATCTTACCTACTGAGCTATTTTTTATTATCCTCTGTCCCGTTTAAATTTCCCTAGGAGCTTTTCTTTTATCTATTTTCTCTGTCCATTTTATTTACCTCCCTGGGGCTTTTTTTATCTATCTCTCTGTCCCGTCTTATCTTACCTAGCTGAGCTATCTTTTCGATCTATCTCTCTGTCCAGTCTTATCTTACCTAGCTGAGCTATCTTTTATCTATCTCTCTGTCCAGTCTTATCTTACCTAGCTGAGTCTATCTTTTATCCATCTCTCTGTCCAGTCTTATCTTACCTAGCTGAGCTATCTTTTATCTATCTCTCTGTCCAGTCTTACCATATACAGTGAGGGAAAAAAGTATTTGATCCCCTGATGATTTTGTACGTTTGCCCACTGACAAAGACATGATCAGTCTATAATTTTTAATGGTAGGTTTATTTGAACAGTGAGAGACAGAATAACAACAAACAAATCCAGAAAAACGCATGTCAAAAATGTTATAAATTGATTTGCATTTAATGAGGGAATAGTATTTGACCCCTCTGCAAAATATGACTTAGGTACTTGGTGGCAAAACCCTTGTTGGCAATCACAGAGGTCAGACGTTTCTTGTAGTTGGCCACCAGGTTTGCACACATCTCAGGAGGGATTTTGTCCCACTCCTCTTTGCAGATCTTCTCCAAGTCATTAAGGTTTTGAGGCTGACGTTTGGCAACTCGAACCTTCAGCTCCCTCCACAGATTTTCTATGGGATTAAGGTCTGGAGACTGGCTAGGCCTCTCCAGGACCTTAATGTGCTTCTTCTTGAGCCACTCCTTTGTTGCCTTGGCCGTGTGTTTTGGGTCATTGTCATGCTGGAATACCCATCCACGACCCATTTTCAATACCCTGGCTGAGGGAAGGAGGTTCTCACCCAATATTTGACGGTACATGGCCCGTCCATCGTCCCTTTGATGCGGTGAAGTTGTCCTGTCCCCTTAGCAGAAAACACCCCCAAAGCATAATGTTTCCACCTCCATGTTTGACAGTGGGGATGATGTTCTTGGGATCATAGGCAGCATTCCTCCTCCTCCAAACACGGCGAGTTGAGTTGATGCCAAAGAGCTCGATTTTAGTCTAATCTGACCACAACACTTTCACCCAGTTCTCCTCTGAATCATTCCGATGTTCATTGGCAAACTTCAGACAGGCCTGTATATGTGCTTTCTTGAGCAGGGGGACCTTGCGGGCGCTGCAGGATTTCAGTCCTTCACGGCGTAGTGTGTTACCAATTGTTTCTTGGTGACTATGGTCCCAGCTGCCTTGAGATCATTGACAAGATCCTCCCGTGTAGTTCTGGGCTGATTCCTCACCGTTCTCATGATCATTGCAACTCCACGAGGTGAGATCTTGCATGGAGCCCCAGGCCGAGGGGATGAATAATCGCACCAACTGTTGTAACCTTCTCACCAAGCTGCTTGGCGATGGTCTTGTAGCCCATTCCAGCCTTGTGTAGGTCTACAATCTTGTCCCTGACATCCTTGGAGAGCTCTTTGGTCTTGGCCATGGTGGAGAGTTTGGAATCTGATTGATTGATTGCTTCTGTGGACAGGTGTCTTTTATACAGGTAACAAACTGAGATTAGGAGCACTCCCTTTAAGAGTGTGCTCCTAATCTCAGCTCGTAACTGTATAAAAGACACCTGGGAGCCAGAAATCTTTCTGATTGAGAGGGGGTCAAATACTTATTTCCCTCATTAAAATGCAAATCAATTGATAACATTTTTGAAAATGCGTTCTTCGGATTTTGTTTTTTGGGTTTTTCCCGTCCCCCTTTACTGGTTTAAAAAAACCCCCACCATTAAAATTTTAAAACTAATCATTTCTTTTTTCAGTGGGCCCAAAAAAACAAAATCAGCAGGGGTTCAAAAAAAACTTTTTCCCCCAAAGTAAACTCTTTTTGTCCAGTTTACCTTTTTTTCGATCCCCCCCTGTCTCTTACCCCTTTGGGTTTGGGGGGGCTATATTTTCCATCTCCCCCGCCCTTACCCTTGGGGTTTGTGGGGATATCTCCTATCTCCCCCGTTTTTTACCTTGGTTAATGGGCTATATCCCGTCTCCCCCCGTTTTCTTACCTTGGTTGGGTGGGCGGGAATTCCTATCCCCCGTCCCCTTACCTTGGTTAGGGGTATATCCCCCTATCTCCCTGTCTTTACCTTGGGTTTGCTGGGCAATCCCTATCTCCCCTGTCTCTTACCTTTGGGTTGGGTTGGGGTATATCTCCAATTTCCCCCGTCCTTACCTTGGTTAGCTGGGTATACTCCTATCTTTCCCCGGCTTTACCTGGGGGGGCTGGGCCCATATTTTCCCACTCCCTGTCTCTTTCCTTGGAGGGTGGGCTTTTATCTCCTATCTCCCCCGGCTCTTAAAATTGGTTTGCTGGGGTATATCTTTTAACATCTCCCCTGTCTCTTTCCTTTGGGTTGCGAGCTATATCTCCTATCTCCCCTGTCTCTTACCTTGGTTTAAACTGGGCTTATCTCCCCAAAATATTCCCCTTTTTCTTACCCTTTGGGTTTGCTGGGCTTTTAAACTCCTACTCCCCTTGTTTTACTTGGGTTTGCGGGGGTAAATCTCCCATCCCCCTTTTCTTTCCTTGGTTAGCGGGGGGTATATCTCCATTCCCTGTCTTTACCTTGGTTAGCTGAGCATATCAAAATATCCCCCGTCTCTTACCTTGGTTTGTGGGTATATTCCCCTATTTTCCCCGGGCTTTACCTTTGGGGTTTTCTGGGCTATATTTGCTATTTTCCCCGGGTTTTTACCCTTTTTAGCGGGGGTAATCTCCTATTTTCCCCGGGCCTTACCTTGGGAGCTGGGCTATATCTTTTCCCATCTCCCCTTTTCCCCTTTCCTTGGTTTTGCTGGGGTTACTCCTATCTCCCCCTCTCTTCCTTTGGGTTTGCTGGGCATATCTCCTATCTCCCCCCCTCCTTTTTGGTTTTGCTGGGGTTTTATTCCCCAATCTCCCGTTACTTCCCCTTTGGGTTTTGCTGGGGGTATATCTCCATCTCCCCCGTCTCTTTCCTTGGTTAAACGGGCTATACTCCTGTCTCCCCCGTCTCTTACCTTGGTTTTCGGGGGGTATCCCTATCCCCCTGGCCCCTTTACCTTGGTTAGCTGGGCTATATCTCCTATCTCCCCTGTCTCTTACCTTGGTTAGCTGGGCTATTCTCCTTCCCCCCGTCTCTTACCTTGGGTTTGCTGGGCATATCTCCTATTCCCCGGGCCTTACCCTTTGGGGTTTGCTTGGGGTATATTTCCTATCTCCCCTGTCCCTTTCCTTGGTTTGCTGGGCTATATCACCCATCCCTGTCCTTTTCCCTTGGGTTGTGGGGGGATACCCCCTATTCCCCTGTCTCTTACCCCTTTGGGTTTGCTGGGCTTTATCTCCCATCTCCCCTTCCCCCTTAAACCCTTTGGGTTTGCTGGGGGATATCTCCTATCTCCCCCGGGCTCTTTCCTTTGGGTTTAAACTGGGCTATACTCCCATCCCCCTGTCTTTAACCTTGGGTTTGCTGGGCTTTTAAACCCTGTTTTCTTACCTTGGGGGAGCTGAAAACTAAATCTCCTATTCCCTGTTTTTACCTTAGTTTTGGGGGGCTAATCTCCTATTCTCCCCCGTCCTTCCCTTGGGTTTGCGGGGGTATTTCCTTTTCTCCCCTGTCTCTTACCTTGGGGGTTTGTGGGTTTTATCTTCCCGTCTCACCTTGGTTTTTCTGAGCTAATCCTTTCTTAAACCGGTTAGCTGGGTAAAATCTCCTGTCTCTTACCTTTTGGTTTTGCTGGGGGATACTCCTATCCCCCTGTCTTTTTTCCCTTTGGGTTTGCTGGGGGTTTTATCCTATCTCCCCGTCTCTTTCCTTTGGGTTTGCTGAGCTATATTCCCCATCCCCCTGCCCCTTTTCTTTTTTGTGGGCATATCTCCTATTTCCCCCGTCCTTTTCCTTTGGTTAAACGAGCTATAAACCCCCTATCTCCCCTGTCTCTTACCTTGGTTAGCTGGGCTATATCTCCACCCCCGGGCTCTTACCTGGTTAGGTGGGGTATATCCCCTGTTCCCTTACCTTTGGTTTTGGTGAGCTATATTCCCCTTACCCCTGTCCTTACCTTGGGTTTGCGGGGTAAAATTTCCTATTCCCCGGGCTCTTACCTTGGTTGGGTGGGTAAACTCCCATCCCCCTGGGCTCTTACCCTTTGGGTTAGCTGGGCTATATCTCCTATCTCCCCTGTCTCTTACCTTGGTTAGCTGGGCTATATCTCCCAATTTTCCCCCCGGTTTCCTTTGGGTTTGCTGGGGTATATCCCTATCTCCCCGTCCTTAAACCCTTTGGGTTTGCTGGGGTAAAATCTCCATCTCCCCGGGCTCTTCCTTTGGGTTTGCTGGGGTATCTCTCCTTTTCCCCCTTAACCCTTTGGGTTTAATGGGCTAAATCTCCTATCTTTCCCCTTTGGGGCTCTTTTCCCTTTGGGTTTGCTGGGCCCATATTCCCCGTCTCCCCGGGCCGGACCTTGGTTAGGGTGGGCTATATCTCCTATCTCCCCTGTCTCTTACCTTGGTTAGGGTGGGCTTTTTTCCCTGTCTCTTACCTTGGGTTTGTGAGCTATATTCCTGTCTCTTTCCTTGGGTTTTGGGGTGGCATATCTCCCGTTTTTTTTGTTTTTTCCTTGGGTTAAAAGGGTATATTCCCCATCTCCCCCGTTCTACCTTTGGTTTGCTAGTATATTCCTATCTCTCCTGCCTCTTCCTTGGTTAGCTGGGCTATATCTCCTATCTCCCCTGTCTCTTACCTTGGTTAGCTGGGCTATATCTCCTATCTCCCCTGTCTCTTACCTTGGTTAGCTGGGCTATATCTCCTATCTCCCCTGTTTTAAATTGGTTAGTGGGCATATCCTATCTCCCCTGGGCTCTTACCTTTGGGTTTGCTTTGGGGATAATCTTAAAATTTTCCCCGGGCTTTTTTACCCTTGGGTTTGCTGAGCTATAACTCCTATCTCCCCTGGGCCCCTTTTTTGGGGAGCTGAGCTATATCTTTCCCATCTCCCCTGCCCCTTACCCCCGGTTAGCTGGGCTATATCTCCTATCTCCCCTGTCTCTTACCTTGGTTAGCTGGGCTATATCTCCCCACTCCCCTTTTCTTACCTTGGTTAGTTGAGCTATATCTCCTGTCTCTTACCTTGGTTTTCTGGGTAAAAATCTCCCGTCCCCCTTACCTTGGTTAAACTGGGGAAAATCTCCGTCTCTTATTGGTTAGCGACTATATCTCCGTCTCTACCTTGGGAGCTGGGAATCTCCCCGTCTTTCCTTGGGGTTTGTGGGGTATTTTTGTCCTTACCTTTGGTTTGCTGGGGCCATATCTCCTATCTCCCCTGTCTCTTAGCTTGGTTAGCTGGGCTATATCTCCTGTCTCTGACCTTGGTTAGCTGGGCTATTCTCCATCTCCCCTGTTTTCCCTTTCCTTTGGGGAGCTGGCTATACTCCTATCCCCCCTGTCTCTTAATTGGGGTTTGCGGGGGGGCTAAAAATCTTCCCCATCTCCCCCTGGGCTCTTACCTTTGGTTTTTGGGTGGGCTATATCTCCCATCCTTTCCCCCCCCCTTTCCTTGGGGTTGGGTGAGCTATATCTTTCCCATTCCCCTTTTTTTTTACCTTGGGTTGCTGGGGTATAAACTTTCCCATCTCCCCGTTTTCTTACCTTGGTTAGCTTTGGGGGATATCTCCATTTTCCCCCCGTCTCTTCCCTTTGGGTTTGCTGGGTTATCTCCTGTTTCCCCCCGTCCTTACCCTTTGGTTTGCTGAGGGTAATCTCCCATTCCCCGGGCTCTACCTTTTGGGTTTCCCGGGCTATATCCCGGGCTTTACCTTGGTTTGTGGCTATATTCCTGTCTCTTTCCTTGGTTAGCTGGGGGTATATCTTTTTAACTATCTCCCTGGGCTTTTCCTTTGGGTTAAACTAGCTAAATTTTTCCCCTCTCTTACCTTTGGTTTGCGGGCTAATCTCCTGTCTTTACCTTTGGTTTGTGAGGGTTCTCCCCTGTCTTCCCCCCTTGGGTTTGCTGGGCTATATCTCCTTTTCCCCCGTCTCTTACCTTTTTTACGGGGAAATATCCTGTCTCTTAACCCTTTGGTTTGGGGTTGGGGTATATATCCCCGTTCTTACCTTGGGGTTTGCGGGGTTTTTATCTTCGGGCTCTTACCCTTTGGTTTTGCGGGCTATAATTTCCGGGCTCTTTCCTTGGTTGCTGAGCTATATCCCTTCTCTTACCTTGGTTAGCTGGGGTTTTTATCTCCGTCTCTTCCGGGGTTGGGTGGGCTATACTCCCATCCCCCTGTCCCCTTACCCTTTGGTTTTGTGGAGGGGATATCTCCTATCTCTCCTGTTCTTACCTTGGTTTTGGGTGAGCATATCTCCTATCCCCCTGTCTTTTTACCTTGGTTAGGGTGAGCTATATCTCCCATTCCCCCGTTTTTTACCGGGGGTTTGCTGGGCTATATTTTCCTGTATTTACCTTTGGGTTTGCTGGGCTTAAACCCTGTCCTTACCCGGGGTTTGCTGGGTATCTCCCCTGTCTCTTTTCCCTTGGGGCTGGGGTATATTCCTGTCTTTACCTTTGGGTTTGCTGGGCTATCTCCCCTTTTCTCTTACCTTGGTTAGCTGAGCTAATCTCCTGTTCTTTTCCGGGTTTTGGGTTTTTTGGGGTATATCCCTGTCCCCCTACCTTGGGGTGGGCATAAACTCCCGTCCCCTTACCTTTGGGTTTGCGGGCTATATTCCCCATTTTTCCCCTGTTTTCTTACTTGGTTTTGCTAGCTTATTCCCCATCCCCCCGGCTCTTACCTTTTGGTTTGCTGGGAATCCCTACTCCCCGGGCTCTTACCTTGGGTTTTGCTGGGCTTTTCTCCATCTCCCCTGTCCCCTTTTCCTTGGGGTTTGTGGGGTATATCTCCTGTTCCCCTGTCCTTTTCCTTGGGTTGGTGGGCTATATCTCCTATTCCCCTGTCTCTTACCCCTTTGGGTTCTGGGCTATATTTTTCCCCCCCTGTCTCTTTCCTTGGTTAGCGGGCATATCTCCTAATCTCCCCCGTTTCTTACCTTTGGGTTTGTGGGCATATCCCTATCTCCCCTGCTCTTACCTTGGGGGACTGGGGGGAATCTCCCAAACTCCCCCGTCTCTTCCCTTTGGTTTCCCGGGTAATATTCCCCATCCCCCCTGTTTTCCCTTTCCTTGGGGTTTGCTGGGCTATAATTTCCATCTCCCGTTTTCTTACCTTGGTTTTCTTGGGGTATAAACTCCTTCTCCCCCCGTCCCCTTCCTTGGTTAGCTGAGGATATCTTTAAAATACCCCCCCTGGCTCTTACCTTGAGGGGCATCTCCCCTTTTCTCTTAACCTTTGGTTTCTAGCTATATCTCCTATTTTCCCCGTCCCCTTTCCTTTTTTAGCTGAAACATATCTCCTTCTCCCCCCTCTTCCCCTTTGGTTTTCTGGGCTTTCCCCGGGCTCTTACCTTGGGTTAAACTGGGCTATTCTCCCATCTCCCTGTCTCTTTCCCTTTGGGTTTGCGGGCATATCTCCTATCTCCCCTGTTTTTTACCTTGGTTAACTTTGGGTTTTCCCCCTATCCCCCTTTCTTTACCTTGGTTAGCTGGGTAAAAATCTGCTATCTCCCCTGTCTCTTATCTTGGGGTTTCTGGGCTATATCTCCTTTTTCCCCCTTTTTCCCTTTCCCTTTGGTTTTGCTTTGGGGATACTCCTATCTCCCCGGTCCCTTACCCTTTGGGTTTGCTTTGGGGGAAAACCCATCTCCCCGTCTCTTACCTTTTGGGGTTTGCGGGGTATAACTCCTACTCCCCTTTCTTACCTTTGGGTTTGCTGGGGGTTTTTTTTTAAAACTCCCCATCTCCCCTTCTCTTAACCCTTTGGTTTGGGTGGGCTATACTCCTTTTATTCCGGGCCCCTACCTTGGTTTTTCTGGGGAATCTCCTATTCCCCTGTCTCTTACCCCTTGGGGGTGGGTATACTCTATCCCCCTGTCCTTACCTTGGTTGCTGGGCTAAACTCCTACTCCCTGTTTTCTTACCTTGGTTAGCTGAGCTATCTTCTTGCACATCTTGCCATGCATCTGATAATCGTACCGGTCCTGTTTTATTTCGGTTTAAATTCTGCGTCCCATTAAGGCACCGGAAAACCTGGCCCGGGGGGGGGGCGGGGCTTAAACCGGGGGGCCCGAAAGCCATCCCTAACCCCCCCGGGGGCAACCCTTTCCCCCAGCCCCTTAAGGGGTCCAACCGAATAATGGAAAAAAAGCGGGGAAATTCCCCGGGAATATCCTTTTCTTGGTTTGGGCCCCAGAGGGTTTTTTGGGTTTTTTCCCTTTTGTAGGAGAATAAGAATCCCCTCCGCTGTTGGGGGAAAAAACAAAGGGCCCCCGCAAGAGGGCATGGGAAAAAAACGTAAAAGTAAAAACGGGAGGTTCTCTCACCAAAATTTGCTCCCCCCCCCCTTTTTCTCCTCGGGCCCCGGGGCTTTGTTTCTCAGGTCACCGGCTCCATTCCCTCCGGGACCCCCTTCCCCCCGCCCAAAAAAAGCAGTCCCACCGCTGTCTGTCAACCGATTTGTTTTCTTATTTTAACGGGGCGCGCTCGAGGATGACCACCCGTCTTCTAGGGGGCAGGGGCGGAGAGGGGTAAATTTGGGAAAATTACCGGAGGCCCGCTCCGCTCTCCCCTTTCGGAGCGCACTGCTGCAGTGCTGTTCCGCCCCTCCCCGGTTTTTTGCTGTAGTGTAGGGCCGCCCCTCCCCGGTTCTTGCTGTTTTTGTAGGTCCCCCCCCCCCGGTTCGCTGTAATTTTAGGTCCAAAACGGGACTCACTCCCCGCACCCCAAACACACACATTCACACAATACACAAACCCTAAAACACACATTTTCACAGGATGGGAAAGGTTTTTTAAATTTCCTTTAAAATTTACCTTTTTTGGGCATTTGCGGACGCTCTGAAAACCAGACCGGGCTTTCATTTGTGATGCATACTTAATTTTTTTTCCCGGCCCCCCCCCTTTGGGGAACGGGAAACCCACAACCCTGGCGGGTTTCAAAAAAGCCCCTGCTCCTGAGCTACTCCCTTGGGCCCGGGCCCCCTTCCCCCCCACACCCTGGGGGACTCTGGGGCCCTTTTGCGCCGCCCCATGGGTCCCCCCGGTCGCGGCCCCGGCTACGGGAAAAAAGGGGTCAGTTTAACAATTGACTATTGGGATGGAAATTTATCATGATATTTTCCCCCCCCTTTTCCCCAATTTCTTTTTAACTCCTTGTTAATTTTTTTCCTTTCATCCCTTACCCCTTTCGTTTTTTCCCTTTTTCCCTTTTTCCCCCCTGCCCCTTGGAACCTTTTTTAACCCCCGGGTTTTCCCCCTAGGTAGGGCCTCCTCTTTTTAACAACCCTATTTTGGCTCAATCCCCCGCCCCCTTTTTCCTCCTCCCCCTTAACCCCGTCCTGTTTCCCCTTTTTTCCCTAACCCCCCCTCCCTTTTCCTTTTCTCCCTATAAAATCCCCAACGGGGGAAAACCCCCTTTTTTTCCCCTTAAGTCGTCCTTTTCCCTTTAGCCCTTCTCTCCCCTTTAAAATTTTCCCTTATCCATACGTAGGTTTTTTTTAACACCCTTTTTTGTTTCTAAATTTTCCCAAACCCCTTTGGGATTTCCAAGGGGTTTAAAACTTCCCCGTTTTGTAATTTCCTTTTTTAAAAGTCCTGATTATTTTTAAGAAAAAAATCACCCCCAAAAACCCCGTTTAAAACCATAATTTTTTTTTAATTTTCCCAAAAGGGGGTTAAATTTTTTCCCAAATTGCCCTAAGGGGTTTAATCACCGGGTTTAATTTCCTTTGGTTAAACCCCATGGGTTAAGGGCGGTTTCCAGTAAGCCCCCAAAGGGGCCCGGTTTTAAACCCCCCGCGGGAAAAAAAGATTGCCCTTGGGGCAAGGGACCTTAAACCCAATTGCCCTTAAGGCGTTTAAAGGCACGGTTAAAAAATTAAAAAATTTTAAAAACCCTTTAGGACGGGCCCAGCGGGGTTAAAATCCAGTGGCCCCAAAAGCAAAACAAAAGGGGGGGTTTTTTTTTTTTTGTTTAATTTTTGAATTTTTTGATTGTTCTTTTGTGGATTGTTTTAAAATTTTTTTTATATTTTTTTTTTTTTTTAAAATTTTTTTTGTTTTTTGGTTTAAATTTTTTTTTTTTTTTTTTTTTTTTTTTTTCTTTAATTTTTTTTGTTTTTAAAAAAAATTTTTTTTTTTTTTGTTTTAATTTTTTTTTAAAAATTTTTTTTTTTTTTTTAGCCCAAAAAATTAATTTTTAAGCGTTGGAAATTTCCTAAATTAAAGGAAACCAATTGTGGTGAGTTTTGGAGCCAGGGGAGCCTTGGGGCCCTCCCAAAGGGGGCGTTGGTTTTTTAACCCCACCCTTAAAAAACTGCCGAGGGCCCTTGGGGGCCTTAACCCCAAGAAACCGAAAAGCGGCCGGAAAACGGGTCTGCAAATGAATAAAATGTTTTTAAAAATTCCAAAAAGGGGCCCCTTGGAATTTTTTTAGACTTTTGTAAAACCCTTTTTTCCCCCCCAAAAAAACCCTGTGAAAAAAAATCGGGGGGTAAAAATTTTTTATTTTTTAAAAATTTGGGTTTCCCCCCCCCCC
Organism: Coregonus sp. 'balchen'; assembly: GCA_902810595.1. NCBI lineage: Eukaryota > Metazoa > Chordata > Actinopteri > Salmoniformes > Salmonidae > Coregonus > Coregonus sp. 'balchen'. Next base: position 6,150,115 of record LR778274.1, read on the forward strand.
CCCCATCAAAAAAAAACCCCCACACACGATTTAAACAAAAACCCCCCCCTAATTGAAACCCCAAAACAAAAAAACAAAGGTTTTTTGAAACCGTTTTTTAGGACGTATGCAGGGGTTAATATCCCAGATCTAGATCTACATACAGATGTAGGAATCTTAATTTGATCACTATTTTTGTTGCTGAGAATTTTCCAGGAAATGCAAACTTGTAGTATATTCAAGGTTGAAAAGGGCTTCTAACGTTTGTAATTTCCATTTTAAAATGTCAGACTTGATTTGCCCTAACGAAAAATGTATCAACCTCTACAAAACATGTCCATTAATTATATATCCACATAATAATTCACATTTCCTGTTGCTGCAAGATTATTTTTTACTGCTGTAGCAAACTGCCTCAAATTAAGATCCTACATCTGTAGGATGTAGTTTAGGTAGCCTAGTGGTTAAGAGCGTTGTGCCAGTAACCTAAAGGTCGCTGGTTCTAATCCCGGAGCCGACTAGGTGAAAAATCTGTCGATGTGCCCTTGAGCAAGGCACTTAACCCTAATTGCTCCTGTAAGTCGCTCTGGATAAGAGCATCTGCTAAATGAATAAAATGTTTTAAAAAATGCAAAAAATTTAGGACGCCCATGCGTGGCAGATTAATATCCTAGACTGGCCTAAATGCATACAAGCCGCTTTGTAGCCCATTAATATTCTATCATTCTATACACCCCCAAGTTCCCGATGCTGACCTAAATAAAGGAATACAGTGGTGTGGTGAGTAGAGACAGAGCAGAGCCTCGTGCCCTTCCCACGGGTGCGTTCTGTTCTGACCTCCATTCCTTTACCATACAGCTGCCAGCACGCGAACAGCTGCGGCCTTCACAGGCCGGAAACAACAGACAGACAGACAGGCAGACAGACGGCCTGGGCTGCACAGTAGATATAGATACACTGCATTTAGAAAGTATTCAGACCCCTTGACTTTTTTTTACACATTTTGTTACTTTACAGCCTTATTCTAAAATTGATTAAATTTGTCCCCCCCCCCCCCATCAATCTACACACGATACACCATAATGACAAAACAAGAACAGGTTTTTAGAAACGTTTACACATGTATTACAAATAAAATAAAATAAATATGACATTTCCATATGTATTGTAAATATGAACATGTCTTTCTGGCTATTATTATGACTCCATAGGGCTATGGTATCAGGGCTGTTATGGGATGGTATTCTTTTATTCACTTTTCTAGCCTGATGTTTACATTTTTTTTACATTTTTAGTCATTTAGCAGACGCTCTTATCGACTTGAGTGCATACATTTTTTTTTTTTCATATTGGCCCCCCGTGGGAAACGAACACACAACCCTGGCGTTGCAAACGCCATGCTCTACCAACTGAGCTATTTTTTCCTGCATATCTAAGCATACAGTACCTCTTGAGCTGTCTGTATTTAGTGCAGAAGATCTACAGGGGTTATTGAGAGAAGGCCTGAAGAGAGAGAGCCAGAGAGGATGAGTTTTAGTAAGGTAGGATTTCTTCAAATTCAAACCAAATCATGTGTTCATTGCTATGGTAATTAATTGTACTGCACAGATGGAATGAAAATCCCAGAAGATTGATTTGGTGAAAGCAGCAGCAGAATTTTTTTTGGGGGGGTGTCAGAGATTATAGTGCAGAAGAACTACAGTGGGTTTTGAGAGAAGAACTACAGGGGGTTTCACTAACTGTAAGTCGCTCTGGATAAGAGCGTCTGCTAAATGACTAAAATGTAAAAATGTAATGGTGCAGGATCTGTTAGGGCCAAAGTAGTGGGAAGGGGTGGTGGGTTTGTTGGGGATAGTGGTGTATATTTAGGGTTAGATGGGGGTGCAATAAAACATTTCTCATTCCCACTACTTTGCAATTCACACTCCGACCTGTGAAAGGTCAGAAAACAACATGAGGAGAGAGAGGGCAAATATTTTTTAGAAGGGGGAACGACGTAGCCAACGCTAATCTCGTGAGACTGATCTCACCTCTCGCGAGACTGGCAGTTACGTTTGAAAACAGGCGGCAGACGGAGAGACGACAAACGGCTCGAGTTGTCAAGAGAAAGTAAGGGACAAAAAAAAACTGAAATTACATTTTCATTTATGTGTTATATTTCATTTATTTACGAATCAACAATATTGGCAATATTAATCCTTTTGTGAAACATATAATTTTCGTTTCCAACCTCTTTGGTACCCCTGAGATAGACGATGTTTTTCTGCCTCGCGTGTCCGTAGAGAGCTTGAGGAGTTGGCTGGAGAGAAACGTTAGCTAGCTAGCTATGTTTTAGCTTTTTAAAAACGGTTAATTATTGGATAATAGATGACTTTATGTGAGATAGCTTTTCTAGCCAAGGAGGACGGGTGAGATATTCGTCTGGAATAGTGAAATGGATCATTTTAATAAATTCGTAAAAGTTTCGCAAACGACCTACTGTAGCTAACTAGAGTTAGATAGCTAAATACACGCCGAATAGCCACTTAGCAAACATCGCTTGTTGTTGGATGTTTAACCCAATTTTCCAGTCACATACCTCGGCTGCTTCCCTGCATTGTAGAATACGTTAGCCTGGCTTATTGTATTTTTTTGGAGCTAACTAGCCATTTAGAGTAGTTTAAAGCTATACCTGTGTTGGTTTGAATGATAACGTTATAGCTAGCTGTAGTATTGTTTTCTTCAGGAGAGAGAAGATGACTGGGGACAGTGAGTTGGCGATAAAGGAGGCGTTTCAGCGCGCTCAGAAAGGACACAACAACAAGGCTAAACTGGTGGCCAGTCTCAAGAACACGTACAACAAGGTACACACCCTATAAACACACGCCTGTAAACCCCCGTAAACACGCACACATACCCTATGAACACACACTTACCCATGTATACACACACAGATACAAGGGAAACACACATACTGTACATCAGGGTACAGACACACAAACAGTGACACACATGTTTAAATCAATGATTCTGTTCATTCTCTTTCTAATACCAGTAAGAGAACCACCATCCTGACCCAACCTGTTTCCTCTCTGTCCTGTTTCCTGTCTGTCCTGTTTCCTCTCTGTCCTGTTTCCTCTCTGTCCTGTGTGCCTGTCTTGTCTGTCATGTGTCTGTCCTGTGTGTCTGTCTTATCTGTCCTGTGTGTCTGTGTCTGTCCTGTGTGTGTGTCTGTCTGTCCTCTGTGTCTGTCCTGTGTGTGTGTGCCTGTCTGTCCTGTGTGTCTGTGTCTGTCCTGTGTGTGTGTCTGTCTGTCCTCTGTGTCTGTCCTGTCTGTCCTGTGTGTGTGTGCCTGTCCTGTGTGTGTGTCTGTCCTGTGTGTGTGCCTGTCCTGTGTGCCTGTCCTGTCTCTAGTTGGAGGACAAGACATTGTTCCATGAGGAGTTTGTCCAGTGCCTGAAACATGCCATGATCGTGTACAAGCGAGAACCGGCCGTGGAGAACATTATAGAGTTCGTCTCCAAGTTCTCCACCAGCTTCCAGACTCCTTCCACCGAGGGAGGAGAGGAAGAGGAGGAGGATGAAGAAGAGGACCAGAACCCCTTCCTCAGTTACATGTTCAACTTCCTGTTGGAGGTACTAGAACTCTGAGTCTCAAACTATCCCTTATGTGGTCCTCTGTAGCCCAATGTGGTCCTCTGTAGCCCAATGTGGTCCTCTGTAGCCCAATGTGGTCCTCTGTAGCCCAATGTGGTCCTCTGTAGCTCAGCTGGTAGAGCACGGCGCTTGTAACGCCAGGGTAGTGGGTTCGATCCCCGGGACCACCCATACGTAAAAATGTATGCACATATGACTGTAAATCGCTTTGGATAAAAGCGTCTGCTAAATGGCATATTATATTATTATATGTAGAGCGCTACTTATAACCAGGGCCCTATGGTGGAAGGCTAGGGCCGTACACCCACCGGGTGGTTTTTCAATACCGTTGAACCAATTTTCTTTTTGAGTTTTTTAAAATTTATTTATACATTTGAAATATTTGTAGGTACTTTTTTAAAGTAAATATCTTCATTCGACTTGTGAAATACATTAGGAGATAAAGCAGATCACTTTCTTCATTTCACCGGTCGCATAATGTTTCATTACCGGGTAGTCCCCAGTCACACGACGAGGAGAGACCGGAGCCTTGTGAGTCACTGTTGTTCAGCATGTTAGCCTGGTGATCTAGTTACAGTATGGAATACAACGAGGAGAGACCGGAGCCTTGTGAGTCACTGTTGTTCAGCATGTTAGCCTGGTGATCTAGTTACAGTAGGGGAATACAACGAGGAGAGACCGGAGCCTTGTGAGTCACTGTGTTCAGCATGTTAGCCTGGTGATCTAGTTACAGTAGGGAATACAACGAGGAGAGACCGGAGCCTTGTGAGTCACTGTTGTTCAGCATGTTAGCCTGGTGATCTAGTTACAGTAGGGAATACAACGAGGAGAGACCGGAGCCTTGTGAGTCACTGTTGTTCAGCATGTTAGCCTGGTGATCTAGTTACAGTAGGGAATACAACGAGGAGAGACCGGAGCCTTGTGAGTCACTGTTGTTCAGCATGTTAGCCTGGTGATCTAGTTACAGTATGGAATACAACGAGGAGAGACCGGAGCCTTGTGAGTCACTGTTGTTCAGCATGTTAGCCTGGTGATCTAGTTACAGTATGGAATACAACGAGGAGAGACCGGAGCCTTGTGAGTCACTGTTGTTCAGCATGTTAGCCTGGTGATCTAGTTACAGTAGGGAATACAACGAGGAGAGACCGGAGCCTTGTGAGTCACTGTTGTTCAGCATGTTAGCCTGGTGATCTAGTTACAGTATGGAATACAAACGAGGAGAGGACCGGAGCCTTGTGAGTCACTGTTGTTCAGCATGTTAGCCTGGTGATCTAGTTACAGTAGGGAATACAACGAGGAGAGACCGGAGCCTTGTGAGTCACTGTTGTTCAGCATGTTAGCCTGGTGATCTAGTTACAGTATGGAATACAACGAGGAGAGACCGGAGCCATTGTGAGTCACTGTTTGTTCAGCATGTTAGCCTGGTGATCTAGTTACAGTATGGGAATACAACGAGGAGAGACCGGACCTTGTGAGTCACTGTTGTTCAGCATGTTAGCCTGGTGATCTAGTTACAGTATGGAATACAACGAGGAGAGACCGGAGCCTTGTGAGTCACTGTTGTTCAGCATGTTAGCCTGGTGATCTAGTTACAGTAGGGAATACAACGAGGAGAGACCGGAGCCTTGTGAGTCACTGTTGTGCAGCATGTTAGCTGGTGATCTAGTTGACAGTATGGAATACACGAGGAGAGACCGGAGCCTTGTGAGTCACTGTTGTTCAGCATGTTAGCCTGGTGATCTAGTGACAGTAGGGAATACAACGAGGAGAGACCGGAGCCTTGTGAGTCACTGTTGTTCAGCATGTTAGCCTGGTGATCTAGTTACAGTAGGGAATACAAACGAGGAGAGACCGGAGCCTTGTGAGTCACTGTTGTTCAGCATGTTAGCCTGGTGATCTAGTTACAGTATGGAATACAACGAGGAGAGACCGGAGCCTTGTGAGTCACTGTTGTTCAGCATGTTAGCCTGGTGATCTAGTTACAGTATGGAATACAACGAGGAGAGACCGGAGCCTTGTGAGTCACTGTTGTTCAGCATGTTAGCCTGGTGATCTAGTTACAGTATGGAATACAACGAGGAGAGACCGGAGCCTTGTGAGTCACTGTTGTTCAGCATGTTAGCCTGGTGATCTAGTTACAGTATGGAATAACACGAGGAGAGACCGGAGCCTTGTGAGTCACTGTTGTTCAGCATGTTAGCCTGGTGGATCTAGTTTACAGTATGGATACAACTAGGAGAGACCGGGAGCCTTGTGAGTCACTGTTGTTCAGCCTGTTAGCCTGGTATCTAGTTTACAGTAGGGAATACAACGAGGAGAGACCGGAGCCTTGTGAGTCACTGTTGTTCAGCATGTTAGCCTGGTGATCTAGTTACAGTAGGGAATACAACGAGGAGAGACCAGGAGCCTTGTGAGTCACTGTTGTTCAGCATGTAGCCTGGTGATCTAGTTACCAGTATGAACAACGAGGAGGACCGGGGCCTTGTGAGTCACTTTGTTTAGCATGTTACCTGTGATTAGTTTCAGTAGGGAATAACAGGAGAGACCGAGCCTTTGAGTCATGTTGTTCAGCATGTTTCCCCGGTGATCTAGTTACAGTATGGAATACAACAGGAGAACCGGAGCCTTTTGGTCACTGTTGTTTAATTTACCGGTGATCTTTACAGTATGGGAAACACCACTAAAAGTTTTTCCCGCTAGTATCTTTGAAAATATTAAAGTTAATTAATATTAATTTCCACTTTATTTGGGAATAGTCCCGATTTAAAAGTTTATTTAAAAAAAAGACATGCTGTGCAAGAAAAACGTTTCCCCAAAACTTGAACTCTGAAATCAGGACCTGATGGGATTTTGATAAAATGCACAAAAACGCCAATCAAAATTCTGACATGCCATTTTTTTTTGGGGAAGCCTATTTGGGTCCTGGTTGGGCATACAGTGACCAGTTATTTTGGGGAAGCCTATTGGATCCTGAGTTGGGGGCATCACAGTGACCATGTTATTTTGGGGAAGCCTATTGGATCCTGAGTTGGGGGCATCACAGTGACCATGTTATTTTGGGGAAGCCTATTGGATCCTGAGTTGGGGCAGCACAGTGACCATGTTATTTTGGGGAAGCCTATTGGATCCTGAGTTGGGGCATCACAGTGACCATGTTATTTTGGGGAAGCCTATTGGATCCTGAGTTGGGGCATCACAGTGACCATGTTATTTTGGGGAAGCCTATTGGATCCTGAGTTGGGGCATCACAGTGACCATGTTATTTTGGGGAAGCCTATTGGATCCTGAGTTGGGGCATCACAGTGACCATGTTATTTTGGGGAAGCCTATTGGATCCTGAGTTGGGGCATCACAGTGACCATTGTTATTTTTGGGGAAGCCTATTGGATCCTGAGTTGGGGGCATCACAGTGACCATGTTATTTTGGGGAAGCCTATTGGATCCTGAGTTGGGGCATCACAGTGACCATGTTATTTTGGGGAAGCCTATTGGATCCTGAGTTGGGGCATCACAGTGACCATGTTATTTTGGGGAAGCCTATTTGATCCTGAGTTGGGGCATATATAGTTTGTATGTGAAAACTACACTTACTTTTTAAAGTTTTTCCGAACTCGTGCATAAAGCATAGAGAGATGCTTATGCTGTTGGTGCTGGGAATGCTTAGGTCAGACACACTGCTGCAGTTGACGTAGCCTACGTCAGCTGACGTAGCCTCGCATGCTTAGGTCAGACACACTGCTGCAGTTGATGTAGCCTACGTCAGCTGACGTAGCCTCACAAGCCAATCGCTAGAAACTGAAGCAAATTGTACAATCTGGCCAGTTTGATGTCCAGATTGATTTAGGTGACATCACACAGTGTGACGTGATAATGGTTAAAGATGTCTGGTCAGGTTGATGTCCAGATATATTTAGGAGATTTACCAGAGACAGGGACAGTATATCTGATCAGGACATCTCCAACACTACTCTGATGGTATCAGTGGACAGAGACAGGGACAGTATATCTGATCAGGACATCTCCAACACTACTCTGATGGTATCAGTGGACAGAGACAGGGACAGTAGTCTAGGTATTGATGCTACGTCTCTGCTCTAACCCCAGTGTCTTTCTTCCCCCCCCCCCCCAGTCCCACAAGGCCAACAGCCACGCCGTGAGGTTCCGCGTGTGTCAGCTGATCAACAAGTTGCTAGGCAGCATGGCGGAAAACGCCCAGATAGACGACGACCTGTTTGACGGGATCCACCAGGCCATGCTGGTCCGAGTCACAGACAAGTTCCCCAACGTCAGGATCCAGGCCTCTCTGGCCATGGCGAGACTGCAGGAACCACAGAACCAGCACTGTCCCACTGTTAAAGGTACTGATACCACCACACACTGTCAGGGTCCAGACCTCTCTGGTCATGGCGAGACAAACGGGATCCACAGAACCAGCGGTGTTAAAGGTCCCGGTCACACACAACACAACTCTCTCTCCTCTCCTCTCCTCTCCTCTCCTCTCCTCTCCTCTCTCTCCTCTCTCTCCTCTCCTCTCTCTCTCCTCTCCTCTCCTCTCCTCTCCTCTCCTCTCCTCTCCTCTCCTCTCCTCTCCTCTCCTCTCCTCTCCTCTCCTCCAGCCTATCTGTTGATATTGGAGAATGATTCCAATCCGGAGGTTCGTCGAGCCGTTCTGTCCTGCATCGCCCCCTCCTCTGTCACCCTCCCCAAGATACTGAAACGCACCAGGGACGTCAAGGAGAGCGTCCGCAAACTGGCTTACCAGGTACACACACACACACACACACTAAACTGGCCTTACAAACCTTAACCCAGCTTAAACAGGACGTTTTTAATGACTGTGTGTGTGTGTGTCAGGTTCTGGCAGACAAGGTCCACATCAGAGCTCTGAGTATCGCCCAGAGAGTCAATCTGCTGCAGCAGGGTCTCCACGACGCCGCAGGTACACACTCTCTGTTACTCTGTCACTCTGTCACTCTGTCACTCTGTCACTCTGTTACTCTGTCACTCTGTCACTCTGTTACTCTGTCACTCTGCTCTGTCACTCTGTCACTCTGTCACTCGGTCACTCTGTCACTCTGTTACTCTGTTACTCTGTCACTCTGTTACTCTGTCACTCTGTCACTCTGTCACTCGGTCACTCTGTCACTCGGTCACTCTGTCACTCGGTCACTCTGTCACTCTGTCACACTGTCACTCTGTCACTCTGTCACTCTGTCACTCTGTCACTCTGTTACTCTGTTACTCTGTCACACTGTTACTCTGTCACTCTGTCACTCTGTCACTCTGTTACTCTGTCACTCTGTCACTCGGTCACTCTGTCACTCTGTCACTCTGTCACTATGTCACTCTGTCACTCTGTCACTCTGTCACTCTGTTACTCTGTCACTCTGTTACTCTGTCACTCTGTTACTCTGTCACTCTGTTACTCTGTCACTCTGTCACTGTTACTCTGTCACACTGTTACTCTGTCACTCTGTCACTCTGTTACTCTGTCACTCTGTTACTCTGTCACTCTGTTACTCTGTCACTCTGTCACTCTGTCACTCTGTCACTCTGTCACTCGGTCACTCTGTCACTCGGTCACTCGGTCACTCGGTCACTCTGTCACACTGTCACTCTGTCACTCTGTCACTCTGTTACTCTGTTACTCTGTCACTGTTACTCTGTCACACTGTTACTCTGTCACTCTGTCACTCTGTCACTCTGTTACTCTGTCACTCTGTCACTCGGTCACTCTGTCACTCTGTCACTCTGTCACTCTGTCACTCTGTCACTATGTCACTCTGTCACTCTGTCACTCTGTCACTCTGTTACTCTGTCACTCTGTTACTCTGTCACTCTGTTACTCTGTCACTCTGTTACTCTGTCACTCTGTCACTGTTACTCTGTCACACTGTTACTCTGTCACTCTGTCACTCTGTCACTCTGTTACTCTGTCACTCTGTTACTCTGTCACTCTGTTACTCTGTCACTCTGTCACTCTGTCACTCTGTGTGTGTCTATAACTGTGTGTGTGTGTGTGTGTGTCTAACTGTGTGTGTATAACTCTGTGTGTGTGTGTGTGTGTCTATAACTGTGTGTGTCTATAACTGTGTGTCTAACTGTGTGTGTGTCTATAACTGTGTGTGTCTATAACTGTGTGTGTGTGTCTATAACTCTGTGTGTGTGTGTGTATAACTGTGTGTATAACTGTGTGTGTGTGTGTCTATAACTGTGTGTGTGTAGAACCAGTGAGGCAGGTGGTCCAGGTCCGTCTCCTCCCAGCCTGGCTCAGTCTTCTCCAGGGTGATGTGTGTGTGTCTAACTGTGTGTGTGTGTGTGTGTGTATAACTGTGTGTGTGTCTAACTGTGTGTGTGTGTGTGTGTGTATAACTGTGTGTGTGTAGAACTGTGTGTGTGTGTGTGTGTGTGTGTGTGTAACTGTGTGTGTGTAGAACCAGTGAGGCAGGTGGTCCAGGTCCGTCTCCTCCCAGCCTGGCTCAGTCTTCTCCAGGGTGATGTGTGTGTATAACTGTGTGTGTATAACTGTGTGTGTGTGTGTGTGTGTGTGTGTGTATAACTGTGTGTGTGTAGAACCAGTGAGGCAGGTGGTCCAGGCCCGTCTCCTCCCAGCCTGGCTCAGTCTCCTCCAGGGTGATGTGTGTGTATAACTGTGTGTGTGTGTGTGTGTGTGTGTGTAACTGTGTGTGTGTAGAACCAGTGAGGCAGGTGGTCCAGGTCCGTCTCCTCCCAGCCTGGCTCAGTCTTCTCCAGGGTGATGTGTGTGTATAACTGTGTGTGTATAACTGTGTGTGTGTGTGTGTGTGTGTATAACTGTGTGTGTGTAGAACCAGTGAGGCAGGTGGTCCAGGCCCGTCTCCTCCCAGCCTGGCTCAGTCTTCTCCAGGGTGATGTGTGTGTATAACTGTGTGTGTGTATAACTGTGTGTGTGTGTGTGTGTGTGTATAACTGTGTGTGTGTGTGTGTGTGTATCTGTGTGTGTGTAGAACCAGTGAGGCAGGTGGTCCAGGTCCGTCTCCTCCCAGCCTGGCTCAGTCTCCTCCAGGGTGACGTGTGTGTCTATAACTGTGTGTGTGTGTGTGTGTGTGTGTGTGTGTAACTGTGTGTGTGTGTGTGTGTGTGTATCTGTGTGTGTGTAGAATCAGTGAGGCAGGTGGTCCAGGTCCGTCTCCTCCCAGCCTGGCTCAGTCTCCTCCAGGGTGACGTGTGTGTGTGTGTCTAACTGTGTGTGTGTGTGTGTGTGTGTATAACTGTGTGTGTGTGTATAACTGTGTGTGTGTAGAACCAGTGAGGCAGGTGGTCCAGGCCCGTCTCCTCCCAGCCTGGCTCAGTCTTCTCCAGGGTGATGTGTGTGTATAACTGTGTGTGTGTGTGTGTGTGTGTATAACTGTGTGTGTGTGTGTGTGTGTGTATAACTGTGTGTGTGTGTGTGTGTGTGTGTGTATCTGTGTGTGTGTAGAACCAGTGAGGCAGGTGGTCCAGGTCCGTCTCCTCCCAGCCTGGCTCAGTCTCCTCCAGGGTGACGTGTGTGTCTATAACTGTGTGTGTGTGTGTGTGTGTAACTGTGTGTGTGTGTGTGTGTGTGTATCTGTGTGTGTGTAGAATCAGTGAGGCAGGTGGTCCAGGTCCGTCTCCTCCCAGCCTGGCTCAGTCTCCTCCAGGGTGACGTGTGTGTGTGTGTCTAACTGTGTGTGTGTGTGTGTGTGTGTATAACTGTGTGTGTGTGTATAACTGTGTGTGTGTAGAACCAGTGAGGCAGGTGGTTCAGGTCCGTCTCCTCCCAGCCTGGCTCAGTCTTCTCCAGGGTGATGTGTTGGAGCTGTTACACAAACTGGATGTAGAGAACTGTTCTCAGACGGCCCTGGACACACTGACCGCTCTGCTCACACACACACCTCAGGACCAGCCGCTACAGCACTGTCTACAGCTGGACAACAGGTACACACACACACACACACACACACACACACACACACTGACCGCTCTGTACACACACACACCTCAGGACCAGCCGCTACAGCACTGTCTCCAGCTGGACAACAGGTACACACACACACACACACACTCACACACACACACACACACACTGACCGCTCTGTACACACACACACCTCAGGACCAGCCGCTACAGCACTGTCTCCAGCTGGACAACAGGTACACACACACACACACACACACACACACACACACACACACACACTGACCTGGACACACACACACACACACACACACACACACTGACCGCTCTGTTCACACACACACCTCAGGACCAGCCGCTACAGCACTGTCTTCAGCTGGACAACAGGTACACACACACACACACACACACACACACACTGACGGCTCTGTTCACACACACACCTCAGGACCAGCCGCTACAGCACTGTCTTCAGCTGGACAACAGGTACACACACACACACACACACACACACACACACACACACACACACTGACCGCTCTGTTCACACACACACCTCAGGACCAGCCGCTACAGCACTGTCTTCAGCTGGACAACAGGTACACACACACACACACACACACACCACACACACACACTGACCGCTCTGTACACACACACACCTCAGGACCAGCCGCTACAGCACTGTCTTCAGCTGGACAACAGGTACACACACACACACACACTGACCGCTCTGTACACACACACACACACACACTGACCTGGACACACACACACACACACACACACACACACACTGACGGCTCTGTACACCACACACACCTCAGGACCAGCTGCTACAGCACTGTCTTCAGTCTGGACAACAGGTACACACACACACACACACACACACACACACACACACACCACACACACACACACACACTGACCGCTCTGTACACACACACACCTCAGGACCAGCTGCTGCAGCACTGTCTTCAGCTGGACAACAGGTACACACACACACACACACACACACACACACACACACACACACACACACACACACACTGACCTGGACACACACACACACACACACACACACACACCCACACCCACCTGCCTCTCACACAACACACACACCCCCTCTCCACACCACACAACACACTGACCTGTACACCACACACACACACAGCACACACACACTGACCACCCTGCTCTCTCTCACACCACACACACACCACTGACACACCTCTACACCTGCTCTCACTCCACAACACCGACGCTCCCCACACACACACACACTGACCACCCTGCTCTCTCTCACACACACACACCTGACCACCCTGCTCTTCACACACACAGTCAACACACACACTACACCCTACCCACCACCCTCCTCCACCCACACACACACACTGACCCCCTGCTCTCTCTCACACACACACACACGACACCCTGCTTCACACAACCCACTGCCTCCCTGCTCCTACACACACACACACACACACACTGACCACCCTGCTCTCTCTCTCTCACACACACACACACACACTGACCACCCTGCTCTCTCTCTCACACACACACACACACACACACTGACCACCCTTCTCTCTCACACACACACACACACACCACACACACACTGACCACCCCTGCTCTCTCACACACACACACACACTGACCACCCTGCTCTCTCACACACACACACTGACCTGTACATACACACACACACACCCTGACCTGTACACACACACACACACACACATACACACACCCTGACCTGTCCACCCTGTGTGTGTCTCTGCAGGATGCTGGTCCCGGCTGAGTCTCTGTCCTGTGAGAGGGTGTTGTACTGGAGAGCTCTGTGTGAGTTCATTAAGGCTAAAGGTGATGAAGGGGAAGAGATGCTGGAACAGCTGCTGCCAGAGGCTGCTCTCTTCGCTGAATACCTCTACGGGTAAGCCTATCAATACATCAATATCCCAAACCTCTCCTGGAGTACCTCCAGCCAGTACCCCCATAACCCTCTCCTGGAGTACCTCCAGCCAGTACCCCATAACCCTCTCCTGGAGTACCTCCAGCCAGTACCCCCTAACCCTCTCCTGGAGTACCTCCAGCCAGTACCCCCTAACCCTCTCCTGGAGTACCTCCAGCCAGTACCCCCTAACCCTCTCCTGGAGTACCTCCAGCCAGTACCCCTAACCCTCTCCTGGAGTACCTCCAGCCAGTACCCCCTAACCCTCTCCTGGAGTACCTCCAGCCAGTACCCCATAACCCTCTCCTGGAGTACCTCCAGCCAGTACCCCATAACCCTCTCCTGGAGTACCTCCAGCCAGTACCCCCTAACCCTCTCCTGGAGTACCTCCAGCCAGTACCCCCTAACCCTCTCCTGGAGTACCTCCAGCCAGTCCTCATGTATGATGTATTCCACAACTAGCTTATCTAACGAGGGGCTTGATGATTAGGTGACCATTTTAATCAGCTGTGCTAGTTGTGGAAAACATCAAATACCTGGACGGGCTGTGGGGGGGTACTGGAGGAGAGGTTTGGGAAACACTGACTCAAGTCTTATCATCAGTCTATAGGGGACAGGTATTTAAGACTAGTCGTAATGGTATCTAGACAGGAACCATGTCGGGAGACTATAGAGCTGTGTAGAGATGTTAGGGTGAGGTGGAACAGACTAGACTGGAACCATGTCGGGAGACTATAGAGTTGTGTAGAGATGTTAGGGTGAGGTGGAACAGACCGATGGCGCTGACATGGGAGACTATAGAGCTGTGTAGAGATGTTTAGGGTGAGGTGGAACAGACTAGACTGGAACCATGTCGGGAGACTATAGAGCTGTGTAGAGATGTTAGGGTGAGGTGGAACAGACTAGACTGGAACCATGTCGGGAGACTATAGAGCTGTGTAGAGATGTTAGGGTGAGTTGGAACAGACTAGACTGGTACCATGTCGGGAGACTATAGAGCTGTGTAGAGATGTTTAGGGTGAGGTGGAACAGACTAGACTGGTACCATGTCGGGAGACTATAGAGCTGTGTAGAGATGTTTAGGGTGAGTTGGAACAGACTAGACTGGTACCATGTCGGGAGACTATAGAGCTGTGTAGAGATGTTAGGGTGAGTTGGAACAGACTAGACTGGTACCATGTCGGGAGACTATAGAGCTGTGTAGAGATGTTAGGGTGAGGTGGAACAGACTAGACTGGAACCATGTCGGGAGACTATAGAGCTGTGTAGAGATGTTTAGGGTGAGGTGGAACAGACCGATGGCGCTGACATGGGAGACTATAGAGCTGTGTAGAGATGTTTAGGGTGAGGTGGAGCTGACATGGGAGACTATAGAGCTGTGTAGAGATGTTTAGGGTGAGGTGGAACAGACTAGACTGGTACCATGTCGGGAGACTATAGAGTTGTGTAGAGATGTTTAGGGTGAGGTGGAACAGACTAGACTGGTACCATGTCGGGAGACTATAGAGCTGTGTAGAGATGTTTAGGGTGAGGTGGAACAGACTAGACTGGTACCATGTCGGGAGACTATAGAGCTGTGTAGAGATGTTTAGGGTGAGTTGGAACAGACTAGACTGGAACCATGTCGGGAGACTATAGAGCTGTGTAGAGATGTTTAGGGTGAGGTGGAACAGACCGATGGAGCTGACATGGGAGACTATAGAGCTGTGTAGAGATGTTAGGGTGAGGTGGAGCTGACATGGGAGACTATAGAGCTGTGTAGAGATGTTAGGGTGAGGTGGAACAGACCGATGGCGCTGACATGGGAGACTATAGAGCTGTGTAGAGATGTTTAGGGTGAGTTGGAACAGACTAGACTGGAACCATGTCGGGAGACTATAGAGCTGTGTAGAGATGTTTAGGGTGAGGTGGAACAGACCGATGGAGCTGACATGGGAGACTATAGAGCTGTGTAGAGATGTTAGGGTGAGGTGGAGCTGACATGGGAGACTATAGAGCTGTGTAGAGATGTTAGGGTGAGGTGGAACAGACCGATGGCGCTGACATGGGAGACTATAGAGCTGTGTAGAGATGTTTAGGGTGAGGTGGAGCTGACATGGGAGACTATAGAGCTGTGTAGAGATGTTTAGGGTGAGGTGGAACAGACTAGACTGGAACCATGTCGGGAGACTATAGAGCTGTGTAGAGATGTTTAGGGTGAGGTGGAACAGACCGATGGCGCTGACATGGGAGACTATAGAGCTGTGTAGAGATGTTAGGGTGAGGTGGAACAGACTAGACTGGAACCATGTCGGGAGACTATAGAGCTGTGTAGAGATGTTAGGGTGAGTTGGAACAGACTAGACTGGAACCATGTCGGGAGACTATAGAGCTGTGTAGAGATGTTAGGGTGAGTTGGAACAGACTAGACTGGAACCATGTCGGGAGACTATAGAGCTGTGTAGAGATGTTTAGGGTGAGGTGGAGCTGACATGGGAGACTATAGAGCTGTGTAGAGATGTTAGGGTGAGGTGGAACAGACTAGACTGGTACCATGTCGGGAGACTATAGAGCTGTGTAGAGATGTTAGGGTGAGGTGGAACAGACTAGACTGGAACCATGTCGGGAGACTATAGAGTTGTGTAGAGATGTTTAGGGTGAGGTGGAACAGACCGATGGCGCTGACATGGGAGACTATAGAGCTGTGTAGAGATGTTTAGGGTGAGGTGGAACAGACTAGACTGGAACCATGTCGGGAGACTATAGAGTTGTGTAGAGATGTTTAGGGTGAGGTGGAACAGACCGATGGCGCTGACATGGGAGACTATAGAGCTGTGTAGAGATGTTAGGGTGAGTTGGAACAGACTAGACTGGTACCATGTCGGGAGACTATAGAGTTGTGTAGAGATGTTTAGGGTGAGGTGGAACAGACTAGACTGGAACCATGTCGGGAGACTATAGAGCTGTGTAGAGATGTTTAGGGTGAGGTGGAACAGACCGATGGCGCTGACATGGGAGACTATAGAGCTGTGTAGAGATGTTTAGGGTGAGGTGGAACAGACCGATGGCGCTGACATGGGAGACTATAGAGCTGTGTAGAGATGTTTAGGGTGAGGTGGAACAGACCGATGGCGCTGACATGGGAGACTATAGAGCTGTGTAGAGATGTTTAGGGTGAGGTGGAGCTGACATGGGAGACTATAGAGCTGTGTAGAGATGTTAGGGTGAGGTGGAACAGACTAGACTGGTACCATGTCGGTAGACTATAGAGCTGTGTAGAGATGTTTAGGGTGAGGTGGAACAGACTAGACTGGTACCATGTCGGGAGACTATAGAGCTGTGTAGAGATGTTTAGGGTGAGGTGGAACAGACTAGACTGGTACCATGTCGGGAGACTATAGAGCTGTGTAGAGATGTTTAGGGTGAGGTGGAACAGACCGATGGAGCTGACATGGGAGACTATAGAGCTGTGTAGAGATGTTAGGGTGAGGTGGAACAGACCGATGGCGCTGACATGGGAGACTATAGAGCTGTGTAGAGATGTTAGGGTGAGGTGGAACAGACTAGACTGGAACCATGTCGGGAGACTATAGAGCTGTGTAGAGATGTTTAGGGTGAGGTGGAACAGACCGATGGCGCTGACATGGGAGACTATAGAGCTGTGTAGAGATGTTAGGGTGAGGTGGAACAGACTAGACTGGTACCATGTCGGGAGACTATAGAGCTGTGTAGAGATGTTAGGGTGAGGTGGAACAGACCGATGGCGCTGACATGGGAGACTATAGAGCTGTGTAGAGATGTTAGGGTGAGGTGGAGCTGACATGGGAGACTATAGAGCTGTGTAGAGATGTTAGGGTGAGTTGGAACAGACTAGACTGGTACCATGTCGGGAGACTATAGAGCTGTGTAGAGATGTTAGGGTGAGTTGGAACAGACTAGACTGGTACCATGTCGGGAGACTATAGAGCTGTGTAGAGATGTTAGGGTGAGGTGGAACAGACTAGACTGGAACCATGTCGGGAGACTATAGAGTTGTGTAGAGATGTTTAGGGTGAGGTGGAACAGACCGATGGCGCTGACATGGGAGACTATAGAGCTGTGTAGAGATGTTAGGGTGAGTTGGAACAGACTAGACTGGTACCATGTCGGGAGACTATAGAGTTGTGTAGAGATGTTTAGGGTGAGGTGGAACAGACCGATGGCGCTGACATGGGAGACTATAGAGCTGTGTAGAGATGTTTAGGGTGAGGTGGAACAGACTAGACTGGTACCATGTCGGTAGACTATAGAGCTGTGTAGAGATGTTTAGGGTGAGGTGGAACAGACTAGACTGGTACCATATCGGGAGACTATAGAGTTGTGTAGAGATGTTTAGGGTGAGGTGGAACAGACCGATGGCGCTGACATGGGAGACTATAGAGCTGTGTAGAGATGTTTAGGGTGAGGTGGAACAGACCGATGGCGCTGACATGGGAGACTATAGAGCTGTGTAGAGATGTTAGGGTGAGGTGGAGCTGACATGGGAGACTATAGAGCTGTGTAGAGATGTTAGGGTGAGGTGGAACAGACTAGACTGGTACCATGTCGGGAGACTATAGAGCTGTGTAGAGATGTTAGGGTGAGGTGGAACAGACCGATGGCGCTGACATGGGAGACTATAGAGCTGTGTAGAGATGTTAGGGTGAGGTGGAGCTGACATGGGAGACTAAAGAGCTGTGTAGAGATGTTTAGGGTGAGGTGGAACAGACTAGACTGGTACCATGTCGGGAGACAATAGAGCTGTGTAGAGATGTTAGGGTGA
Source organism: Coregonus sp. 'balchen' (assembly GCA_902810595.1). NCBI lineage: Eukaryota > Metazoa > Chordata > Actinopteri > Salmoniformes > Salmonidae > Coregonus > Coregonus sp. 'balchen'. The sequence continues at coordinate 6,168,385 of LR778274.1, forward strand.
GGTGGAACAGACCGATGGCGCTGAAATGGGAGACTATAGAGCTGTGTAGAGATGTTAGGGTGAGGTGGAGCTGACATGGGAGACTATAGAGCTGTGTAGAGATGTTTAGGGTGAGTTGGAACAGACTAGACTGGTACCATGTCGGGAGACTATAGAGCTGTGTAGAGATGTTAGGGTGAGTTGGAACAGACTAGACTGGAACCATGTCGGGAGACTATAGAGTTGTGTAGAGATGTTTAGGGTGAGGTGGAACAGACCGATGGCGCTGACATGGGAGACTATAGAGCTGTGTAGAGATGTTAGGGTGAGTTGGAACAGACTAGACTGGTACCATGTCGGGAGACTATAGAGCTGTGTAGAGATGTTAGGGTGAGTTGGAACAGACTAGACTGGAACCATGTCGGGAGACTATAGAGCTGTGTAGAGATGTTTAGGGTGAGTTGGAACAGACTAGACTGGTACCATGTCGGGAGACTATAGAGCTGTGTAGAGATGTTTAGGGTGAGGTGGAACAGACTAGACTGGTACCATATCGGGAGACTATAGAGTTGTGTAGAGATGTTAGGGTGAGTTGGAACAGACTAGACTGGAACCATGTCGGGAGACTATAGAGCTGTGTAGAGATGTTAGGGTGAGTTGGAACAGACTAGACTGGTACCATGTCGGGAGACTATAGAGCTGTGTAGAGATGTTAGGGTGAGGTGGAACAGACTAGACTGGTACCATGTCGGGAGACTATAGAGCTGTGTAGAGATGTTAGGGTGAGTTGGAACAGACTAGACTGGTACCATGTCGGGAGACTATAGAGCTGTGTAGAGATGTTTAGGGTGAGTTGGAACAGATTAGACTGGTACCATATCGGGAGACTATAGAGTTGTGTAGAGATGTTTAGGGTGAGGTGGAACAGACCGATGGCGCTGACATGGGAGACTATAGAGCTGTGTAGAGATGTTTAGGGTGAGGTGGAACAGACTAGACTGGTACCATGTCGGTAGACTATAGAGCTGTGTAGAGATGTTAGGGTGAGGTGGAACAGACTAGACTGGTACCATGTCGGGAGACTATAGAGCTGTGTAGAGATGTTAGGGTGAGGTGGAACAGACCGATGGCGCTGACATGGGAGACTATAGAGCTGTGTAGAGATGTTAGGGTGAGGTGGAGCTGACATGGGAGACTATAGAGCTGTGTAGAGATGTTTAGGGTGAGTTGGAACAGACTAGACTGGAACCATGTCGGGAGACTATAGAGCTGTGTAGAGATGTTTAGGGTGAGGTGGAACAGACTAGACTGGTACCATGTCGGGAGACTATAGAGCTGTGTAGAGATGTTTAGGGTGAGGTGGAACAGACTAGACTGGAACCATGTCGGGAGACTATAGAGTTGTGTAGAGATGTTTAGGGTGAGGTGGAACAGACCGATGGCGCTGACATGGGAGACTATATAGCTGTGTAGAGATGTTAGGGTGAGTTGGAACAGACTAGACTGGTACCATGTCGGGAGACTATAGAGCTGTGTAGAGATGTTTAGGGTGAGTTGGAACAGACTAGACTGGAACCATGTCGGGAGACTATAGAGCTGTGTAGAGATGTTTAGGGTGAGTTGGAACAGACTAGACTGGAACCATGTCGGGAGACTATAGAGCTGTGTAGAGATGTTAGGGTGAGGTGGAACAGACTAGACTGGTACCATATCGGGAGACTATAGAGTTGTGTAGAGATGTTAGGGTGAGTTGGAACAGACTAGACTGGAACCATGTCGGGAGACTATAGAGCTGTGTAGAGATGTTAGGGTGAGGTGGAACAGACTAGACTGGTACCATGTCGGGAGACTATAGAGCTGTGTAGAGATGTTAGGGTGAGTTGGAACAGACTAGACTGGTACCATGTCGGGAGACTATAGAGCTGTGTAGAGATGTTAGGGTGAGTTGGAACAGACTAGACTGGTACCATGTCGGGAGACTATAGAGCTGTGTAGAGATGTTTAGGGTGAGTTGGAACAGACTAGACTGGTACCATATCGGGAGACTATAGAGTTGTGTAGAGATGTTTAGGGTGAGGTGGAACAGACCGATGGCGCTGACATGGGAGACTATAGAGCTGTGTAGAGATGTTAGGGTGAGGTGGAACAGACTAGACTGGAACCATGTCGGGAGACTATAGAGCTGTGTAGAGATGTTTAGGGTGAGGTGGAACAGACCGATGGCGCTGACATGGGAGACTATAGAGCTGTGTAGAGATGTTAGGGTGAGGTGGAGCTGACATGGGAGACTATAGAGCTGTGTAGAGATGTTAGGGTGAGTTGGAACAGACTAGACTGGTACCATGTCGGTAGACTATAGAGCTGTGTAGAGATGTTTAGGGTGAGGTGGAGCTGACATGGGAGACTATAGAGCTGTGTAGAGATGTTAGGGTGAGTTGGAACAGACTAGACTGGAACCATGTCGGGAGACTATAGAGCTGTGTAGAGATGTTAGGGTGAGTTGGAACAGACTAGACTGGAACCATGTCGGGAGACTATAGAGCTGTGTAGAGATGTTTAGGGTGAGTTGGAACAGACTAGACTGGTACCATGTCGGGAGACTATAGAGTTGTGTAGAGATGTTTAGGGTGAGGTGGAGCTGACCGATGGCGCTGTCTGAAGACCGTAGCGACCTGAACTCAAACTAGCTCTGAGAAAGTGAAGGTGATTTAAGGTGTTCGGTGTTTCCAACCCTCCCACTGGGGACCTGTGGTCATAAAGAGGCTCAGAGAGTAGGAGGATCTAGGATCAGTTGGGCCTTTTAGATCACAATGATATGGACTGGGGGGGGGACCTGATCCTAGATCAGTACAACTACAGGCCGTTGTCTCCCCTGTCTGTTCTCTATAGATATGGACTGGGGGGGGGGGGACCTGATCCTAGATCAGTACAACTACAGGCCGTTGTCTCCCCTGTCTGTTCTCTATAGATATGGACTGGGGGGGGGGGGGGGGGGGCCTGATCCTAGATCAGTACAACTACAGGCCGTTGTCTCCCCTGTCTGTTCTCTATAGATATGGACTGGGGGGGGGACCTGATCCTAGATCAGTACAACTACAGGCCGTTGTCTCCCCTGTCTGTTCTCTATAGATATGGACTGGGGGGGGGGACCTGATCCTAGATCAGTACAACTACAGGCCGTTGTCTCCCCTGTCTGTTCTATAGATATGGACTGGGGGGGGGGGGGGGGACCTGATCCTAGATCAGTACAACTACAGGCCGTTGTCTCCCCTGTCTGTTCTCTATAGATATGGACTGGGGGGGGGGGGGGGGGACCTGATCCTAGATCAGTACAACTACAGGCCGTTGTCTCCCCTGTCTGTTCTCTATAGATATGGGGGGGGGGGGGGGGACCTGATCCTAGATCAGTACAACTACAGGCCGTTGTCTCCCCTGTCTGTTCTCTATAGATATGGACTGGGGGGGGGGGGGGGACCTGATCCTAGATCAGCACAACTACAGGCCGTTGTCTCCCCTGTCTGTTCTCTATAGATATGGACTGGGGGGGGGGGGGGGACCTGATCCTAGATCAGTACAACTACAGGCCGTTGTCTCCCCTGTCTGTTCTCTATAGATATGGACTGGGGGGGGGGGGGGGGACCTGATCCTAGATCAGTACAACTACAGGCCGTTGTCTCCCCTGTCTGTTCTCTATAGATATGGACCGGGGGGGGGGACCTGATCCTAGATCAGTACAACTACAGGCCGTTGTCTCCCCTGTCTGTTCTCTATAGATATGGACTGGGGGGGGGGGGGGGGGGGACCTGATCCTAGATCAGTACAACTACAGGCCGTTGTCTCCCCTGTCTGTTCTCTATAGATATGGACTGGGGGGGGGGGGACCTGATCCTAGATCAGTACAACTACAGGCCGTTGTCTCCCCTGTCTGTTCTCTATAGATATGGACTGGGGGGGGGGGGGGGGGGGGGGACCTGATCCTAGATCAGTACAACTACAGGCCGTTGTCTCCCCTGTCTGTTCTCTATAGATATGGACTGGGGGGGGGGGGGACCTGATCCTAGATCAGCACAACTACAGGCCGTTGTCTCCCCTGTCTGTTCTCTATAGATATGGACTGGGGGGGGGGGGGGGGGGGGGGGGGGACCTGATCCTAGATCAGCACAACTACAGGCCGTTGTCTCCCCTGTCTGTTCTCTATAGATATGGACTGGGGGGGGGGGGGGACCTGATCCTAGATCAGTACAACTACAGGCCGTTGTCTCCCCTGTCTGTTCTCTATAGATATGGACTGGGGGGGGGGGGGGGCCTGATCCTAGATCAGTACAACTACAGGCCGTTGTCTCCCCTGTCTGTTCTCTATAGATATGGACTGGGGGGGGGACCTGATCCTAGATCAGTACAACTACAGGCCGTTGTCTCCCCTGTCTGTTCTATAGATATGGACTGGGGGGGGGGGGGGGACCTGATCCTAGATCAGTACAACTACAGGCCGTTGTCTCCCCTGTCTGTTCTCTATAGATATGGACTGGGGGGGGGGGGGGGGGGGACCTGATCCTAGATCAGTACAACTACAGGCCGTTGTCTCCCCTGTCTGTTCTCTATAGATATGGACTGGGGGGGGGGGGGGACCTGATCCTAGATCAGTACAACTACAGGCCGTTGTCTCCCCTGTCTGTTCTCTATAGATATGGACTGGGGGGGGGGGGGGGACCTGATCCTAGATCAGTACAACTACAGGCCGTTGTCTCCCCTGTCTGTTCTCTATAGATATGGACTGGGGGGGGGGGGGGGGCCTGATCCTAGATCAGTACAACTACAGGCCGTTGTCTCCCCTGTCTGTTCTCTATAGATATGGACTGGGGGGGGGGGGGGGGGGGACCTGATCCTAGATCAGTACAACTACAGGCCGTTGTCTCCCCTGTCTGTTCTCTATAGATATGGACTGGGGGGGGGGGGGGACCTGATCCTAGATCAGTACAACTACAGGCCGTTGTCTCCCCTGTCTGTTCTCTATAGATATGGACTGGGGGGGGGGGGGGACCTGATCCTAGATCAGCACAAACTACAGGCCGTTGTCTCCCCTGTCTGTTCTCTATAGATATGGACTGGGGGGGGGGGGGGGGGACCTGATCCTAGATCAGTACAACTACAGGCCGTTGTCTCCCCTGTCTGTTCTCTATAGATATGGACTGGGGGGGGGGGGGACCTGATCCTAGATCAGTACAACTACAGGCCGTTGTCTCCCCTGTCTGTTCTCTATAGATATGGACTGGGGGGGGGGGGGGGGACCTGATCCTAGATCAGTACAACTACAGGCCGTTGTCTCCCCTGTCTGTTCTCTATAGATATGGACTGGGGGGGGGGGGGACCTGATCCTAGATCAGCACAACTACAGGCCGTTGTCTCCCCTGTCTGTTCTCTATAGATATGGACTGGGGGGGGGGGGGGGGGGGGACCTGATCCTAGATCAGCACAACTACAGGCCGTTGTCTCCCCTGTCTGTTCTCTATAGATATGGACTGGGGGGGGGGGGGGGACCTGATCCTAGATCAGTACAACTACAGGCCGTTGTCTCCCCTGTCTGTTCTCTATAGATATGGACCGGGGGGGGGGACCTGATCCTAGATCAGTACAACTACAGGCCGTTGTCTCCCCTGTCTGTTCTCTATAGATATGGACTGGGGGGGGGGGGGGGACCTGATCCTAGATCAGTACAACTACAGGCCGTTGTCTCCCCTGTCTGTTCTCTATAGATATGGACTGGGGGGGGGGGGGACCTGATCCTAGATCAGTACAACTACAGGCCGTTGTCTCCCCTGTCTGTTCTCTATAGATATGGACTGGGGGGGGGGGGGGGGACCTGATCCTAGATCAGTACAACTACAGGCCGTTGTCTCCCCTGTCTGTTCTCTATAGATATGGACTGGGGGGGGGACCTGATCCTAGATCAGTACAACTACAGGCCGTTGTCTCCCCTGTCTGTTCTATAGATATGGACTGGGGGGGGGGGGGGGACCTGATCCTAGATCAGTACAACTACAGGCCGTTGTCTCCCCTGTCTGTTCTCTATAGATATGGACTGGGGGGGGGGACGACCTGATCCTAGATCAGTACAACTACAGGCCGTTGTCTCCCCTGTCTGTTCTCTATAGATATGGACTGGGGGGGGGGGGGGGGTCCTGATCCTAGATCAGTACAACTACAGGCCGTTGTCTCCCCTGTCTGTTCTCTATAGATATGGACTGGGGGGGGGGGGGGGACCTGATCCTAGATCAGTACAACTACAGGCCGTTGACTCCCCTGTCTGTTCTCTATAGATATGGACTGGGGGGGGGGGGGGGGTCCTGATCCTAGATCAGTACAACTACAGGCCGTTGTCTCCCCTGTCTGTTCTCTATAGATATGGACTGGGGGGGGGGGGGGACCTGATCCTAGATCAGTACAACTACAGGACGTTGTCTCCCCTGTCTGTTCTCTATAGATATGGACTGGGGGGGGGGGGGGGGGACCTGATCCTAGATCAGTACAACTACAGGCCGTTGTCTCCCCTGTCTGTTCTCTATAGATATGGACTGGGGGGGGGGGGGGGGGGGGGGGGGGTGACCTGATCCTAGATCAGTTCAACTACAGGCCGTTGTCTCCCCTGTCTGTTCTCTATAGATATGGACTGGGGGGGGGGACCTGATCCTAGATCAGTACAACTACAGGCCGTTGTCTCCCCTGTCTGTTCTCTATAGATATGGACTGGGGGGGGGGGGGGGGACCTGATCCTAGATCAGTACAACTACAGGCCGTTGTCTCCCCTGTCTGTTCTCTATAGATATGGACTGGGGGGGGGGGACCTGATCCTAGATCAGTACAACTACAGGCCGTTGTCTCCCCTGTCTGTTCTCTATAGATATGGACTGGGGGGGGGGGGGGGACCTGATCCTAGATCAGTACAACTACAGGCCGTTTGTCTCCCCTGTCTGTTCTCTATAGATATGGACTGGGGGGGGGGGGGGGGACCTGATCCTAGATCAGTACAACTACAGGCCGTTGTCTCCCCTGTCTGTTCTCTATAGATATGGACTGGGGGGGGGGGGACCTGATCCTAGATCAGTACAACTACAGGCCGTTGTCTCCCCTGTCTGTTCTCTATAGATATGGACTGGGGGGGGGGGGGGGGGGGGGGGGGGACCTGATCCTAGATCAGTACAACTACAGGCCGTTGTCTCCCCTGTCTGTTCTCTATAGATATGGACTGGGGGGGGGGGGGGACCTGATCCTAGATCAGTACAACTACAGGCCGTTGTCTCCCCTGTCTGTTCTCTATAGATATGGACTGGGGGGGGGGGGACCTGATCCTAGATCAGTACAACTACAGGCCGTTGTCTCCCCTGTCTGTTCTCTATAGATATGGACTGGGGGGGGGGGGGGGGGACCTGATCCTAGATCAGCACAACTACAGGCCGTTGTCTCCCCTGTCTGTTCTCTATAGATATGGACTGGGGGGGGGGGGGGGGACCTGATCCTAGATCAGAACAACTACAGGCCGTTGTCTCCCCTGTCTGTTCTCTATAGATATGGACTGGGGGGGACCTGATCCTAGATCAGTACAACTACAGGCCGTTGTCTCCCCTGTCTGTTCTATTTAGATATGGACTGGGGGGGGGGGGGGACCTGATCCTAGATCAGTACAACTACAGGCCGTTGTCTCCCCTGTCTGTTCTCTATAGATATGGACTGGGGGGGGGGGGGGGGGACCTGATCCTAGATCAGTACAACTACAGGCCGTTGTCTCCCCTGTCTGTTCTCTATAGATATGGACTGGGGGGGGGGGACCTGATCCTAGATCAGCACAACTACAGGCCGTTGTCTCCCCTGTCTGTTCTCTATAGATATGGACTGGGGGGGGGGGGGACCTGATCCTAGATCAGTACAACTACAGGCCGTTGTCTCCCCTGTCTGTTCTCTATAGATATGGACTGGGGGGGGGGGGGGACCTGATCCTAGATCAGTACAACTACAGGCCGTTGTCTCCCCTGTCTGTTCTCTATAGATATGGACTGGGGGGGGGGGGACCTGATCCTAGATCAGTACAACTACAGGCCGTTGTCTCCCCTGTCTGTTCTCTATAGATATGGACTGGGGGGGGGGACCTGATCCTAGATCAGTACAACTACAGGCCGTTGTCTCCCCTGTCTGTTCTCTATAGATATGGACTGGGGGGGGGGGGGGGGACCTGATCCTAGATCAGTACAACTACAGGCCGTTGTCTCCCCTGTCTGTTCTCTATAGATATGGACTGGGGGGGGGGGGGACCTGATCCTAGATCAGTACAACTACAGGCCGTTGTCTCCCCTGTCTGTTCTCTATAGATATGGACTGGGGGGGGGGGGGGGGACCTGATCCTAGATCAGTACAACTACAGGCCGTTGTCTCCCCTGTCTGTTCTCTATAGATATGGACTGGGGGGGGGGGGGGGGACCTGATCCTAGATCAGTACAACTACAGGCCGTTGTCTCCCCTGTCTGTTCTCTATAGATATGGACTGGGGGGGGGGGGGACCTGATCCTAGATCAGTACAAACTACAGGCCGTTGTCTCCCCTGTCTGTTCTCTATAGATATGGACTGGGGGGGGGGGGGGGGACCTGATCCTAGATCAGTACAACTACAGGCCGTTGTCTCCCCTGTCTGTTCTCTATAGATATGGACTGGGGGGGGGGGGGGGGGACCTGATCCTAGATCAGTACAACTACAGGCCGTTGTCTCCCCTGTCTGTTCTCTATAGATATGGACTGGGGGGGGGGGGACCTGATCCTAGATCAGTACAACTACAGGCCGTTGTCTCCCCTGTCTGTTCTCTATAGATATGGACTGGGGGGGGGGGGGGGACCTGATCCTAGATCAGTACAACTACAGGCCGTTGTCTCCCCTGTCTGTTCTATAGATATGTGAAGGGCCTGCCAGTGTTGTCTGCAGACCAGAGAAACAAGGCGGCGTGGTAGTGTTATTACCACGTTATAACTGATGTATACCTACATTATTAACGTGTTATAACGGGTATATGAAGGCGGCGTGGTAGTGTTATTACCACGTTATAACTGATGTATACCTACATTATTAACGTGTTATAACGGGTAGATGAAGGCAGCGTGGTAGTGTTATTACCATGTTATAACTGATGTATATCTACATTATTAACGTGTTATAACGGGTATATGAAGGCGGCGTGGTAGTGTTATTACCACGTTATAACTGAAGTATACCTACATAATTAACGTGTTATAACGGGTATATGAAGGCGGCGTAGTAGTGTTATTACCACGTTATAACTGATGTATACCTACATTATTAACGCGTTATAACGGGTATATGAAGGCGGCGTGGTAGTGTTATTACCACGTTATAACTGATGTATACCTACATTATTAACTTGTTATAACGGGTAGATGAAGGCAGCGTGTGTAGTGTTATACCATCGTTATAACTGATGTATACTACATTATTAAACTTGTTATAACGGGTAGATGAAGGCAGGCGTGGTAGTGTTATTACCACGTTTATAACTGAAGTATACTACATAATTAACGTGTTATAACGGGTATATGAAGGCGCGTAGTAGTGTTATTACCACGTTATAACTGATGTATACCTAATTATTAACGTCGTTATAACGGGTATATGAAGGCGCGGGTATAGTGTTATTACACGTTATAACTGATGTATCCTAAATTATTAACGGTTATAACGGGTATATGAAGGCGGCGTGGTAGTGTTATTACCACGTTATAACTGATGTATACTACATTATTAACGTGTTATAACGGGTATATGAAGGCGGCGTTGGTAGTGTTATTACCACGTTATAACTGATGTATACCTACATTATTAACGTGTTTATAACGGGTATATGAAGGCGGCGTGGTTGTGTTGATTACCACGTTATAACTGGATGTATACCTACATTTAAGTGTTAAACGGGTATATGAAGGCGGCGTGGTAGTGTATTACCACGTTATAACTGTGTAACCTACATTATTAACGTGTTATAACGGGTTATGAAGGCGGCGTGGTGTGTATTACCACGTTATAACTGATGGTATACTACATTATTAACGTGTTATAACGGGTATATGAAGGCGGCGTGGTAGTGTTATTACCACGTTATAACTGATGTATACCTACATTATTAACGTGTTATAACGGGTATATGAAGGCGGCGTGGTAGTGTTATTACCACGTTATAACTGATGTATACCTACATTATTAACGTGTTATAACGGGTATATGAAGGCGGCGTGGTAGTGTTATTACCCGTTATAAATGATGTATACCTACATTATTAACGTGTTATAACGGGTATATGAAGGCGGCGTGGTAGTGTTATTACCACGTTATAACTGATGTATACCTACATTATTAACGTGTTATAACGGGTATATGAAGGCGGCGTGGTAGTGTTCATTACCACGTTATAACTGATGTATACCTACATTATGAACGTGTTATAACGGGTATATGAAGGCGGCGTGGGTAGTGTTATTACCACGTTATAACTGATGTATACCTACATTATTAACGTGTTATAACGGGTATATGAAGGCGGCGTGGTGGGGTAGTGTTATTACCACGTTATAACTGATGTATACCTACATTATTAACGTGTTATAACGGGTATATGAAGGCGGCGTGGTAGTGTTATTACCACGTTATAACTGATGTATACCTACATTATTAACGTGTTATAATGGGTATATGAAGGCGGCGTGGTAGTGTTATTACCACGTTATAACTGATGTATACCTACATTATTAATGTGTTATAACGAGATAGGGTTATACTATTACGGTAATCGCAGGTATGGAAGGGTATAACTTTACACGTTAATACAGTTGTGAGGGTTATAACGGTAATACCAGTATGTGAACGGGTTATATGTATTAAGGTATATACCAGGGGATGTGGAAGTGTTATAACGTGTATAACCAGTAGGAAGGGTTATAACTATTATTAACGTGTTATACCAGGTATGTGAAGGGTTGTAATGTTATTAAACGTGTTAATGACCAGTATGTGAAGGGTTGTAACTGTTATTAACGTGTAATACCAGGTTATGTGAAGGGTTTAATGTTATAACGTGTAATACCAGGTATTGAAGGGTTATACACTGTTATTAACGTGTAATACCAGGTATGTGAAGGGTTATAACGTTTTACGTAATACCGGTAGTGAAGGGTTATAACTGATTAACGTGTAATACCAGGTATGTGAAGGGTTATAACGTGTAATACCAGGTATGTGAAGGGTTATAACGTGTAATACCAGGTATGTGAAGGGTTATAACTGTTATTAACGTGTAATACCAGGTATGTGAAGGGTTATAACGTGTAATACCAGGTATGTGAAGGGTTATAACTGTTATTAACGTGTAATACCAGGTATGTGAAGGGTTATAACTGTTATTAACGTGTAATACCAGGTATGTGAAGGGTTGTAACTGTTATTAACGTGTAATACCAGGTATGTGAAGGGTGTCCCGGTGCTGTCGGAAGCGCAGAAAGGAGACTTTGCTCAGCTGGAACTGGTGATGACTAAAGAGTTCATCTGTCAACAACTCATCCACCTCACCGGCTGTCTGGATACCAATGAGGAGGGAGGGAGGTGAGAGGAGGGGGGGAGAGGAGGGAGGGAGGTGAGAGGAGGGGGGAGAGGAGGGAGGGAGGTGAGAGGAGGGAGGGAGGATGGGTGGCAGGCTGGGGGGGAGAGGAGGAGGAGATGTAGCCATCAGTGATTGAGTTCCTGCCTGACTACATTGCAGACGCCTGGATAGGTATTTAACATATCAGCTAACCACATCATATGACATAGTAATCTGATGATATATTTAACATATCAGCTAACCACATCATATGACATAGTAATCTGATGATCTATTTAACATATCAGCTTATCATATTGGTTGATGCAACGCCAGTGCATCTAGTCGAGCAGGAAGTCAATCAGGCTCATCTTTCTGTCTTTTATATGGTGCTACAGGAAGTGTTAATGTAAATCTCTCTCTCTGTGTGTAGGAAGCGTGTGGTGGCTGTGCTTCAGGAGATGTTGGTCCTACCGCAGACTCCTCCCTCTCTGGTCTCTCTGCTGACAGAGAAACTACTGACCCTAATACCTGACGACCACAGACGCACTCAGACCGTAGGTTACACACACACACCACAGAGAAACGACTGACCCTAATACCTGACGACCACAGACGCACTCAGACCGTAGGTTACACACACACACCACAGAGAAACGACTGACCCTAATACCTGACGACCACAGACGCACTCAGACCGTAGGTTACACACACACACCACAGATAAACTACTGACCCTAATACCTGACGACCACAGACGCACTCAGACCGTAGGTTACACACACACACCACAGATAAACTACTGACCCTAATACCTGACGACCACAGACACACTCAGACCGTAGGTTACACACACACACCACAGATAAACTACTGACCCTAATACCTGACGACCACAGACGCACTCAGACCGTAGGTTACACACACACACACCACAGAGAAACGACTGACCCTAATACCTGACGACCACAGACGCACTCAGACCGTAGGTTACACACACACACCACAGAGAAACTTCTGACCCTAATACCTGACGACCACAGACTCACTCAGACCGTAGGTTACACACACACACCACAGAGAAACGACTGACCCTAATACCTGACGACCACAGACGCACTCAGACCGTAGGTTACACACATTCTCAGATTATTTACCTGACGACCACAGACTCACTCAGACGTAGGTTCCACACATTCTCAGATTATTTACCTGACGACCATAAAAGGATGTATAAAGGTGTAGTGAAAGTGTTAACCTGGGGGTGTGTGTGTGGGTGTGTGTGTGTGTGCGCGCAACCAGGTGGCGGAGGTGATCTCGGAGGTGCGTGAGCCAATCGTAGTCGTCAGACAGCCGCTGGATGAGAACGAGAACCGCAAGAAACAAGGAAGTGCCCACACATTACTCTGATATTTACTGACGCCAAAGGGAAGGTGAACGGTCCTGGGGAGGCGGGGTGGCGGGGGCCGACCGGTGGAGGTACCGTAGGTGACCTATCGCAGACGCGCGGGCGAACAAGCCGTAGGGCCCACGGGTACCCGTCGCTAGCTCGCCGCCTTTACCCCTCCTTTACCCTCGCCCCGTCCTGGACCCGCTCTCGTCTCCGCTTTGACCCGCGACCCTTTACCCGTTCTCCTTCCCTACCGCTCCTTACCATCGCCTACCGTACCTCTTCGCTAGTACCTGCCTCGCATCGCCTTACCCTCTCCTGACTCCGACCTTTAGTGTACCTCGCTACGCCCATACGACCGTCGCTCGCTCCCTGACCTCGCTCGGCGCCGTAGTCCCGACCTTTCATCGCTCCCGTCCGCTGTAACCTCTCGCCGCTCCTCGATCTTACCTCCTCGCTCACTCTAACGGTACCTCTCTCCCCTACCCTCTCTCTCTTCCTTTACCCTCTCTGCTCTCTCTCCTCTTACCTCATCCTCTTCTCCTCTTCCTTTACTTCTCTCTCTATCTCCTTTATCCTTACCTCTCTCTCTCTCCTTTACCTCTCTCTCTCTCTTTTACCCTCTCTCTCAACCTTCTATCTCTCTCTTTATCTCTCTCACCGCTCTCTCTTCTCCTTTACCTCCTCTCTCTCTCCTCTTTACCTCTATTCTCTCTACCTCTCTCTCTCTCTCTCCTTACTCTCTCTCCTTTCCCTCTCTTCTCTCACCTCCCTCTCGACCTCTTCTCCTCTACTCCTCTCTCTCCTTTACCTCTCTCTGTTAATTGAAATGCATTCCAGGTGACCACCTCATGAAGCTGGTTGAGAGAATGCCAAGAGTGTGCAAAGCTGTCATCAAGGAAAAGGGGTGGCTACTTTGAAGAATCTCAAATATAAAATCTATTTTGATTTGTTTAACACTTTTTTGGTTACTACATGATTCCATGTGTTATTTGATAGTTTTGATGTCTTCACTATTACAATGTAGAAAATAGTAAAAATAAAGAAAAACCCTGGAATGAGTAGGTGTATCCAAACTTTTGACTGGTACTGTATTTAGTAGTGTTATGGCTTGGGGGTAGAATCTGTTCAGGGTCTTGTTGGCTTGAGACTTGGTGCATCGGTACCGCTTGCCGTGCGGTAGCGGAGAGATCAGTCAATGACTTGGGTGGCTGGAGTCTGACAATTTTTGGGGCCTTCCTCTGACACCGCCTAGTATAGAGGTCCTGGATGGCAGGGAGCTCGACCCCAGTGATCTACTGATGTACTCGCTACCCTCTGTAGCGCCTTGCGGTCGGATGCCGAAACGTTGCCATACCAGGCGGCGATGCAGTCAAGATGCTCTCAATGGTGCAGCTGTAGTACTTTTTGAGGATCTGAGGGGCCATGCCAAATCTTTTCAGCCTTCTGAGGGGGAAGAGGCGTTGTCTTCCCTTTTCACGACTGTGTTGATGTGTGTGGAACATGATAGTTCCTTAGTGATGTGGATACCGAGGAACTTGAAGCTCTCGACCTGTTCCACAACAGCCCCGTTGATGTGGATGGGGGGTGTGCTCCTGTAGTCCACGATCAGCTCCTTTTGTCTTGCTGATGTTGAGGGAGAGGTTGTTGTACTCGTCACCACTCTGCAAGGTTTCTGACCGCCTCCCTGTAGGCTGTCTCATCGTCGTCAGTGGTCAGGCCTACAACCGTCGTGTCGTCTGCAAAATTAATGATGGTGTTGGAGTTCGGCGCGGCCACACACATCGCTGAGAGGCTCCCGTGTTGAGGGTCAGCGTGGCGGATGTGTTGTTACCCTAGCCACCTGGGGGCGGCCCGTCAGGAAGTCCAGGATCCAGTTGAAGAGGGAGGCGTTTAGTCCCAGGGTCCTTAGCTTTGTGATGAGCTTGGAGGGAAAAATGGTGTTGAACGCTGAGCTGTAGTCAATGAACAGCATTCTCACGTGTCCAGGTGGGAAAGGGCAGTGTGGCGTGCAATAGAGATTGCGTCATCTCTGAATCTGTTGGGGTGGTATGCAAATTGGAGTGGGTCCAGGGTATCTGGGATGATGGTGTTGATGTGAGCCATGACCAGCCTTTCAAAGCACTTCATGGCTACAGACGTGAGTGCTACGGGCCGGTAGTCATGTATGCAGGTTATCTTAGTGTTCTTGGGCACAGGGACTATGGTGGTCTGCTTGAAACATGTTGATATTACAGACTGTCATGGACATGTTGAAAATGTCAGTGAAGACACTTGCCAGTTGGTCAGCACATGCTCGGAGTACACGTCCTGGTAATCCGTCTGGCCCTGCGGCCTTGTGAATGTTGACCTGTTTAAAGGTCTTACTCACATCGGCTATGGAGAGCGTGATCACACAGTCGTCCGGAACAGCTAGTGCTCTCATGCATAGTTCAGTGTTGCTTGCCTCGAAGCGAGCATAGTGGTTTAGCTCGTCTGGTAGTCACTAGACAGCTCGCGGCTGGGCTTCCCTTTGTATCACTGAAGACACTTGCCAGCTGGTTAGCACATGCTCTGAGTACGAGAATGTTAACCTGTTTAAAGGTCTTACATTGGCTATGAAGAGCGTGATCACACAGTTGTCTGGGAACAACTGTTGCTCTCACGCATGGTTCAGTGTTGCTTGCCTCAAATTGAACATAGAAGGCATTTAGCTCGTCTGTTAGGCTCCCGTCACTGGACAGCTCACGGTTGGGTTTCCCTTTGTAATCTGTGATAGCCCTGCCACATCGGACAATCGTCAGAGCCGGTGTAGTAGGATTCAATCTTAGTCCTGTATTGACGCTTTGCCTGTTTGATGGTTCGTCGGAGGGCGTAGCGGGATTTCTTATAAGCGTCCAGATTATTGTAACGCTCACTGAACCTGCAGCTCGAGCTTTTAGCTCAGTCCGGATGTTGCCTCTAATGAAGCTGGTGACTGATGTGGAATACTCCTGAATGTTATCAGATGAATCCCGGAACATATTGCAGTCTGTGCCTCAGTCCTGTAGCTTAGCATCCGCTTCATCGGACCACTTCCGTATTGAGCGCATCACTGTTGCTTCCTGTTTTTAGTTTTTGCTTGTAAGCAGGAATCAGGAGGATAGGGTTATGGTCAGATTTGCCAAATGGAGGGCGAGGAGAGCTTTGTATGCGTCTCTGTGTGTGAAGTAAAGGCGATCTAGAGCTTTTTTTCGTTTCTAGTTGCACAGGTGATATGCTGGTAGAAATTGGGTAAAACAGATTTCAGTTTTCCTGCTTTAAAGTCACCAGCCACGAAAAATATAGATGAAAACTCTCTTGGTAAATAGTGTTGGTCTACAGCTTATCATGAGATACTCTAACTCAGGAGAGCAGAACCTCCAGACTTCCTTGATATCAGAGATCACACACCAGTTGTATAGAAAACCAGCTAGATTTATATTTACCATGTCCTTGTTCAGCCACGACTTGGAGAAACACAGCGTGATATTAACAGTTCTTCATGGTTCCGTTGATAGAGACTATTCTAACGGAGCTCATCCTGTTTGTTCTCCGGTGATTGCACGTTGGCCAATAGAACGGAGGGTAGTTCTCCGGTGATTGCACGTTGGCCAATAGAACGGAGGGTAGTTCTCCGGTGATTGCACGTTGGCCAATAGAACGGAGGGTAGTTCTCCAGTGATTGCACGTTGGCCAATAGAACGGAGGGTAGTTCTCCGGTGATTGCACGTTGGCCAATAGAACGGAGGGTAGTTCTCCAGTGATTGCACGTTGGCCAATAGAACGGAGGGTAGTTCTCCAGTGATTGCACGTTGGCCAATAGAACGGAGGGTAGTTCTCCGGTGATTGCACGTTGGCCAATAGAACGGAGGGTAGTTCTCCGGTGATTGCACGTTGGCCAATAGAACGGAGGGTAAGAGGTGATTTATACAGTCTCAGACGTAGTCTCGTCAGGTGTCCCGCACGCCGGCCTCTATAGCGTCGTCTCCTCCTTCCTGGTCCGCGATAATCAAAAATGTATTTTAGCTTCCGACTCATTGATGGAGGTTAGTGGTCGCTGTTCCGATGTCCAGAAGCTCTTTTCGGTCATAGGAAATGATTACGTACAAAAAAGTTGGTAAAATAGCACAACTGGTCAGGAGCCTGTAAAACGTCCGCCGTTCCCTCCAGCGCCATTATGCTTTCGTTAGAGGAGTGGGTCAGTAACCTCTCTCTCTCCTCTCTTCTTCCAGCTAGCGGAGGTGAAGGTTAGCATCCTAGAGGCTAAACAGGCGTTAGAGGAGTGGGTCAGTAACCTCTCTCTCTCTCCTCTCTCCTTCCAGCTAGCGGAGGTGAAGGTTAGCATCCTAGAGGCTAAACAGGCGTTAGAGGAGTGGGTCAGTAACCTCTCTCTCTCTCCTCTCTCCTTCCAGCTAGCGGAGGTGAAGGTTAGCATCCTAGAGGCTAAACAGGCGTTAGAGGAGTGGGTCAGTAACCTCTCTCTCCTCTCTCCTTCCAGCTAGCGGAGGTGAAGGTTAGCATCCTAGAGGCTAAACAGGCGTTAGAGGAGTGGGTCAGTAACCTCTCTCTCCTCTCTCCTTCCAGCTAGCGGAGTGAAGTAGGCTAAACAGTGTAACTCTCTTCTC
>LR778274.1:6186102-6213145 GCA_902810595.1 Coregonus sp. 'balchen'
AAGTTTGCCCCGGGGGGTTTGGTTATAGGTTTTTTGTGATGCATTCATCATGGGCTCTTTGGCATCAGGGGCGTAGACATGGATGGGCCTGGGTGGACAGGGGCCCACCCACTGGGATCCAGGCCCTGACAGGCCCCCCACTGGGGATCTGGGCCCTGACAGACCCCCCACTGGAGAGCCGGGCCCTGACAGACCCACCCCTGGGGATCGGGCCCTGACAAAACCACCCAATGGGGATCCGGGCCCTGCAGCCCACCCACTGGGGAGCCGGGCCCTGACAGGCCCACCCACTGGGGATCCAGGCCCGACAGACCCCCACTGGGAGCCGGGCCCTACGGGCCCCACCCCCACGGGGGATCCGGGCCCTACAGGCCCACCCACTGGGAGCCGGGCCCTGACAGACACCACCCACTGGGGAGCGGGCCCTGACACCCACCCACTGGGGTCCCAGGCCCTGACAGACCCACCCCCCTCAGGCCCACCCCTTGGGGATCCAGCCCGACAGCCCCCCACTGGGGATCCAGGCCCTGACAGGCCCACCCACTGGGATCCACCCCTGACAGGCCCACCCACTGGGAGGGGGGCCCCTGACAGGCCCACCCACGGGGAGCCAGACCCTGACAGGCCCACCCACTGGGGATCCAGGCCCTGACGGCCCACCAACTGGGGATCCAGGCCCTGACAGGCCCACCCACTGGGGATCCGGGCCCTGAGGGGGCCCCAAACCCACCTAACAGGCCCACCCACTGGGGATCCAGGCCCTGACGGGCCCACCCACTGGGGATCCAGGCCCTGACAGGCCCACCCACCCTGACAGGCCCACCCACTGGGGATCCAGGCCCTGACGGGCCCACCCACTGGGAGCCAGCCCTGAAGCCCACCCCTGGGATCCAGGCCCTGACAGGCCCCCCCAAATGGGGATCCAGGCCCTGACAGGCCCACCCACTGGGGATCCAGGCCTGACAGGCCCAACCACCCTGACAGGCCCACCCACTGGGGACCAGGCCCTGACGGGGCCCACCCCGGGGGATCCAAGGCCTACAGGCCCACCCACCCTGACAGGCCCACCCACTGGGGATCCAGGCCCTGACGGGCCCACCCACTGGGATCCAGGCCCTGACAGGCCCACCCCCCCTGACAGGCCCACCCACTGGGGATCCAGGCCCTGACAGCCCCACCCTGGGATCCAGGCCCTGACGGGCCCACCCACTGGGGACCCCAGCCCGAAAGGCCCACCCCCCTGACAGGCCCACCCACTGGGATCCAGGCCCTGACGGCCCACCCACTGGGGATCCAGGCCCTGACGGCCCACCACTTGGGATCCCCCTGCCCAGGCCCACCCCCCCTGCCCGGCCCACCCCGGGGGATCCAGCCCTGACGGGCCCACCCCCACGGGGGATCCAGGCCCTGACAGGCCCACCCACTGACAGGCCCACCCACTGGGGATCCAGGCCCTGACAGGCCCCCCCACCCTACAGGCCCCACCCACTGGGGATCCAGGCCCTGAGGGGCCCCAAACCCACTGGGGATCCAGGCCCCTGACAGGCCCACCCACCCTGACAGGCCCACCCACTGGGGTCCAGGCCTGACGGGCCCACCCAATTGGGATCCAGGCCCTTGACGGGCCCACCCCCCTGACAGCCAACCCACTGGGGATCCAGGCCCTGACGGCCCACCCACTGGGGTTTCCAGGCCTAAAGGCCCACCCACCCTGACAGGCCCCACCCACCACTGGGGATCCAGGCCCTGACGGGCCCACCCACTGGGGATCCCAGGCCCGACAGCCCACCCACCCTGACAGGCCCACCCACTGGGGATCCAGGCCCTGACAGGCCCCCCACTGGGGATCCGGGGCCCTGACGGGCCCACCCCTGGGGATCCAGGCCCCTGACGGCCCACCCACCCTGACAGGCCCCCCCCACTGGGGATCCAGGCCCTGACGGGCCCACCACTGGGGATCCAGGCCCTGACAGGCCCCCCCCACTGGGATCCAGGCCCCTAAACAGGCCACCCACCCTGACAGGCCCCCCCAAACTGGGGATCCAGGCCCTGAGGGGCCCACCACTGGGGATCCGGCCCCTGACAGGCCACCCACCCTGACAGGCCCCCCCAATGGGGATCCCGGCCCTGACGCCCACCCACTGGGATCCAGGCCCTGACAGGCCCCACCCACGGGGGATCCAGGCCCTGACAGGCCCACCCACCCTGACAGGCCCACCCACTGGGGATCCAGGCCCTGACGGGCCCACCCACTGGGGATCCAGGCCCTGACAGGCCCACCCACCCTGACAGGCCCACCCACTGGGGACCCAGGGGCCCTGACGGGCCCCCCCACTGGGATCCAGGCCCTAAACAGGCCCAACCCACCCTGAGACCCACCCCTGGGGATCCGGGCCCTGACAGGCCCACCCACTGGATCCAGCCCGACAGGCCCACCCACCCTGACAGGCCCACCCACTGGGATCCGCCCTGCCAGACCCACCCATGGGGGCCGGCCCCCTACCCCAATCAGACTGATGTGGGTTAAGCATTGTTGTGGACTTAGACCATCTGATTTTTCTATTTTTTTCTTTTTAAAAAAAGTTTAATTTTGAGAGTGAAAATCAGAAACATCTAATAGGGGAAACCTGTTTTTATTTATGTATTTTTTAAAACAGGAAAACAGGATTTTTGGCCTTTCCTTCGCTGGTCGGCCGTCTGGGAAATAGTCGCCACAATTAGAGTAGACCCACTTCTATAGGCACCAAAGAAACCATGACCATAACACCAGACACCACTGACCAATTACACCAATGACATTTACACCACTGACCATACACCACGGACAATTACACCACTGGCATTAACCATGAATACACACATGACTTACACCAATGACCATTACACCACTGACAATTACACCACTGACATTACACCACTGACATTTCTCCAGGCACCACTGACCATTACACCACTGACATTACACCACTGACCATTACACCACTACACCACTGACCATTACACCATACACCACTGACCATACACCACTGACCATTACACCACTACACCACTGACCATTACCACCCACACACCACGAACATTACACACTACCACCACTGACAATACACCACCTCACAGGACCATTACACACTACACACTTGCCCCTTACACATTACACCACTTGACCATTACACATTACACCATGACCATTACACCATAACCACTGGACAATTTACAATTACACCATTAAACCACTGACCAATACAGCACTGACCATTACACCCATTACACATACACCACTGGACCTTACAAATCGACCATTACCCACTACACCATTTGACCATTACACCATTACAAAAGACCAATTACACTTACACATGCGAACCATTACACCACACACCACGACCTTACACACTGAAATTACACACTACCCCACTGACCATTACACCACTGACCATACAACCATTACAACCACTGACCATACACAATTACACCATGACCATACACACTACACCACTGACTACACATTACACACTGACCATTACACCACTGACCATTACACCACTGACCATTACACCACTACACCACTGACCATTACACCACTGACCATTACACCACTACACCACTGACCATTACACCATTACACCACTGACCATTACACCACTACACCACTGACCATTACACCACTACACCACTGACCATACACACCACTGACCATTACACCACTACACCACTGACCATTACACCACTTACACCACTGACCATTACACCATTACACAAATGCCCAGTACAACCATGACCAATTTACACCATTACACATGACCATTACACCAACACCATGACAATTACACACTAAACCACTGACCAGTAGCCATTACACCCACTGACCAGTATCGACCACTTACCACTGACCATCTCACCACTGACCACTACCCCACTGACATACCCATACACCACCTGACATTACACCCATTTAACCACTCTGACATGACACCACTACACCACTGACCATTACACCACTACACCACTGACCATTACACCACTGACCATTACACCACTACACACGGCCAGTACACCACTTAACCAGACCATTTACACCACTACACACTGACCACTTACACCATGACCAGTACACCACTACACCACTGACCATACACCATGACCATGACACCATCTACACCTGTCCATTACACCAGGACCATTCCCACCAATTACACCACTGACACTACAACACTACACCCACTGACCATTACACCACTGACCATACAACACTACACCACTGCCCGATAAACAGTACACCACTGACCATTACACCCACTAACACCAATGACCATTACCCATTAAACCAATTAACACCATGACCATTTACACCATTACACCACTGACCATTACACCATGACCATTACACATACACATGACCATTACACCCTACACCACGACCCTTACAACACTGACATTACACCATACACCATGACCATTACACCACTGATCATTTCACCATTAAAAACCACTGATCACTACTACACCATTAAACCACTGACCCACACACCATTACACAATGACACATTACACCACTGACCATTAAACCCAACTACACCATGACCATTACACCACTGAACCACTTACACCTACACCCAGACCATTACACACTTACACACTGACAGTACACCACTGACCATCTACACCACTGACCATTAAACCACTGACACTACACAACTGACATACACCCACTACACACTGACCATTTACACAACTACACCACTGACAATGACACCATTACACCACGTGACCATTACACATGACCCTTACACCAATACCACCACTGACCACTACACCACTACCCCCTCCACTGACAACTACACCACTTACACCACTGACACTTACACATGACCATTACAACCACTACCACTGACCATTACACCCACACACCACTGCCCATACACCACTACACCAGTGACCCACGACACCACTGACCATTACAACACTCACCACTGACATACCCCACCCATTACACCACTGACCATTACACCATTACACACTGACCATTACCCACTGACATTACCCATTTTACACAATGGACATTTCACCCTTACACACTGACATTAACACTACACCCACGACCATTACCCACATTACACCATGACCATTACCCCACACACCACTGACATTACATGATCCATGAACACTACACCATGACCCTTACACGCACTACACCACTGACATTACAACCCATTACACCACTGACCATTACACACTACACCACTGACCATACACCATACAAACCAACTACACCCTGACACTACCCACTGACCCATATAAATTACCATTACACCACTGACCATTTACACCACTATGACATTACACAATACACCACTGACATGACACCATTACAACATCTGACCATTACACCATTTAAACACTGACCCATTACACCACTACCACCACTCTGGCCATTACATGAACATTACACCAATATACAACACTGACCAATTACACCACTGACCATTACACCCATTACCCCAATGACATTAAACCAATTACACCACCTGACATTACACCACTACACCACTGCCATTACACCAAACACCACTGACCATTTACACCATGACCATTACACCACGACCATTCCACCACTACACACGACCCTTCACACCACTGCCCAGTACACCATCACCAACGACCATTACACCATTACCACTGACCATACACCACTACCCATGACCATTAAACCACTACACCACTGCCCAGTACACCATGAACAACTGACCATACACCCTTACACCAGACCATTACCACCACTGACCATTACACCATACCACACGGACATTACACCATTACACCACGGACATTTACACCCTACACCACTGACCCCATTAACCATTCCACCACTGACAGTACACCATACACCACTGAGAACCATTACACCACTGACCACTACACCCTGCCCATTACACCAACTACACCACTACCATTACACCATTTACACCATGGCCATACACCACACACCACTGGACCATTACACCACTACAACCACTGACCATTACATCACAGGACATTAACCATACCCACTGACATTACAACACTACCCACTGACATACACCATACACCATGACACACTACCCACTGACCATCCACACTTAACACTGACCATTAACCACTGACCTTACACACTACACCACTGACCCATTACACACTGACCAGTACCCACTAACACCATCTGACCATTACACCAATACACCACTGACCATTTACATACCACTGACCATCACCACTACACCATGACCAGTTACACCAGTAACCCACTGACCCTACACAATACACCTACTGACCATACACCATTACACACTACCCAGGAACATTACACCATTACAACCCCGCCATTACACCATCTGACCATTACACCACTACACCCACTGACCATTACACACACACCACTGACCATACAACCACTGCCATTACCCACTTACCCAATGAACATTACACATGCTATTACCCATTTACACCACGGATCACTACACCATTACACCACTGACCAACTACACCATTTACACCACTGACCATACCCCAAGGACCCCTTACACAATACACCACTGTCTGGAACCCCAAAATTTACACCACTGACCATACCCACTTCGACCATGACCATTACACCACTGCCACATTACACCCATACACCACTGACCAGTACACCCATAACAAACTGACCATTACACCACTGACCATTACACCACTAAACAACTGACCTACACCACTACACCACTGACCACTACACCACTACACCACTGACCATTACACCACTGACCATTAACCACTACACCAGTGACCATTACACCACTACACCACTGACCATTACACCACTACACCACTGACCATTACACCACTGACCATTACACCACTACACCACTGACCATTACACCATTACACCACTGACCATTACACCATTACACCACTGACCATTACACCACTGACCATTAAACCTTTACACACTGACCTTACACCCTTACAACTGACAATGACACCACTAACCCCTGACCCTTACACATTACACCACTACAACTGACCATACCCCATGACACTACACATGACCCTTACACCATACACCACTGACCATTACACCAGCATTACACCATTGACATAACACCACTCACACCATGACCAGTACACCACTACACCAAGACCATTACACCCCTGACCTGACCCACTAACCCAATGACACATACACCAATACACCATGACATAACACCACTACACACTGCCCTACACCACTTGGACCATTACACCACTAACCATGACCATTACCAACCTGTGACATTCACCCTCTACACATGACATTACACATGGGGGACCATTACACCACTCACCACTGACCAAAGACACCACTCCACCATGCATTACACATGACCATTACACCACTACACCACTGACCATTACACCATTACACCATGACATTACACACTACACCACGGACCATTAACCATTTACACAACTACACCCCTGACCATCACCATTTAAACCAGACCATGACACCACTGACCATTACACCACTAAACCACTGACCCCCCAATTAACCATACACCCATGACAATACACCATGACCCATTACACCACTACACACTGACATTACACCACTGATCATTACACCATCTACCCCACTGTCACTACACCTTCCCCACTGAACAGTACACCACTGACCACTACACCATCACCACCTGACCATCCCACTGACCACTACACCAATACAACCACTGACCATTACACCAGGACCATTACACACTACACACTGACCATTAACCATTACACACGACCATTACCACACTGACCATTACACCACTAACCCTGCCATACCCACTGACCATACACCACACACCATGCCATTAACCACTACACCACTGACACTACCACCCACTTACACCACTGACCACTACACCACTATCCCACTGACCAAATACAACACTACACCAATGACAGTACACAATACACCACTGACATACACCACTACCACCCTACCATACACCACTGACCATTACACACTTTACACCACTGACCCCTTACCCCGACAACACGGACATTACACCACTCACCATGCACCACCACCACTAACCCACTGCCCATTACACCACTGACATTACACACTACACCACTGCCACTCACCAACACCACTGACCAATACACCACGGAACCACTACCCCCTACCCACAGTAGCCCATCCTGCCCAGGGCCGAGGAAAGATCTGAAGCACGTTTCACAGGCTGTTACATAGTCCAAGTGGAATATGGCCCAGGCCCGTGTGCTTGTTGGTTCACTTATCAAAAGCCTATTAGCTGTTGGCTCCAAGCGCCCGGTTGTGTAGACGGTCCAGGATAACGTCATAACCAGAAAGAATTGATGAAAACATGACAATGCCCCATCTTCGTGGTGGATCGCTGCTCAGAAAAAAAAACAAAAAGGGTAATAGTCTTCTGGGGTGTGGGTGTATATGAACAGATTTGATATATTTCTGTTGCTAAAATGCAGTCAGTTCCACTTTAACTACAACAATGTTTCACACAAATAAGTTATTTTCAAAGAGATGGCTAACAACAGCAAGCGCACTGCAATAAAAAGCACTGTTCCACTCACCAGATGATGATCATTTGAAACTTCACATTCTTTTTGAAATGTATTCTTGAAAAGGGAGAAGCTAACAAATTAGCAACAACATCCTCTTTGATAACACCTGCTGCAGTCGCCCAGTGACCTGTTGGCCTTCAAGAAGGCAGAAGTTTCCATAGGATTTTGTAAAAACGGTCCCACCCATTAAGTCGATGTGATTGGTTGATTCCACTGTCACTAAAATACTAATACAGTTGAATGACAGATGCCTTCTGTCTAGCGTCTGATGGACTAGCCAATGGCTGATTTAGCTAGCTAGATTTATCTCCCCAGAGATCAGCAAAGAAAAATCTGGATTGGATCTTTTTTTCTCTTCAGCGTTAACCCTTTCCTTTCCAACAAAAACTGAAGAGATTAAATCAGAAAATCATTGACAATAATAATAATATTGATCCTTATTATTATATTATTAAAATAATTATTTTATAAATCCTTAGCCCTTCTCTGAAGGCGCAGAAGGCCCATTGCGCCCCACTGTGTTTGGGTTAGTAATAATTTGTAGAGTGGCTCTATTTTCCCTCAGCATGCATTATTTCACTATTTCTGAATGTCTAAAGAATCCATATGTTGTTCTGAAATATGAACTCAGAAATACTGGAAGTTTTTGAACTCATTATGGTGGTGATTTGACAAAATTGCAATCGTGGTCTTGAATTGGACTCACATTTTTCTGGTCTCAGTCTTGTCTCGAACCCCTTGTCCCCCTCCGGTCTCAGTCTTGTCTCGAACCCCTTGTCCCCCTCCCGGTCTCAGTCTTGTCTCGAACCCCTTGTCCCCCTCCCGGTTCTCAGTCTTGTCCCCCTCCCCTTGTCCCCCCTCCGGTCTCAGTCTTGTCATCGGAACCCCTTGTCCCCGGGCGGGGGTCCCGGTCTCAAGTCGTTGTCCCCCTCCCCCTAAACCCCCTCCCGGTCTCAGTCTGTCTCGAACCCCTGTCCCCTCCCTGGGCAGTCTTGTCTCGAACCCTTGTCCCCTCTCCCGGTCTCAAGGTCTTTGTCCTCCGAACCTCCCTTTGTCCCCCCTACCCGGTCTCAGAGTCTTGTCTCAGAAACCCCTTGTCCCCGAGTTTCCTCCCCCTCCCTGGGTCTCAGTCTTGTCTCGAACCCCATTGTCCCCCCTCCCGGGTTCTCAGTCTTGTCTCTAAACCCCTTGTCCCCCCTCCGGGTCTCAGTCTTGGTCTCGAACACCCCTTAGTCCCCATCCCGGTCCCACAACTCAGTCTTGTCTCGAACCCCTGTGTCCCCCCTCCCGGTCTCAGTCTTGTTCCAACCCCTTGTCCCCCTCACCGGTCTCAGTCTTGTCTCGGAACCCCTTGTCCCCCTCCCGGTCTCAGTCTTGTCTCCAACCCCTTGTCCCCCTCCCGGTCTCAGTCTTGTCTCGAACCCCTTGTCCCCCTCCCGGTCTCAGTCTTGTCTCGAACCCCTTGTCCCCCTCCCGGTCTCAGTCTTGTCTCGAACCCCTTGTCCCCCCCCCCGGTCCTCAGTCTTGTCTCGAACCCCTTGTCCCCCTCCCGGTCTCAGTCTTGTCTCGAAACCCCTTGTCCCCCTCCCGGTCTCAGTCTTGTCTCGAACCCCTTGTCCCCCTCCCGGTCTCAGTCTTGTCTCGAACCCCTTGTCCCCCTCCCGGTCTCAGTCTTGTCTCCAACCCCTTGTCCCCTTCCCGGTCTCGTCTTGTCTCGGAACCCTGTGCCCCCTCCCGGTCCCCGTCTTGTCTCGAACCCCTTGTCCCCCTCATGGTCTCAGTCTTGTCCTTGTCCCCCTCCCGGTCTCAGTCTTGTCTCGGACCCCTTGTCCCCCTCCCGGTCTCAGTCTTGTCTGAACCCCCTTGTCCCCCTCCCGGTCTCAGTCTTGACTCGGTCTAGTCTTGACTAGTGCTCTCCCATGCCGTCCCTACTAGGGGTGTATCATGTCTTGCCAGGCTTTTTTCGCTTTACTCGACTTGTGTTTGTTCACTCACTGACGCTATCTTCCTGTCCGGTCTTGCGCCCCATCGGCTCGTGTGGTGGGGGAGTTCTTCGTGGGCTATACTCAGCCTTGTCTCAGGGTAGTAGGTTGGTGGTCTGTTGATATCCCTCTGGTGGTGTGGGGGGCTGTGCTTTGGCAAAGTGGGTGGGGTTATATCCTGCCTGGTTGGCCCTGTCTGGGGGTATCGTTGGACGGGGCCACAGTGTCGTCCCCCCCCCCCCCAGCTTATCTGCTGTCCTGGGTGATCTTAGATATGCTCCCTCTAATTCCCCAATCTCTCTCTCTCTCCCCTCTCGGAGGACCTGAGCCCTAGGACCATGCCTCAGGACTACCTGGCCTTACGACTCCTGGCTGTCCCCAGTCCACCTGACGACTCCTGGCTGTCCCCAGTCCACCTGACGACTCCTGGCTGTCCCCAGTCCACCTGACGACTCCTGGCTGTCCCCAGTCCACCTGACGACTCCTGGCTTGTCCCCCAGTCCACCTGACGGACTCCTGGCTGTCCCCCCAGTCCACCTGACGACTCCTTGCCGCTGTCCCCAGTCCACCTGACGACTCCTTGGCTGTCCCAGTCCACCTGACGACTCCTGGCTGTCCCCCAGTCCACCTGATGATCCTGGCTGTCCCCAGTCCACTGACGACTCCGGCTGTCCCCCAGTCCACCTGAAGACTCTGCTGTCCCCCCAGTCCACCTGACGACTCCTGGCTCTCCCTGTCATGCTGCTGATCCAGTTTCTGCCGTTCTTTCTGCGGCTATGGAATCCTGACCTGTTCATCAGACGTGCTACCCTATCCCGGACCTGCAGTTTTGACCCTCTCTCTCTCCATCTCTCTCTCTCTGCCGCACCTGCTGTCTCGACCTCTGAATGCTCGGCTATGAAAAGCCAACTGACATTTACTACCTGTTGCACCCTCTATAGCCACTGTGATTATTATTTGACCCTGCTGGTCATCTATGAACGTTTCAACATATTGAAGAACTATCTGGCCTTAATGGACATGTACTCCTATAATCTCCACACGGCACAGCCAGAAGGGGACTGGCCACCCCTCAGAGCCTGGTTCCTCTCTACCCAGTACAGCCAGAAGAGGACTGGCCACCCCTCAGAGCCTGGTTCCTCTCTACCCAGTACAGCCAGAAGAGGACTGGCCACCCCTCAGAGCCTGGTTCCTCTCTACCCAGTACAGCCAGAAGAGGACTGGCCACCCCTCAGAGCCTGGTTCCTCTCTACCCAGTACAGCCAAGTAGAGGACTGGCCACCCCCTCAGAGCCTGGTTCCTCTGGTCTACCCAGTACAGCCAGTAGAGGACTGGCCACCCCTCAGAGCCTGGTTCCCTCTCTACCCAGTACAGCCAGTAGAGGACTGGCCACCCCTCAGAGCCTGGTTCCTCTGGTCTAACCCAGTTACAGCTTGTAGAGGACTGGCCACCCCTCAGAGCCTGGTTCCTCTGGTCTACCCAGTACAGCCAGAAGAGGACTGGCCACCCCTCAGAGCCTGGTTCCTCTCTAACCCAGTACAGCCAGTAGAGGACTGGCCACCCCTGAGAGCCTGGTTCCTCTCTACCCAGTACAGCCAGTAGAGGACTGGCCACCCCTCAGAGCCTGGTTCCTCTGGTCTACCCAGTACAAAGCCACTAGAGGACTGGCCACCCCTCAGAGCCTGGTTCCTCTCTACCCAGTACAGCCAGAAGGGGACTGGCCACCCCTCAGAGCCTGGTTCCTCTGGTCTAACCCAGTACAGCCAGTAGAGGACTGGCCACCCCTCAGAGCCTGGTTCCTCTGGTCTACCCGTACAGCCAGTAGAGGACTGGCCACCCCTCAGAGCCTGGTTCCTCTCTACCCGGTACCAGCCAGTAGAGGACTGGCCACCCCTCAGAGCCTGGTTCCTCTCTACCCAGTACCCGCCAGTAGAGGACTGGCCACCCCTCAGAGCCTGGTTCCTCTCTACCCAGTACAGCCAGTAGAGGACTGGCCACCCCTCAGAGGCCTGGTTCCTCTCTACCCAGTACAGCCAGTAGAGGACTGGCACCCCTCAGAGCCTGGTTCCTCTCTACCCAGTACAGCCAGTAGAGGACTGGCCACTCCTCAGAGCCTGGTTCCTCTCTACCCAGTACAGCCAGTAGAGGACTGGTCACCACCTCAGAGCCTGGTTCCTCTGGTCTACCCAGTACAGCCAGTAGAGGACTGGCCACCCCTCAGAGCCTGGTTCCTCTGGTCTACCCAGTACAGCCAGTAGAGGACTGGCCACCCCTCAGAGCCTGGTTCCTCTCTACCCAGTACAGCCAGTAGAGGACTGGTCATCCCTCAGAGCCTGGTTCCTCTGGTCTACCCAGTACAGCCAGTAGAGGACTGGTCACCCCTCAGAGCCTGGTTCCTCTGGTCTACCCAGTACAGCCAGAAGAGGACTGGCCACCCCTCAGAGCCTGGTTCCTCTCTACCCAGTACAGCCAGTAGAGGACTGGCCACCCCTCAGAGCCTGGTTCCTCTCTACCCAGTACAGCCAGAAGAGGACTGGCCACCCCTCAGAGCCTGGTTCCTCTCTACCCAGTACAGCCAGTAGAGGACTGGCCACCCCTCAGAGCCTGGTTCCTCTCTAGGCTTCTTCATTTTACATTTACATTTGAGTCATTTAGCCAGTCCAGAGCGACTTACAATTAGTGCATTCATCTTAAGATAGCTAGGTGAGACAACAACACATCACAATCGCATCAAGTACATTCTCCCTCAACAAAGCATTTATCAGCAAAGTCAGTGCTAGTGGGAAAAGAGGGGGGGGGGGCGTCGGAGGCACTGTGAGTTATTTAAGATACTCGTCAAAGAGGTAGGGTTTCAGACGTTTTCGAAAAGATGGGCAAGGACTCCGCTGTCCTAACTTAAGGGGGAAGCTTGTTCCACCATTGGGCTGCAAGGACAGAAAAGAGCTTTCATTGGGCTGAGCGGGAGGGCCAGGAGACCAGAGGTGGCGGAACGGAGTGCTCGGGTTGGGGGTGTAGGGTTGGAGCCTGAAGGTAAGGTACGGAACGGAGTGCTCAGGTTGGGGGTGTAGGGTTGGAGCCTGAAGGTAAGGTACGGAACGGAGTGCTCAGGTTGGGGGTGTAGGGTTGGAGCCTGAGGTAAGGTACGGAACGGAGTGCTCAGGTTGGGGGTGTAGGGTTGGAGCCTGAAGGTAAGGTACGGAACGGAGTGCTCAGGTTGGGGGTGTAGGGTTGGAGCCTGAAGGTAAGGTACGGAACGGAACGGAGTGCTCGGGTTGGGGGTGTAGGGTTGGAGCCTGAAGGTAAGGTACGGAACGGAGTGCTCGGGTTGGGGGTGTGGGGTTTTGGACCTTGAAGGAAAGGGTTACGGAAGGAGGGGCCGGGTTGGGGGTTTTTGGGGGTTGGAGCCTAAGGGAAAGGTACGGAACGGAGAAACTCGGGTTTGGGGGGGTGTAGGGTTTGGAGCCTGAAAGGTAAGGTACGGAAGGAAATGCTCGGGTTTTGGGGGGTGTAGGGGGTTGGACCCTTTAAAGGAAAGGTACGGAAACGGAGTGCTCGGTTTGGGGGGTGTGGGGTTGGACCAAAAAGGGGAAAGGTAGGGGGACGGAGTCCCCGGGTTTGGGGGTGTGGGGTTGGGCCTGAAGGTAAGGTGGGAACGGAGTGCTCAGGTTGGGGGTTTTTGGTGGGGGGAGCCAAAGGAACCCTTCCCCCCTTTCCCCTGCTCCAGGGAGGGCCGGGAGCCCCAAGGTGGGGGAAAAGGGGAGTGTTTCGGGTTGGGGGGGGGTGGGTTGGAGCCGAAGGTAAGGTACGGAACGGAGGTGGGGTTTGGGGTGTAGGGTTGGAGCCGGGAAGGGGAAGGGTTTCCCCCCTTGTGTTTCCCAGGGTTTAAAGATGATGCGATTTTTCGACGGGAAAAGCCGTGGAGGGGGGAGGAGGGGGGTGACAGAGAGAATTTGGGGGAAGGTTGAACACCAGACGGGCTGCAGCGTTCTGGATGAGTTGCATGGGTTTGATGGCACAAGCCTTGGGAGCCCACGCCAAGGTTTTTTTGCACTCTGGGAGAGGGGGACACCCAAGGAGTCGCCAACCGTGATGGAGAGGTCTTGGAGCGGGCAGGCCTTTCCCGGGAGGAAGAGCAGCTCTGTCTTGTCGAGGTTGAGCTTGAGGTGGTGGGCCGACATCCAAGCTGAGTCTGCCAGGCACGCAGAGATGCGTGTCGCCACATGGGTGTCAGAAGGGGGGGGAAGGAGAACAGTAGTTGAGAGTCATCTGCATAGCAATGATAGGAGAGACCATGTGAGGATATGACGGAGCCCAGTGACTTGGTGTATAGAGAGAAGAGGAGAGGGCCTAGAACCGAGCCCTGGGGGACACCAGTAGTGAGAGCACATTCCTGCCTTTCTAGGGAGTTTTTCCTAGCCACCATGCCCTAGCACTACACAGCTGATTCAAATGATCAAAGCTTGATGATGAGTTGGTTATTTGAATCAGCTGTGTAGTGCTAGGGCAAAAACCAAAATGTGCACCCAAGTGGGGGCCCCAGGACCGAGTTTGGGAAACCCTGGTCTAGAAAGCATTAAAGTCGATCTGACACTGTTTTAGTACCATTTAAATCGTATTAATATCTGTTCATATATACCCTCAGGAAGAATATGACAAAAACAAATCCATTTTGTGACATAGCTATACTAATGTTCATGTTTTCATCCGTTCATAACTCAGTCGGTTATTTGTGGGAAAGTGGTTGTGCGTTTGGGCAATTAATAGACATTGCTGTAGTAAAAATGTGTCAGTCTTGTCCAGGCCAAAAACAGAATCAGAATATCGGTTATTGATTGGTCTCTACACAGACTGGTGCGTCATAACCAATCAATGACCGATATTATGATTCTCTGTTTCATTGTTAAAACGGAATGAATTCCAATTTTAAGTTAGCCAGCTAACTTTGATAAGCAGTCAAATATCTCTTGATTTTCTGATTTATTTTTCGAAAACTAAACTTGAACATGGGATGTTTGTCGAGTCAATTATACCATGCCAATTTCAAGCCTGTATTTCTGGAAAAGGTGAAGTTAATTCAGAATTTCTGTGCCGTTTACCCGGCTAACTCATTCATCCTGGTTCCTGGACCAGCTCCCTGCCAGTATCTGAAGCTTCTAGAACAACAAACTATATACACAGGAAATTAAATATAAAGAAAATACTTTATTCCATATTACTGATTATAAATACATACATTTGCATTGAACAAGCATAGTTTTGGTCTGTCAGGTGTTTTGTATTTGTAGCTGATGTGTAGAGGTCATCTGTGTGTGTGTGTGGTGTGTGTTGTGTGTGGTGTGTGGGTGGTGTTTAAAGTGTGTGTGTGTTGGGGTGTGGGGTTTTTTTGTGTGTGTGTGTTTAAACCTGATGTGTGTAGTGGCAGGGTGTGTAGTGATCTGCTGTGGTGTGTGGGTGTGTGTTTATAAAGCTGATGTGTGTAGTGCAGGTGTGTAGTGATCTGCTGTGAGGGTGTGTGTGTGTGTGTGTGTGTGTGTGTGTAGTGCAGGTGTGTAGTGATCTGCTGTGTGTGTGTGTGTGTGTAGTGCAGGTGTGTAGTGATCTGCTGTGAGTGTGTGTGTGTGTGTGTGTGTGTATGTGTGTGTGTGTGTGTGTTTAAACCTGATGTGTGGGTAGTGGCAGGTGTGTAGGATTGCTGTGTGTGGTGGTGTGTGTGTGGTTGTGTGTGTGTGTGTGGTGTGTGTGTGTGTGTGTGTGTGTGTTAACACTGATGAGTGTGTAGAGATCTGCTGTGTGTTGTAGTGATCTGCTGTGTGTGTTGCTGATCATCAGAGGCTGTGAGCTGAGAGAGTGTGTGGGAAGCACTTCTTGGTTGATTTGAGGTGATGTAGGCGGGTTGGTCTTGCTGGTGGGTGTGGTGTGTGTGTGTGTGTTCGAGGCGATACTGTGTAAATGAGGCAATAGCGTGTTTGTGTGTAAG
Organism: Coregonus sp. 'balchen'; assembly: GCA_902810595.1. Classification (NCBI taxonomy): domain Eukaryota; kingdom Metazoa; phylum Chordata; class Actinopteri; order Salmoniformes; family Salmonidae; genus Coregonus; species Coregonus sp. 'balchen'. The sequence continues at coordinate 6,202,651 of LR778274.1, forward strand.
CATGGGAAATGTGTGTGTGTGGTGTGGTGTGTGTGTGTACAGCATGGGAAATGTGTGTGTGTGTGTGTGTGTGTGTAAGCATGGTAATGTGTTTGTGTGTGTGTGTGTGTGTGTGTGTGTGTGTGTAAGCATGGGAAATGTGTGTGTGTGTGTGTGTGTGTGTGTGTGTGTGTGTGTAAGCATGGGAAATGTGTTTGTGTGTAAGCATGGGAAATGTGTGTGTGTGTGTGTGTGTGTGTGTGTTCAGAAGGAGAAGTACTTGGTGTACCACTCCTGCCTCTGAGGGTCCCGCCCCTCTGCCCCCTGGCCACTCCCCCTCTGCTCCAAATATGGGCTCCTGGAGAACACAGGAAACACATTTTAGACTGCTGGGGGACCGACAGACACAGATATACTGGGAGTCAGACAGACAGAGAAGTAGACAGACAGACAGACAGACAGACAGACAGACAGACAGACAGACAGAGGAAAGAGACAGACAGACAGACAGACAGACAGACAGACAGACAGACAGACAGACAGACAGACAGACAGACAGACAGACAGACAGAGGAAAGAGACAGACAGAAGGAGACAGAAAGACAGAGGAAAGAGACAGACAGACAGACAGACAGAAGGAGACAGACAGAGTAAAGAGACAGATGACTATGTGGTGATGTTTTTACAGACAGACGGAGAAGGACATTGGGCTTCGGGACATCTGTGAAGGAACACAGACAGTGCTATTGTCTGTGTTGTTTCCATAGATACAGTATCTGTTACCTGGTTGACTGGTTGTGCAGGCGGAGCTCCTGCGAGGGTGAGGTGACGTGGCGAATCCCGTGTCGAGGCTCGGGGAGGGGGGATGGACAGAGGGGGAGGGGGGTGGTGGGAGCAGGGGGGAGGGGGGTGAGGGTACGAGAGGGAAGGCCGCGACCGCTGGGTTCCATACTGGGAGACCTGGGAGTACGGGGGAGGGAGGGGGAGGAACGAGGGAGAGAGGAGGAGGCGTAGGACAGAGTTGAGGAGGGGGAGGGGGTGTCGTGGGGGAGTAGGAGGCTCCTCTCATAGGCGCTGAGGTTCAGAACGCTGGTGACATGGGGCGGAGACTCCTCCAGACGCTTCCTCTGAAACACAACAGCGTAATTACTACAATCTTCACACAACCTTTACACAACGTCAAGACTACAACCACCTCACAACTTTCACACAACGTCACGACTACAACCTTCACAAACAACATCACTAACACAACACAACCTTAGTCACTACTTAATACAACACAGTGAAACACTAGTTAATCCCACCAATACAACACAGTGAAACACTTGTTAATCCCACCAATACAACACAGTGAAACACTAGTTAATCCCACCAATACAACACAGTGAAACACTTGTTAATCCCACCAATACAACACAGTGAAACACTAGTTAATCCCACCATACAACACAGTGAAACACTAGTTAATCCCACCAATACAACACAGTGAAACACTAGTTAATCTCACACAATACAACACAGTGAAACACTAGTTAATCCCACCAATACAACACAGTGAAACACTAGTTAATCTCACCAATACAACACAGTGAAACACTAGTTAATCCCACCAATACAACACAGTGAAACACTAGTTAATCCCACCAATACAACACAGTGAAACACTAGTTAATCCCACCAATACAACACAGTGAAACACTTGTTAATCCCACCAATACAACACAGTGAAACACTAGTTAATCCCACCAATACAACACAGTGAAACACTAGTTAATCCCACCAATACAACACAGTGAAACACTAGTTAATCTCACCAATACAACACAGTGAAACACTAGTTAATCCCACCAATACAACACAGTGAAACACTAGTTAATCCCACCAATACAACACAGTGAAACACTAGTTAATCTCACCAATACAACACAGTGAAACACTAGTTAATCTCACCAATACAACACAGTGAAACACTAGTTAATCCCACCAATACAACACAGTGAAACACTAGTTAATCCCACCAATACAACTCAGTGAAACACTAGTTAATCCCACCAATACAACACAGTGAAACACTAGTTAATCTCACCAATACAACACAGTGAAACACTAGTTAATCTCACCAATACAACACAGTGAAACACTAGTTAATCCCACCAATACAACACAGTGAAACACTAGTTAATCCCACCAATACAACACAGTGAAACACTAGTTAATGTCACCAATACAACACTGTGAAACACTAGTTAATCTCACCAATACAACACAGTGAAACACTAGTTAATCTCACCAATACAACACTGTGAAACACTAGTTAATCTCACCAATACAACACAGTGAAACACTAGTTAATCTCACCAATACAACACAGTTGTCACGCCCTGGCTCTGGGTACTCTTTAATGTTGAGCGAGGGTGTGGATTTTCATTGTTTAGTTTTCTATGTTTTTGTTCTAGATCGTGTTGATCTATGTTGGCCAGGGTGGTTCCCAATCAGAGACAGCTGTAGCTCGTTGTCTCTGATTGGGGACTATACTTAGGCAGCCTGTTGGCACCAGTTAGTTTGTGGGATCTTGATCCGTAAAGGTTTGGTGTGTGTAACCTCAGGACTTCACGTATCGTTTCGTTTTGTCGTTTTGTTCGTGTGTTGTGTACTAATTAAAAATGTACGCTTATCACGCTGCGCCTTGGTTCCACGAGTCATCAGTCAACGTTCGTGACAGAAGATCCCACCAAAAAAGGACCAAGCAGCGTGTCCAGGAACAGACAGCCTGGACTTGGGAGGAGATCCTGGACGGGAGGGGATCCTGGACTTGGGAAGAGATTCAGGCCGGAATGGATCGCCGTCCTTGGGAGGAGACAGTGGAGGCGCCCTACAGAGAGGAGCAGCGGCAACGCAGAGGGTACCGGCCGAGGAGGAAGCCCGAGAGACAGCCCCAATAAAAAAAAATGTGTGGGGCTAAAAGGGTGGTTGGTGGAGCCTAGGGTTAGAGCAGAGCCAACTCCCCGTACTCAGGCTAGGAAGCGTGTGACTGGGCAGGCTCCGTGTTATGCGGAGCCACGTACTGTGCCGCGAGTGTTCCCGGCACAGTCCTGTACGTCCGGTGCTAGCACCACGCACGTGTCGTGCTAAGATGGGCATGCAGCCAGGACAGGGTGTGCCGGCTCAACGCTCGTGGCCTCCAGTACGCCTCCTCGGTCCCGTATATCCTGCGCCAGTGCCACGTGCTGTAGCGCCAGTACGAGTGCACAGCCCTGTACGTCCTGTGCTGATGCCTCACACAGATTGTGTGGAAATAGGCATTCAGCCAGGACGGGTTGTGTCAGCTCTCCGCTCCAGACCTCCAGTCCGCCTCCACAGTCCGGCCCGGCCCGTTCCGGCTCCCCGCACCAAGCCAGTGGTGCGTGTTCCCAGTCCGGCCCGTTCCGGCTCCCCGCACCAAGCCAGTGGTGCGTGTTCCCAGTCCAGCCCGGCCTGTTCCTGCTCCCCGCACCAAGTCAGTGGTGCGTGTTCCCAGTCCAGCCCGGCTTGTTCCTGTCCCTCGCACCAAGCCAGTGGTGCGCGTCGCCAGCCCGGTCCGGCCTGTTCCTATCCCTCGCACCAAGCCAGTGGTGCGCGTCGCCAGCCCGGTCCGGCCTGTTCCTGCCCCCCGCACCAAGCCAGTGGTGTGCGTCGTCAGCCCGGTCCGGCCCGTTCCTGCTCCCCACGCCAAGCCAGTGGTGCGTGTGTCCAGTCCGGCACGGCCTGTGCCTGTTCCACCGGTGCCTGGTCCGGCACCGGTCAGCTGCTCCACTCCGGAGTCAGAGCAATCCGCTCCACCGGTGTCCAGTCCAGCTCCGGCCAGCGGCTCCAGTCCGGAGCCGGTAAGGTCTGGTCCACCGTCGTCGGGTCCAGCTCCAGTCTGCGGGACCAGACCAGGGGCGCAACGGGGAGGTGGAGAAAAGGTGGTGGTCACGCCCGGAGCCGGATCCGCCTCCGAGGCGGAATGCCCACCTGGCCCCTACCGTCTTGTGTTTGTGTGGCGCGGTCGCAGTCCGTGCCTTTGGGGGGGGTACTGTCACGCCCTGGCTCTGGGGACTCTTTAATGTTGAGCGAGGGTGTGGATTTTCATTGTTTAGTTTTCTATGTTTTTGTTCTAGATCGTGCAGATCTATGTTGGCCAGGGTGGTTCCCAATCAGAGGCAGCTGTAGCTCGTTGTCTCTGATTGGGGACCATACTTAGGCAGCCTGTTGGCACCAGTTAGTTTGTGGGATCTTGATCCGTAAAGGTTTGGTGTGTGTAACCTCAGGACTTCACGTATCGTTTCGTTTTGTTGTTTTGTTCGTGTGTTGTGTACTAAATAAAATGTACGCTTATCACGCTGCGCCCTTGGTTCCACGAGTCATCAGTCAACGTTCGTGACAACAGTGAAACACTAGTTAATCCCACCAATACAACACAGTGAAACACTAGTTAATCCCACCAAAACACATGAAAACTATTTAATCCCCCCAAATACACACGTAAAACAAAAAAGACACGAGGGTTTTGGTGTCACCCTCATAGTTGGTGTAACTTCCCCGGGGTGTGGCCTTTGTCGGGCCCTGAGGTTCCGTTGCCCCCGAAACCCGGGAGATGAAGCGCGGTTGATGCGTTCCCCTGGAGAACAATGAACTCACTGTGTGTGGGGTATTTGTTAGGGGGTAGATGTGTTGTGTGGTTGTGGTGTGTGTGGTGATGTTGTTGTGTGTGGTGTGGGGTGGGGTTGTAGAGTGTGAGGTGGTGGTGTTTTGGTGTGTGGGGTATTATTTTGTGTGGTGATTTTTTGTGTGTGTGGGTGGTTTTGTGGTTGGTTGGTGTGGTGTGTGTGGTGTTGTGTTTGGGGTGTGTGTGTGGGTGGTGTGTCGTGTGTGGTGTGGTGGGGTGTGTGTTGTGGTTGTGTGTTGGTGTTTGTGTGGGGTGGGGTGTGTGTTGGGGGTGTTTGTGTGGGGGTGTGTGTGTTCTTACCACCAGGCGTTTGATGAGCTGGTTTCTCTCAGTGAGTCTCTCCTGTATCGCCCCCATCTGGAGATCATCACAGAGAGGAACCTCCCTCCTCCTGCACCTCTCCTCCCGCTCCCGCAGCCTGGGAACACACACACACACAGGAGATCATCACAGAGAGGAACCTCCCCCGCAGCCTGGGGAAACACACACACACAGGAGATCATCACAGAGAGGAACCTCCCTCCGCAGCCTGGGAACACACACACACAGGAGATCATCACAGAGAGGAACCTCCCTCCTCCTGCACCTCTCCTCCCGCTCCCGCAGCCTGGGAACACACACACACAGGAGATCATCACAGAGAGGAACCTCCCTCCTCCTGCACCTCTCCTCACGCTCCCGCAGCCTGGGAACACACACACACAGGAGATCATCACAGAGAGGAACCTCCCTCCTCCTGCACCTCTCCTCCCGCTCCCGCAGCCTGGGAACACACACACACAGGAGATCATCACAGAGAGGAACCTCCCTCCTCCTCCCCCCCTCCTCCCGCAGCCTGGGAACACACACACACGGGAGATCACACAGAGAAAACCCCCTCCTCCTGCCCTCCCCTCCCGCACCGGGGAAACCACCCGGAGATCCACAGGAGAACCTCCCTACTCCTCACCTCCCTCACGCAGCCTGGACACCACACCAGGGATCACACAGAGAACCCCCCTCCTCCTACCCTCTCCCCCCCCTTCCCCGCCTGGAACACACCAACAGAGACATCACAAGAGGAACCTCTCTCCCCCGCACCTCCCCCCCACCGGGAACCCCACCCCACACGGGAGTCACACAGAGAGAACCTCCCTCCTCCTTCCCCTCTCCCCCCCCCCACCTGGGAACACACACACAAAAGGAGATCATACAGAAAACCCTCCCTCCCCCGCACCTCTCCTCCCTCCCCGCCCGGGGAACACACACCACAGGAATATCACAGAGGGGAAACCCCCCCCCCCCCTGCACCTCCCCCCCGCCCCGCACCTGGGAAACACACAGACAGGAATCATCACAAGGAAAACCCTCCCTCCTCCCACCTCTCCTCCCGCACCGGGGAACACACACCCGGAGATCATCACAAAGGGGAAACCTCCCTCCTCCTCCACCTCCCTCCCGCACCTGGAACACACACACACAGGAGACCACAAAAGGGAACCTCCTCCCCCCCCTCACCTCTCCTCCCTCCCCAGCCGGGGAAACCCACACACAGGGGAAGACACACAGAGGAACCCCTCCCTCCTCCTGCACCCTCCTCCCGCCCCCGCAGCCGGGGAACACCACACACAGGAGACATCACAAAAGGAACCTCCCCCCCCTTTCACCTCTCCTCCCCAGCCGGGAAACACACACCAGGAGATCATCACAAGAGGAACCTCCCCCCTCCGCACCTCCCTCCCGCACCGGGGAACACACACACCGGGAGATCATCACAAGGGGAACCTCCCCCCTCCTCACCTCCCTCCCCCCTGGGAAACACACCCGGAAATCACACAAGAGGAACCTCCTCCTCCTCCCCTCTCCCCCCCCCGGCCTGGAACACCCACACAGAGATCCCCACAGAGAAACCTCCCCCTCCGCACCTCTCCTCACCCCCCCGCACCGGGGAACACACCCACAGAATCAACAGAGGCCTCCCTCCCCCTGCACCTCTCCTCCGCTCCCCGCACCTGGAACACACCACACAGGATCATCACAGAGGGGAAACCTCCCTCCCCTGCACCTCTCCTCACCCCCCCAGCCGGGAACACCCCCAAACACGGGAAATCAAAAGAGGGGAAACCCCCTCCCCCGCCCCTCCTCAGCACAGGGGAACACACGGTTAAACACACACCTCTCCTACACATGGGAACCACTTTTAAAACACACCTCTCCTCACGCAGCATGGGAACACCGGGTTAAAAAACCCCACCTCTCCTCACCACTGGGAACCACATTAAAACACCACTCTCCTCCCCAGCCTGGAACACACAGGTTAAACACACCCCCTCTCCCTGCACAGGGGAACACACTTTTTAAACACACACCTCTCCCGCAGCGGGGAACCACAGTTTAAAAACACACCCCTCCCCTCACCAGCATGGGAACACACAGGTTAAACACACACCTCTCCTCACGCACATGGGAACACACAGGTTAAACACACACCTCTCCTCACCAGCGGGAAAAACCCCCGGGGTTTAAACACCACCTTCCTCACCGCCGGGGAAACACACGGTTAACAAAACATTTTAAACACACACCCTCCTATCAGCCTGAGAACAACGGGTTAAAACAACACCTCCCTCAGCGCATGGGAAAAAACCAGTTAAACCAACCCTCCTCACGACCCGGGGAACACAGTTAAACACACAGTTAAACACACACCCCCCTCACCAGCAGGGGAACACCGGTTAACCACACCTCTCCTCACCAGCCGGGGAACCCCGTTAACACACCTCTCCTCACGCACCCGGAACCCAACGGGTTAAACACACACCTCTCCTCACCACATGGACCCAGGTTAAACCACACCTCTCCTCACGCAGCATGGGAACACACAGGTTAAACACACACCTCTCCTCACGCAGCCTGGGAACACACAGGTTAAACACACACCTCTCCTCACGCAGCATGGGAACACACAGGTTAAACACACACCTCTCCTCACGACCATGGGAACACACGGGTTAAACCAACACCTTCCCTCACACAGGGGAAAACCCAGTTAAACCCACCTCTCCCACCACATGGAAACACGGGTTAAACACACCCCCTTCCTCACGAAGCGGGAAACACACGGGTTAACACCACCTCTCCCAGCACATGGGAACACCACACACGGGAGATCATCACAGAGAGGAACCTCCCTCCTCCGCACCTCTCCTCACGCCCCCCGCAGCCTGGGAAACACACAAACAGGAGTTTCAAGAGGGGAAACCCCCTCCCTCCTCCCACCTCTCCCCCTACCGCAGCCGGGGAACACACACACCCAGGAATCATCCGAGGAACCTCCCTCCTCCGCACCTCTCCTCAGCCATGGAACACACGGGTTAAACACACCTCTCCTCCCCAGGGAAAACACACGTTAACCACACCCTCCTCACCACATGGGAACCACAGGAAACACAACCCTCTCCTCACGCACAGGGGAACCCCAGGGGTTAAAACACCCTCCCTCCCAGCGGGGCACCCGAAAACAACATTTCTCCTCACCAGCCGGGGAAAACCCCAGGTTAAACACACACCTCTCCTCAGCAGCATGGGAACACACATTTAAAACCCACCCTCTCCTCACGCACGGGGAACACACTTTAAACAACCCCTCTCCTCACCCATGGGGACACACATTTAAAAAAACACACCTCTCCTCACGCAGCGGGGCACCAGGTTAAAACACACACCTCTCCTCCCACAGGGAAAACACACGGGTTTAAAAACCCACACCCTCCTCACGCAGCCGGGGAAAACACACATTAAAACACACGGGTTTAAACCCCAACCTCTCCTCATGCACCTAAAACCCCCGGTTAAACACCCCCTCTCCTCGCACTTGGAACCCAGTTAAACACACCCTCCCCCCCCAGACCGGGGAAACCACGGTTAACACACGGTTAAAAAACCCCCCCTCTCCCCGCGCACGGAACACCAGGTTAAACCCCCACCCTCTCCTCACCCCGGGGGAAAACACCGGGTTAAAAACCCCCCTCTCCTCACCACACGGGAACCACAGGTTAAACACCACCTCTCCTCCCAGCTGGGAAACCCCTTAAACACACACCTCTCCCCCGCACGGGGAACCCAAACAGTTAAAACCCCGTCTCCTCACGCAGCCGGGGAACACAGGAAAACACCCCTCCCCTCCGCGCAGGAAACCGGGAAAAACACCACCTCTCCTCACCCCCCTGGAAACCACATTTTAAAAACAACCTCTCCCACAGCAGGGGAACCACGTTAAACCACACCTCTCCTCACCACATGGGAACACACATTTTAAACACACCCTCCTCAGAACAGGGGAAACACACATTAAACAAAACCTCTCCTCACACATGGGAACCCCCAACACACGGTTTTAAACCCCCCACCTCTCCTCACACGGGGAACACACAGGTTAAAAAACCCCTCTCCTCACAGCATGGGAACACCACACACGGTTAAACCACACCTTTTCCTCAGACCGGAACACCAGGTTAAACACACCTCCCTCACGCGCATGGGAACACCGGTTAAACAAAACCCTCTCCTCACCACCTGGACCCCCGGGGTTAAACACCACCTTCCTCACGCAGCATGGGACCACAGGTTAAAAAACCCCCCTCTCCTCACGCAGAGGGGAAACACAGTTAAACCACAGCTCTCCCCCCCGCACGGAAACACAAGGTTAAACACACACCTCTCCTCAGCAGCAGGAAACACAGTTTAAACACACCCCCCTCTCCCAGCAGCATGGAACCACGGGTTAAAACCACCTCTCCCCGCACTTTGGAACCACGGTTTAAACCACCCTCTCCCACCAGCTGGGAACACACGTTAAACCACCCCCTCCTCCTCACCCGGGGGAACCACGGGTTTAAAACAACCTCTCCTCCGCAGCAGGGGAACACACACACCGGGTTAAAAACCCACCCTCTCCTCACGCGCTGGGGAACACCGGGTTAAACACACCCTCCCCTCCGCACATGGAACCACAGGTTAAAACCCACCTCCCTCAACGACGGGGGAACACACACACGGGTTAAACACCACCTCCCCTCCCAGCAGGGAACAAATTTAAACCCCCTCCTCCTCAGCAGCGGGGGAACAAAAGGGTTAAACACACGCTCTCCTCACGACCCGGGGAACACACAGGAAAAACACACGCTCCCCTCCACAGGGAACACACGGTTAAACACCACCTCTCCCACCACCTGGGAACACACAGGTTAAACACCCTCCCTCCCAGCAGGGGAACCACGGGTTAAAACCACACCTCTCCTCCCAGCAGGGGAACCACAGGTTAACCACGCCTCCTCACGCAGAGGGAAAAACCGGTTAAACACACACTCTCCTCCCACTCCCAACTAAGTGTTTACTCACTCTGCCCCGGGGCCCTATGCGAGCCGTCTGTGTCTGAGACTGCTGTGTCCAAAAACGCTTTATGCTTCCGTGCCGCTCTTCAACTCCTCTCTCCTCTTCTCCTCCTCCTCCTCTCTCCTCTCCTCCTCCTCTCTCCTCTTCTCCTCCTCCTCCTTTCTCCTCTTCTCCCCTCCTCCTTTCCCCCTTTCTCCTCTCCTTTTTTCTCTCCTTTTCTCCCCCTCCCTCCTCTCCCTCCATCTCTTTTGCGCCCTCTCTCTCATCTCTTTTCTCTCGTTTCCCCCTTTTTTTCTGACCTCTTCCATCCTCCATGGTTCCCATCCTCCAGCTCCAGTGCTTCCTCCTCTCTCTCCTTCACTTCTCTTTCTCTTCTCAGCTCCTCTCTCCTGCCCGGGAAGAAAAGGGGGAACGGGACAAGAGAGGAAAGACCATAAATGAGGAAAGAGGAGA
>LR778274.1:6213245-6277408 GCA_902810595.1 Coregonus sp. 'balchen'
CTGTTGATTGCACTTGTTTTTACCAGTAGTAAGGATTTATAAATGGATTTGTTTCGAATTCTTGTGGGTCGTGTAATCTGAGGGAAATATGTGTCTCTAATATGGTCATACATTTGGCAGGAGGTTAGGAAGTGCAGCTCAGTTTCCACCTCATTTTGTGGTCAGTGTGCACATAGCCTGTCTTCTCTTGAGAGCCAGGTCTGCCTACGGCGGCCTTTCTCAATAGCAAGGCTATGCTCACTGAGTCTGTACATAGTCAAAGCTTTCCTTAAGTTTGGGTCAGTCACAGTGGTCAGGTATTCTGCCACTGTGTACTCTCTGTTTAGGGCCAAATAGCATTCTAGTTTGCTCTGTTTATTTGTTTGTTCTTTCCAATATGTCAAGTAATTCTCTTTTTGTTTTCTCATGATTTGGTTGGGTCTAATTGTGTTGCTGTCCTGGGGCTCTGTGGGGTCTGTTTGTGTTTGTGAACAGAGTCCCAGGACCAGCTTGCTTAGGGGACTCTTCTCCAGGTTCATCTCTCTGTAGGTGATGGCTTTGTTATGGAAGGTTTGGGAATCGCTTCCTTTTAAGTGGTTATAGAATTTAACTGCTCTTTTCTGGATTTGATAATTAGCGGGTAGCGGCCTAATTCTTCTCTGCATGCATTATTTGGTGTTTTATGTTGTACACAGAGGATATTTTTGCAGCATTCTGCATGCAGTGTCTCAATTTGGTGTTTGTCCCATTTAGTGAATTCTTGGTTGGTGAGCGGACCCCAGACTTCACAACCATAAAGGGCAATGGGTTCTATAACTGATTCAAGTATTTTTAGCCAGATCCTAATTCCTTTTGATGGCATAGAAGGCCCTTCTTGCCTTGTCTCTCAGATCGTTCACTGCTTTGTGGAAGTTACCTGTGGTGCTGATGTTTAGGCCGAGGTCTGTATAGTCTCTCTCGCTCTCTCTCTCTCATAGCTGACTTCCCATGATCTAATGTACAGTCGTGGTCAAACGTTTTGAGAATGACACAAGTATTGGTCAAAGTTTGCTGCTTCAGTGTTATGAGATATTTTTGTCAGATGTTACTATGGTATACTGAAGTATAATTACAAGCATTCCATAAGTGTCAAAGGCTTTTATTGACAATTACATTCAGTTTATGCAAAGAGTCAATATTTGCAGTGTTGACCCTTCTTTTTCAAGACCTCTGCATCCGCCCTGGCATGCTGTCAATTAACTTCTGGGCCACATCCTGACTGATGGCAGCCCATTCTTGCATAATCAATGCTTGGAGTTTGTCAGAATTTGTGGGTTTTTGTTTGTCCACCCGCCTCTTGAGGATCGACCACAAGTTCTCAATGGGATTAAGGTCTGGGGAGTTTCCTGGCCATGGACCCAAAATGTCTATGTTTTGTTCCCCGAGCCACTTAGTTATCACTTTTGCCTTATGGCAAGGTGCTCCATCATGCTGGAAAAGGCATTGTTCGTCACCAAACTGTTCTTGGATGGTTGGGAGAAGTTGCTCTCGGAGAATGTGATGGTACTATTCTTCATTCATGACTGTGTTCTTAGGCAAAATTGTGAGTGAGCCCACTCCCTTGGCTGAGAAGCAACCCCACACATGAATGGTCTCAGGATGCTTTACTGTTGGCATGACACAGGACTTATGGTAGCGCTCACCTTGTCTTCTTCATCAGAGAAAATGACTTTACCCCAGTCCTCAGCAGTCCAATCCCTGTACCTTTTGCAGAATATCAGTCTGTCCCTGATGTTTTTCCTGGAGAGAAGTGGCTTCCTCGCTGCCCTTCTTGACACCAGGCCATCCTCCAAAAGTCTTCGCCTCACTGTGCGTGCAGATGCACTCACACCTGCCTGCTGCCATTCCTGAGCAAGCTCTGCACTGGTGGTGCCCCGATCCCGCAGCTGAATCAACTTTAGGAGACGGTCCTGGCGCTTGCTGGACTTTCTTGGGCGCCCTGAAGCCTTCTTCACAACAATTGAACCTCTCTCCTTGAAGTTCTTGATTATCTGATAAATGGTTGATTTAGGTGCAATCTTACTAGCAGCAATATCCTTGCCTGTGAAGCCCTTTTTGTGCAAATATTTTATATTTGAGATTCTTCAAATAGCCACCCTTTGCCTTGATGACAGCTTTGCACACTCTTGACATTCTCTCAACCAGCTTAACCTGGAATGCTTTTCCAATAGTCTTGAAGGAGTTCCCACATATGCTGAGCACTTGTTGGCTGCTTTTCCTTCACTCTGTGGTCCAACTAAACCCAAACCATCTCAAATGGGTTGAGGTCGGGGGATTGTGGAGGCCAGGTCATCTGATGCAGTACTCCATCACTCTCCTTCTTGGTAAAATAGCCCTTACACAGCCTGGAGGTGTGTTGGGTCATTGTTCTGTTGAAAATCAAATGATAGTCCCACTAAGCCCAAACCAGATGGGATGGCGTAACACTGCAGAATGATGTGGTAGCCATGCTGCTTAAGTGTGCCTTGAATTCTAAATAAATCACAGACAGTGTCACCAGCAAAGCACCATCACACCATAACACCTCCTCCTCCATGCTTCACGGTGGGAACCACACATGTGGAGATCATCCGTTCACCCACACCGCGTCTCACAAAGACACAGCGATTGGACCAAAAAACTCAAATTTGGACTTCAGACCAAAGGACAAATTTCCACCGGTCTAATGTCCATTGCTTGTGTTTCTTGGCCCAAGCAAGTCTCTTCTTCTTATGGGTGTCCTTTAGTAGTGGTTTCTTTGCAGCAATTCGACCATGAAGGCCTGATTCACACAGTCCCCTCTGAACAGTTGATGTTGAGATGTGTCTGTTACTTGAACTCTGTGAAGCATTTATTTGGGCTGCAATTTCTGAGGCTGGTAACTCTAATTAACTTATCCTCTGCAGCAGAGGTAACTCTGGGTCTTCCTTTCCTGTGGCGGTCCTCATGAGAGACAGTTTCATCATAGCGCTTGATGGTTTTTGCGACTACACTTGAAGAAACTTTAAAAGTTCTTGAAATGTTCTGTATTGACCTTCATGTCATAAAGTAATGATGGACTGTCGTTTCTCTTTGCTTATTTGAGCTGTTCTTGCCATAATATGGACTTGGTCTTTTACCAAATAGGGCTATCTTCTGTATACCCCCCCCTACCTTGTCACAACACAACTGATTGTCTCAAACGCATTAGGAAGGAAAGAAATTCCACAAATTAACTTTTTAAGAAGTCACACCTGTTAATTGAAATGCATTCCAGGTGACTACCTCATGAAGCTGGTTGAGAGAATGCCAAGAGGTGTGCAAAGCTGTCGTCAAGGCAACGGGTGGCTACTTTGAAGAAGCTGAAATCTAAAACGTGAGAAGACGTCTTTTCAGGACGTCTCCTGGTCTGACAAACACCACTGTAGCTCTGTCCGACATCAGCGTATGATGTAGCTCTGTCTGACATCAGCGTATGATGTAGCTCTGTCTGACATCAGCGTATGATGTAGCTCTGTCTGACATCAGCGTATGATGTAGCTCTGTCTGACATCAGCGTATGATGTAGCTCTGTCTGACATCAGCGTATGATGTAGCTCTGTCTGACATCAGCGTATGATGTAGCTCTGTCTGACATCAGCGTATGATGTAGCTCTGTCTGACATCAGCGTATGATGTAGCTCTGTCTGACATCAGCGTATGATGTAGCTCTGTCTGACATCAGCGTATGATGTAGCTCTGTCTGACATCAGCGTATGATGTAGCTCTGTCTGACATCAGCGTATGATGTAGCTCTGTCTGACATCAGCGTATGATGTAGCTCTGTCTGACATCAGCGTATGATGTAGCTCTGTCTGACATCAGCGTATGATGTAGCTCTGTCTGACATCAGCGTATGATGTAGCTCTGTCTGACATCAGCGTATGATGTAGCTCTGTCTGACATCAGCGTATGATGTAGCTCTGTCTGAGACATCAGCGTATGATGTAGCTCTGTCTAAGACATCAGCGTATGATGTAGCTCTGTCTAAGACATCAGCGTATGATGTAGCTCTGTCTGACATCAGCGTATGATGTAGCTCTGTCTGACATCAGCGTATGATGTAGCTCTGTCTGACATCAGCGTATGATGTAGCTCTGTCTGACATCAGCGTATGATGTAGCTCTGCTGACATCAGCGTATGATGTAGCTCTGTCTGACATCAGCGTATGATGTAGCTCTGTCTGACATCAGCGTATGATGTAGCTCTGTCTGACATCAGCGTATGATGTAGCTCTGTCTGACATCAGCGTATGATGTAGCTCTGTCTGACATCAGCGTATGATGTAGCTCTGTCTGACATCAGCGTATTGATGTAGCTCTGTCTGACATCAGCGTATGATGTAGCTCTGTCTGACATCAGCGTATGATGTAGCTCTGTCTGACATCAGCGTATGATGTAGCTCTGTCTGACATCAGCGTATGATGTAGCTCTGTCTGACATCAGCGTATGATGTAGCTCTGTCTGACATCAGCGTATGATGTAGCTCTGTCTGACATCAGCGTATGATGTAGCTCTGTCTGACATCAGCGTATGATGTAGCTCTGTCTGACATCAGCGTATGATGTAGCTCTGTCTGACATCAGCGTATGATGTAGCTCTGTCTAAGACATCAGCGTATGATGTAGCTCTGTCTGACATCAGCGTATGATGTAGCTCTGTCTAAGACATCAGCGTATGATGTAGCTCTGTCTGACATCAGCGTATGATGTAGCTCTGTCTGACATCAGCGTATGAGTAGCTCTGTTGACATCAGCGTATGAGTGTAGCTCTGTCTGACATCAGCGTATGATGTAGCTCTGTCTGACATCAGCGTATGATGTAGCTCTGTCTGAGACATCAGCGTATGATGTAGCTCTGTCTGAGACATCAGCGTATGATGTAGCTCTGTCTGAGAATCAGCGTATGATGTAGCTCTGTCTGACATCAGCGTATGATGTAGCTCTGTCTGACATCAGCGTATGATGTAGCTCTGTCTGACATCAGCGTATGATGTAGCTCTGTCTGACATCAGCGTATGATGTAGCTCTGTCTGACATCAGCGATGATGTAGCTCGTCTACATCAGCGTATGATGTAGCTCTGTTGACATCAGCGTATGATGGTAGCTCTGTCTGACATCAGCGTATGATGTAGCTCTGTCTGACATCAGCGTATGATGTAGCTCTGTCTGACATCAGCGTATGATGTAGCTCTGTCTGACATCAGCGTATGATGTAGCTCTGTCTGACATCAGCGTATGATGTAGCTCTGTCTGACATCAGCGTATGATGTAGCTCTGTCTGACATCAGCGTATGATGTAGCTCTGTCTGACATCAGCGTATGATGTAGCTCTGTCCGACTCAGCGTATGATGTAGCTCTGTCTGACATCAGCGTATGATGTAGCTCTGTCTGACATCAGCGTAGATGAGCTCTGTCGACATCAGCGTATGATGTAGCTCTGTCTGACATCAGCGTATGATGTAGCTCTGTCTGACATCAGCGTATGATGTAGCTCTGTCTGACATCAGCGTATGATGTAGCTCTGTCTGACATCAGCGTATGCTGTAGCTCTGTCTGACATCAGCGTATGATGTAGCTCTGTCTGACATCAGCGTATGATGTAGCTCTGTCTGACATCAGCGTATGATGTAGCTCTGTCTAAGACATCAGCGTATGCGGTGCATCGAGGGGGAGGGAGAGCTACTGTAGATAGCATCTTTCACACTGAGATGGGCTTTATCCTGCCCTCAGGCTACACACCCAGCGTCCCCAGGTCAGATTAGTGCCGCGAGGCTCCACCAAATGAGAGCGGCGACGCCTCGCAGCTCAGACCAGAGGATGAGCGAGGAGCGGAGCGGGGAGCGCGGAGCGAGTTTCCCCAAAGACTGGAGCATCAGCCTCCTCGCCCGCTCCAACTCCTCTCCAGCTCAGGGCGCGCCCGGCCCAGCATGCATCTGTAGTCTACTTGTGTGCTGCTATAGCCCTTTGCTTTAGCTACTGTCATGGAGTTCACTAAATATGTTCATAAAGAAACTGACGAAACGCACAGGTGCTAAATCAAGGTGACTTACCAAGACCTAGAGCAAGAGAGAGCGTGTGGGAGCTAGCTAAGCTAAGTATTTATAAACTAACAATTTGATCTCTTTAAAAGTTTCCTTCATTTTGGTTCTATTATCTATACAATAGGCTCGTTGATTTTGGCCCAATAGGCCTGCTGACATATTACCTCTTTCAAGGAGCTTTCTGTTTTGATTGGGTTATTTTACCTAAAAACCCTTAGGCCTACCTACAGAAAACATTTATAAAAACTCAGCATCCCTGCCCAGCCTGGCAAGAGAGGCCCGAAGGGTGTTTAGCCTCCCCAGTGGCTCTGCAAGCGCAGAGAGGGTATTCTCAGTCTGCCGGCCTGCTCTCCTGTGAGCGAGGAGCGTTTTTTAGCAGAGAGGGTATTCTCAGTCTGCTGGCCTGCTCTCCTGTGAGCGAGGAGCGTTTTTTAGCAGAGAGGGTATTCTCAGTCTGCCGGCCTGCTCTCCTGTGAGCGAGGAGCGTTTTTTAGCAGAGAGGGTATTTCTCAGTCTGCCGGCCTGCTCTCCTGTGAGCGAGGAGCGTTTTTTAGCAGAGAGGGTATTCTCAGTCTGCCGGCCTGCTCTCCTGTGAGCGAGGAGCGTTTTTTTAGCAGAGAGGGTATTCTCAGTCTGCCGGCCTGCTCTCCTGTGAGCGAGGAGCGTTTTTTAGCAGAGAGGGTATTCTCAGTCTGCCGGCCTGCTCTCCTGTGAGCGAGGAGCGTTTTTTAGCAGAGAGGGTATTCTCAGTCTGCCGGCCTGCTCTCCTGTGAGCGAGGAGCGTTTTTTAGCAGAGAGGGTATTCTCAGTCTGCCGGCCTGCTCTCCTGTGAGCGAGGAGCGTTTTTTAGCAGAGAGGGTATTCTCAGTCTGCTGGCCTGCTCTCCTGTGAGCGAGGAGCGTTTTTTTAGCAGAGAGGGTATTCTCAGTCTGCCGGCCTGCTCTCCTGTGAGCGAGGAGCGTTTTTTAGCAGAGAGGGTATTCTCAGTCTGCCGGCCTGCTCTCCTGTGAGCGAGGAGCGTTTTTTAGCAGAGAGGGTATTCTCAGTCTGCCGGCCTGCTCTCCTGTGAGCGAGGAGCGTTTTTTAGTGGTCCTCTGTAGCTCAGCTGGTAGAGCACGGCGCTTGTAACGCCAAGGTAGTGGGTTCGATCCCCGGGACCACCCATACACAAAAAAAAAAAAAATGTATGCACGCATGACTGTAAGTCGCTTTGGATAAAAGCGTCTGCTAAATGGCATATTATTATTATTATTATTTTAGCAGAGAGGGTATTCTCAGTCTGCTGGCCTGCTCTCCTGTGAGCGAGGAGCGTTTTTTAGCAGAGAGGGTATTCTCAGTCTGCCGGCCTGCTCTCCTGTGAGCGAGGAGCGTTTTTTTAGCAGAGCGGTTGAGGAGGACTTTGAGCGCCGGAGCGGCTCCGTGAGCGATGACCTCTGAACTCCGCTCACATACTCTGGTTCAGACCTACCAAGGTAACACACACACACCGCTGACCAGTAAAGGACTAGTGTGTGTGTGTGTGTGTGTGTGTGTGTGTGTGTGTGTGTGTGTGTGTGTTTGAAGTGCCCTGCAGGCTGGTCTGGTGTGGTTGTGTTTGATGTGTGGTGAATAAAGGCCCTTCATTATAACATGAATACAGTCCTCTATATAGACCTGCATGCTGCCAGGACATCAAAGAGTTAACAGAATACAGCTACCTCTATTGTCTGTTCTACTGGAAGCACTGCAGGGTAGGACACACACACACACACACACTCACACACACACACCACACACACCACACACACACACACACACACCACACCACACACACACACCACACACACACACACACACACACACACACTGAAATGAAGTGGGACACTCTGGACTGGAACGGTAGCTTTGGTCAGCTGCTTATAGAAGACCCTTCAAAAGCCAGACAGTTAGCATTTATCATGACTAGCATCATACCATTTGACCTGCACTGTAAAACCACTGTTATCATTAGCATGGCTAGCATCATGGCCATTGACTTGCACTGTAAAACCACCTTTAGCATTAGCATGGCTAGCATCATGACCATTGACCTGTACTGTAAAACCACTGTTAGCATGGCTAGCATCATGACCATTGACCTGCACTGTAAATCCACCTTTAGCATTAGCATGGCTAGCATCATGACCATTGACCTGCACTGTAAAACCACTGTTAGCATGGCTAGCATCATGACCATTGACCTGCACTGTAAAACCACCATTAGCATGGCTAGCATCATGACCATTGACCTGCACTGTAAAACCACCGTTAGCATGGCTAGCATCATGACCATTGACCTGCACTGTAAAACCACCGTTAGCATGGCTAGCATCATGACCATTGACCTGCACTGTGAAACCACAGTTAGCAGTAGCACCTGGAGAAGTTCCTCAGACAGGTCAACTGCTGTGTGTGTTTCTCTCTCTACTGTTCGGGCTCAGACACACCGATAGGATGGTCAAACGTTTGCCTGCTGACTAGCTAGCTGCGCTAATGTTTCTATTGTTGTAGAAAGACCTTGGTGATACTGGCCAGATGGCCAACAGTTGGACTATTGGATTCCCTCTCTGTAACCCCATACTGGCCAGATGGCCAACAGTTGGACTATTGGATTCCCTCTCCGTAACCCCATACTGGCCAGATGGCCAACAGTTGGACTATTGGATTCCCTCTCCGTAACCCCATACTGGCCAGATGGCCAACAGTTGGACTATTGGATTCCCTCTCCGTAACCCCATACTGGCCAGATGGCCAACAGTTGGACTATTGGATTCCCTCTCCGTAACCCCATACTGGCCAGATGGCCAACAGTTGGACTATTGGATTCCCTCTCCGTAACCCCATACTGGCCAGATGGCCAACAGTTGGACTATTGAATTCCCTCTCCGTAACCCCATACTGGCCAGATGGCCAACAGTTGGACTATTGAATTACCTCTCCGTAACCCCATACTGGCCAGATGGCCAACAGTTGGACTATTGGATTCCCTCTCCGTAACCCCATACTGGCCAGATGGCCAACAGTTGGACTATTGGATTCCCTCTCCGTAACCCCATACTGGCCAGATGGCCAACAGTTGGACTATTGAATTCCCTCTCCGTAACCCCATACTGGCCAGATGGCCAACAGTTTGGACTATTGGATTCCCTCTCCGTAACCCCATACTGGCCAGATGGCCAACAGTTGGGACTATTGAATTCCCTCTCCGTAACCCCATACTGGCCAGATGGCCAACAGTTGGACTATTGGATTCCCTCTCCGTAACCCCATACTGGCCAGATGGCCAACAGTTGGACTATTGGATTCCCTCTCCGTAACCCCATACTGGCCAGATGGCCAACAGTTGGACTATTGGATTCCCTCTCCGTAACCCCATACTGGCCAGATGGCCAACAGTTGGACTATTGGATTCCCTCTCCGTAACCCCATACTGGCCAGATGGCCAACAGTTTGGACTATTGGATTCCCTCTCCGTAACCCCATACTGGCCAGATGGCCAACAGTTGGACTATTGGATTCCCTCTCCGTAACCCCATACTGGCCAGATGGCCAACAGTTGGACTATTGGATTCCCTCTCCGTAACCCCATACTGGCCAGATGGCCAACAGTTGGGACTATTGGATTCCCTCTCCGTAACCCCATACTGGCCAGATGGCCAACAGTTGGACTATTGGATTCCCTCTCCGTAACCCCATACTGGCCAGATGGCCAACAGTTGGACTATTGGATTCCCTCTCCGTAACTCCATACTGCCAGTTCCAGCCCATAGACTCTCCTCTTCTATTACTGGACAGAGAGGGAGAGAGAGAGAGAGGGCTCCTTATGCAGGAATGTGAAGTATTTCTCAAGCTTAGTTGTGTGTGTGTGTTTAGGGTAAATATACCACTGTCTTTAGAGCCTTACTGACAATTTCCTCTAGCTAATGGAGGGAGAGGGGGAGGGAGGGAGGGAGGGAGGGAGGGAGGGAGAGGGGGAGGGAGGGAGGGAGAGAGAGAGAGAGAGAGAGATTTGCACACCGTTACAACACTGTATATAGACATAATATAACATTTTAAATGTCTCTATTCCTTTGGAACTTTTGTGAGTGTAATGTTCATTTTGTATTGTTTATTTCACTTTTGTTTATTATTTATTTCACTTGTTTTGGCAATGTGGTCCTCTGTAGCCCAATGTGGTCCTCTGTAGCCCAATGTGGTCCTCTGTAGCCCAATGAGGTCCTCTGTAGCCCAATGTGGTCCTATGTAGCCCAATGAGGTCCTCTGTAGCCCAATGTGGTCCTATGTAGCCCAATGTGGTCCTCTGTAGCCCAATGTGGTCCTCTGTAGCCCAATGTGGTCCTCTGTAGCCCAATGTGGTCCTCTGTAGCCCAATGTGGTCCTCTGTAGCCCAATGTGGTCCTCTGTAGCCCAGTGTGGTCCTCTGTAGCCCAATGTGGTCCTCTGTAGCCCAATGTGGTCCTCTGTAGCCCAATGTGGTCCTATGTAGCCCAATGTGGTCCTATGTAGCCCAATGAGGTCCTCTGTAGCCCAATGAGGTCCTCTGTAGCCCAATGTGGTCCTCTGTAGCTCAATTGGTAGAGCATGGTGCTTGTAACGCCAGGGTAGTGGGTTCGATCCCCGGGACCACCCATATGTAAAAATGTATGCGCACATGACTGTAAGTCGCTTTGGATAAAAGCATCTGCTAAATGGCATATTATTATATAAACATATGTTCCCATGCCAATAAAGCCCTTTTGAATTTAATTTAATTTAATTGAGAGAGACTGAGAGGGAGGGAGAGAGAGAGAGAGAGAGGAGAGAGATGGAGAGAGAGAGCAGAGAGAGAGAGAGAGATAGAGAGAGAGATGAGAGAGAGAAACTTGAGGGGAGAGAGAGAGAGAGAGAGAGAGACCGTGGGAGGAAGAGAAACTGAGGGGAGAGAGAGAGAGAGAGAGAGACAGCGGGAGAGAGAGAAGGGGAGAGACCGGGAGAGAGAGACAGAGGGAGGGGGAGAGCGACTGAGAGAGAGGGCGAGAGACTGAAGGAGACGGAGAGAGAGAGACAAAGTAGGGAAAGACTGATTGGTACCTGGGAAACAAGAGATACTGTTGTTGAGTGAGTGTGTGTGTGTGTGTTTTCCAGTCAGGGTGGTGAGATTCAACCGAGAGAGAGCTGGTCCAGATATCAGTCAGGATGAACAATCTAACTCCTACAACACTACTGAGACTGGCTTCAGGTATATACACACCTAACCCTAGACTGGCTTCAGATATATACACACCTAACCCTAGACTGGCTTCAGATAGATACACACCTAACCCTAGACTGGCTTCAGGTATATACACACCTAACCCTAGACTGGCTTCAGATAGATACACACCTAACCCTAGACTGGCTTCAGATAGATACACACCTAACCCTAGACTGGCTTCAGGTATATACACACCTAACCCTAGACTGGCTTCAGATAGATACACACCTAACCCTAGACTGGCTTCAGGTATATACACACCTAACCCAAGACTGGCTTCAGATATATACACACCTAACCCTAGACTGGCTTCAGATAGATACACACCTAACCCTAGACTGGCTTCAGATAGATACACACCTAACCCTAGACTGGCTTCAGATATATACACACCTAACCCTAGACTGGCTTCAGATATATACCCACCTAACCCTAGACTGGCTTCAGATATATACACACCTAACCCTAGACTGGCTTCAGATAGATACACACCTAACCCTAGACTGGCTTCAGGTATATACACACCTAACCCTAGACTGGCTTCAGATAGATACACACCTAACCCTAGACTGGCTTCAGATAGATACACACCTAACCCTAGACTGGCTTCAGGTATATACACACCTAACCCTAGACTGGCTTCAGATAGATACACACCTAACCCTAGACTGGCTTCAGGTATATACACACCTAACCCTAGACTGGCTTCAGATAGATACACACCTAACCCTAGACTGGCTTCAGATAGATACACACACCTAACCCTAGACTGGCTTCAGGTATATACACACCTAACCCTAGACTGGCTTCAGATAGATACACACCTAACCCTAGACTGGCTTCAGGTATATACACACCTAACCCAAGACTGGCTTCAGATATATACACACCTAACCCTAGACTGGCTTCAGATAGATACACACCTAACCCTAGACTGGCTTCAGATAGATACACACCTAACCCTAGACTGGCTTCAGATATATACACACCTAACCCTAGACTGGCTTCAGATATATACCCACCTAACCCTAGACTGGCTTCAGATATATACACACCTAACCCTAGACTGGCTTCAGATAGATACACACCTAACCCTAGACTGGCTTCAGGTATATACACACCTAACCCTAGACTGGCTTCAGATAGATACACACCTAACCCTAGACTGGCTTCAGATAGATACACACCTAACCCTAGACTGGCTTCAGGTATATACACACCTAACCCTAGACTGGCTTCAGATAGATACACACCTAACCCTAGACTGGCTTCAGATAGATACACACCTAACCCTAGACTGGCTTCAGATAGATACACACCTAACCCTAGACTGGCTTCAGGTATATACACACCTAACCCAAGACTGGCTTCAGATATATACACACCTAACCCTAGACTGGCTTCAGATAGATCACACCTAACCCTAGACTGGCTTCAGATAGATCACACCTAACCCTAGACTGGCTTCAGATATATACACACCTAACCCTAGACTGGCTTCAGATATATACCCCACCTAACCCTAGACTGGCTTCAGATATATACACACCTAACCCTAGACTGGCTTCAGATAGATACACACTAACCCTAGACTGGCTTCAGTATATACACACCTAACCCTAGACTGGCTTCAGATAGATACACACCTAACCCTAGACTGGCTCAGATAGATACACACCTAACCCTAGACTGGCTTCAGATAGATACACACCTAACCCTAGACTGGCTTCAGATAGATACACACCTAACCCTAGACTGGCTTCAGATAGATACACACCTAACCCTAGACTGGCTTCAGATAGATACACACCTAAACCTTAGACTGGCTTCAGATAGATACACACCTAGCCCTAGACTGGCTTCATATAGATACACACCTAACCCTAGACTGGCTTCAGATAGATACACACCTAACCCTAGACTGGCTTCAGATAGATACACACCTAACCCTAGACTGGCTTCAGATAGATACACACCTAACCCTAGACTGGCTTCAGATATATACACACCTAACCCTAGACTGGCTTCAGATAGATACACACCTAACCCTAGACTGGCTTCAGATAGATACAACACCTAACCCTAAACTGGCTTCAGATATATACACACCTAACCCTAGACTGGCTTCAGATAGATACACACCTAACCCTAGACTGGCTTCAGATAGATACACACCTAACCCTAGACTGGCTTCAGGTATATACACACCTAACCCTAGACTGGCTTCAGATATATACACACCTAACCCTAGACTGGCTTCAGATAGATACACACCTAACCCTAGACTGGCTTCAGATAGATACACACCTAACCCTAGACTGGCTTCAGGTATATACACACCTAACCCTAGACTGGCTTCAGATAGATACACACCTAACCCTAGACTGGCTTCAGATAGATACACACCTAACCCTAGACTGGCTTCAGATAGATACACACCTAACCCTAGACTGGCTTCAGATAGATACACACCTAAACCTAACCCTAGACTGGCTTTAGTCCTGACCTTGTTTTAATGTTTTCCTGACCTTGTTATAATGTTGTCCTGACCTTGTTTTAATGTTGTCCTGACCTTGTTTTAATGTTGTCTTGACATTGTTTTAACGTTGTCCTGACCTTGTTTTAATGTTGTCTTGACATTGTTTTAACGTTGTCCTGACCTTGTTATAATGTTGTCCTGACCTTGTTATAATGTTGTCCTGACCTTGTTTTAACGTTGTCCTGACCTTGTTTTAATGTTGTCCTGACCTTGTTTTAATGTTGTCTTGACATTGTTTTAACGTTGTCCTGACCTTGTTTTAATGTTGTCTTGACATTGTTTTAACGTTGTCCTGACCTTGTTTTAATGTTGTCCTGACATTGTTTTAACGTTGTCCTGACCTTGTTGTCCTGTTCCTCTCCAGGGAGGGCTCCAGTCTGGAAGAGGTGGTAGAGAAACAAGCTGATCTCATCGACTACCTGAAGCAGCACAACACCCTACTGAGCAAGAGACTGCTCAACATGACGGCACAGCACTGACCACAACCACCACCACAACCACAACACAACCACACCACAACCACAACACAACCACGCCACAACCACAATACAACCACAACACCCTACTGAGCAAGAGACTGCTCAACATGACGGCACAGCACTGACCAACAATACCACCACAACCACACCACAACCACAACCAACCACACCACAACCCCCAACACCCCACTGACCCAAAAGACTGCTAACATTTAAAGGCAGGGCCCCGACCACAAACCACCACAAACCCCCCACAACCACACCCCCAACCACAACACAACCCCCAAAAACCCCCCAAACCCCAACCCCAAACCCCCCCAACCACCAAAAAACAACCACAAAACCTTACCCTTTTTCCCCCGCCAAGAGCCCGCTCAACTACGGCACAGGGCCCGACCCACAATCCAAACCCCCACCCACCCCAACCCAACACAACCCAAACCAAACCACACCCCACAACCAGGGGTCCCCAGATTTGGGGGCCAAGGGGGCCCGATTTGGGGCCATTTGGGCCGAAATTTGAGGGCAGGGTCACAGATTGGAAAGGGCCCGGGTTTACAGTTGGGGACCCGGGTCAAAAATTGGAGGCCCGGGGGCAAAAGATTTGGGAAACCGGGGGCACAAATTGAGACCAAGGGGGCCCAGATTTTGGGGGGCCAGGGGTCACAGATTGGAGGCCAGGGGTCACAGATTGGAGACCAGGGGTCACAGATTGGAGGCCAGGGTTTTTTTTTTCTGTAGGGGCACCCCCAATTTTTCCCCTGGGTAGTGTGGGGTGCGTAAATTGTGGTTTAAAAAAAGGGAGTATTTGGGCTAGAGGGTATTTCAGCGAGGGGGGAGGAGAGGGAGAAAGAAGGGGGGAGCAGGGGGAAAAAATGTGAGGGGGAGAGGGGAGGAAGATGTGTGGGGAGAGAAGGAAAAAGGGAGGGAGAAAGAAGGGAGGGGAGAGGGGGGGAACCCCTGTTATCAGGGCCCGGTTGTTTGTTTTTTCCTTCCCCCGTCCCCTGTTTCCCTTTCCCTCCTCCCGGGGTCTGGTTTTTTTGTTGCTGGGCCCCGTGACTTTATGTGGGAGAAGGGCTAGATTTATTTCAATAATTTGGGCCCGTGAATAAAACGGTTTTTTTGTTTTTGTAGTTTTCCTATACAACATGATCCCTTCCCCTGACTACCATTCGTAACCCCCCCAAAGACTTCCCACCCTTGCTTAAAAGGAATGGACTGAGAGAGGGCCCCAAACCCACCCAAACCCCCAAATGGGGCCATGTGGTAACCCACCCAAAACTCCCCCCGTTGCTAAAAGGGGGGGAAAGGACTTAGGGGATTTAACAAATTTCCCCCAACTAACTGGACCATTCGGAAACCCAAATAAAAACTCCTAACCTTTCTAATGGGAAAGGGCCCAGAGAGTCAAAACATTAAACCCCGACTAACTGGACCCCCCTCGTAAACCCCCTAAGCTCCTACCGGTTCTAATGGAAAGGACTGAGAGAGTCAAACCTTAACCCCCGACCCAACTGGACCAAATTTGTAAAAACCCCCTAAACTCCTACCGTTGCTAATGGAATGGACTGAGAGAGTCAACTTACCCCCCCAAATAACCCGGGCCATGGGGTAACCCCCTTTGGGCCCCCTACCCCTTTCAATGGAATGGACTGGAAAATAAACTTCCCCAGACTAACTGGAAACCCTGTCGTAAAACCCCAAAATTTTGACTTTTCCCACCGTTTCTAGGGAAAAAAACCCGAGAAGTAAACCCTTACCCCCAGACTAAATGGGCCTTTCCTAACCCCAACTAAACTCCCCACCTTGCTAAATTTGGGAAGGACTGAGAAGTCAAGCTTACCCCCGACTAACCCGGCCATTTCCCCCTAAAACCCCCTAAGAAATCCTACCCTTTTCTAAAGGGAAAGGGGGCTAGAAAAGTCAAACATTAACCCCCCCTCTAACTGGACCCTTTTTGTAAAACCCCCTAAACTCCTACCGTTGCTAATGGAAAAAGGGCTGAGAGATTAACAAATTTCCCCCGACTAACCCGGAAACCCTTTCGGGAAACCCCCTAAAACTTCCTAAAACCGTTTTCTAATGGTGGACTGAGAGAGTCAAAACATTTTCCCCCCCCTAACTGGACCATGTCCCCTAACCCCCTAAGATCCTAAACCCTTTTCAATGGAAAAGGGGCTGAAGAGCCAAACATTCCCAGACTAACTGGGCCTGTCGGAACCCCTAAGAAACCCCCACCTTGCTAATGGAAAGGAAATTTAGAGAGTCAAGCATTACCCCAGACTAACTGGACCTTTTGGGAACCCCCTAAGACCCTAAACCCTTTTCTAATGGAAAAAGGACTGAGAGAGTCAAAATTAAAAACCCCAGGAAATAACGGACCAAAGTTTGGGGACCCATAAACTCCCAAACCCTTGCTAATTTAATGGGGCGGAAAAAGTCAAAAACATTACCCCAACTAACTGGACCATGTTTTTAAAACCCCCTAAACCCTACCGGGTTTCTATGGAAAGGCTGAGAGATCCAAAAAATTACCCCCAGACTAAAATGGACCATGTCCCTAACCCAACCCCCCAATCCTACCTTTTCTAATGGAATGGGCTGAGAGATAAGCATTACCCCCGACTAATGGACCATGGGCGTAACCCACTAAGAAATCCTAACCCCTTGCTAAGGAATGGACTGAAAAAGAGTCAAACATTACCCCCCGACTAACTGGAACCCTGGGCGTAACCCCCCTAAGACCCTAAAACCCTTCTATGGAATGGGGCTGAGAGAGTCAACATTTCCCCCCGACTACTGGAAACCTGTTTTAACCCACTAAAGACTCCCAAACCCTTGCTAATGGAAAGGGCTGAGAGAGCCCAAACTTCCCCAACTAACTGGGAAAACCTGTCGTAACCCCCACTTTAAAACTCCTACCGTTTCTAATGGGAAAGGAAATGGAAAATTTAAGCTTAACCCCGACTAACCCGGACCAGTCCCTAACCCACTAAGGGCCCAAAACCCTTTTCTAATGGAATGGACTGAGAGAGTCAAGCATTACCCCAGACTAACTGGACCATGTCGTAACCCACTAAGACTCCTAAACCTTGCAATTGGGAAAGGCTGAAGAGTCAAGCATTACCCCAGACTAACTGGACCATGTCGTAACCCACTAAGACTCCTACCGTTGCTAATGGAATGGACTGAGAGAGTCAAGCATTACCCCAGACTAACTGGACCATGTTTGTAAAACCCCCTAAGCCCCCTCCGTTGCTAATGGGGGAAAGGACGGGGAGAGTCAAGCATTCCCCCCGATAAAATGTACAAACAATTGTTTTAATGAAGGGTCATAAAAAACAACTTTTTAAAATGTTACCACAAAAACCCTTACTGTAATTGGATAAAGAGGTTTTTTTTTTAAACCCCAGGGCGGCCCATTTGGAAGGTCTATAAGGGAAGGGCCCCAAATTACCCTTATTTGGTAAGGGGGTTAAACGAGGTTGGTTTTTTCCAGGGGGGCCAAAAAAAAAAAAAATTTAATAAGAACCCCAATGTTTTGGGAAAGCTTGTAAATGCTTTAAAAAAAAGGGTTTTGAATTAAAGGTTAATTTTAAATGTTTTTTTAAAAAAATGTTGGGTTCCTTTCTTCCCCCTTTTCAGAATTTTTCCTCTCTCTCTCTCTATGCTCTCTATTCTCTCTGAATTCTTCTCTCTCTCTCTCTCTACCCAAACTCCCAGTCTCAGCACAGGCTACGTCTCTCTCTCTCTCACACACAGTCTGTAGCTTGCTGAGTGTTCAGTCCTCTAGCGGTGTGTGTCCCCCCCCCCCCCCCTCTCTCTCTCTCTTGTCTCTTGTACGCTTCTCTCGCCCACAGGGTGTGTGGTTCCGGTGGGGAAAAAGAGGGGTGAGGATGTCTGGGTGATGTCACAGGGCTGCTCCTCTCTCCTCTTCTCTCTCGCTCTCTCTTCACCTCCATGTTCACTCTGTTCCTCCTAAACAGAAGACCATGACGGGGTCATCGGCGGCAGGAACATTTGCAGGTGTGTGGGAAAGGGGGGCAGTGGCCCCCTTTCCCGCAAACTTCTAAAACATGGTAAGAAGTATGAACAAACAACGCCCCTTAACATTCCCCACCTTTTCCTTCCTCACGAAACCTCCCATATGGGGTTTGGTACCCCCAATTTTAAACCCCACTGACATAAGGCCAACTCAGCGGGCCCAGAAACGGGGGGGGAAGGGGAGCGAAAGAGGAGAGAGGAGAGGAAAAGGGGAAAAGAGGGAGAGGCACGAGGGAGCGAGAAGAGAGAAACGAGAGAAGAGAGAGAGAGAGAAAGAGCGCTCCACTCTCACCCCCCCTATCTTTTCTCCTCCCCTCTCTCCATTCATTAGTGAGATTTCTGTCTGAGATGTCCTTATTTTCTGCAGGACTGTGTGAACACACCCCTCTGGTATTAATGACCCACTCCAGCCCAGCAGGTGTTTCACCCTTTAAACCCTGACATCCCTGGACACGCCTACGCACGCACATTCCCACAGGTGGCGGTAGTGATTAGTCTACGTGTGGACACGCCTACGCACGCACATTCCCACAGGTGGCGGTAGTGATTAGTCTACGTGTGGACACGCCTACGCTCGCACATTCCCACAGGTGGCGTTAGTGATTAGTCTACGTGTGGACACGCCTACGCTCGCACATTCCCACAGGTGGCGGTAGTGATTAGTCTACGTGTGGACACGCCTACGCTCGCACATTCCCACAGGTGGCGTTAGTGATTAGTCTACGTGTGTGTGTGTCTTACCTCAGGGGAAGGGTACTCTGGAGTGCAGGGGCATACAGCGGCGATGGGGGCAGTGATGTCTGTGATACCGTCTCCGCATCTTGGGGAAGTCTAGAGAGAGAGAGTTGTTGTTAGTTTATCAGTCTGTTTCAGTTTATCAGTCTGTTTCAGTTTATCAGTTTGTTTCTGTTTATCAGCCTGTTTCTGTTTATCAGCCTGTTTCAGTTTATCAGCCTGTTTCAGTTTATCAGTCGGTTTCAGTTTATCAGTCTGTTTCAGTTCATCAGGCTGTTTCAATTTATCAGTCTGTTTCAGTTTATCAGGCTGTTTCAGTCTACCTGTCTTGTTAGTTTATCAGCCTGCTTCAGTTTCAGTCTTTTTCAGTTTATCAGCCCTTTCAGTTTATTGTACTCCTGAGTGGCGCAGTGGTCTAAGGCACTGCATCGCAGTGCTAACTGTGCCACTAGAGATCCTGGTTCGTATCCAGGCTCTGTCGCAGCCGGCCGCGACCGGGAGACTAATGGGCGGCGCACAATTGGCCCAGCGTCGTCTAGGGTAGGGGAGGGAATGGCCGGCAGGGATGTAGCTCAGTTGATAGAGCATGGCGTTTGCAACGCCAGGGTTGTGGGTTCAATTCCCACGGGGGGCCAGTATAAAAAAAAAAAATGTAATCACTAACTGTAAGTCGCTCTGGATAAGAGCGTCTGCTAAATGACTAAAATGTAAATGTAAAATGTAAATGTAATTAGTCAACCTGTCTGTTTCAGTTTATCAGCCAGTTTCAGTCAACCTGTCTGTTTCAGTTTATCAGCCAGTTTGTCTACCTGACCATAAACCTCTTAGCTCCTTTCTGTCCTTCCTTCCACATCCTGCCCCACCTGCAGGGAGCCTCTGTAGTAGATGTGTGCCTGCCCCGGTGGACCACCTGCAGGGAGCCTCTGTAGTAGATGTGTGCCTCCCCGGTGGACCACCTGCAGGGAGCCTCTGTAGTAGATGTGTGCCTGCCCCGGTGGACCACCTGCAGGGAGCCTCTGTAGTAGATGTGTGCCTGCCCCGGTGGACCACCTGCAGGGAGCCTCTGTAGTAGATGTGTGCCTGCCCTGGTGGACCACCTGCAGGGAGCCTCTGTAGTAGATGTGTGCCTCCCCGGTGGACCACCTGCAGGGAGGCCTCTGTAGTAGATGTGTGCCTCCCCCGGTGGACCACCTGGCAGGGAGCCTCTGTAGTAGATGTGTGCCTGCCCCGGTGGACCACCTGCAGGGAGCCTCTGTAGTAGATGTGTGCCTGCCCCGGTGGACCACCTGCAGGAGCCTCTGTAGTAGATGTGTGCCTCCCCGGTGGACACCTGCATGGGACCCTCTGTAGTAGATGTGTGCCTCCCCGGTGGACCACCTGCAGGGAGCCTCTGTAGTAGATGTGTGCCTCCCCGGTGGACCACCTGCAGGGAGCCTCTGTAGGAGATGTGTGCCTGCCCTGGTGGACCACCTGCAGGGAGCCTCTGTAGTAGATGTGTGCCTCCCCGGTGGACCACCTGCAGGGAGCCTCTGTAGTAGATGTGTGCCTGCCCCGGTGGACCACCTGCAGGGAGCCTCTAGTAGATGTGTGCCTGCCCCGGTGGACCACCTGCAGGGAGCCTCTGTAGGAGATGTGTGCCTGCCCCGGTGGACCACCTGCAGGGAGCCTCTGTAGTAGATGTGTGCCTGCCCCGGTGGACCACCTGTATTCCCCTATTAGGATAGAGCTACTATAGTGGAGGCTATATGCTCATTGGGCTTTGAAGATAACCAGCGCGCTCTTTCTCTAATAAAGCACCGTTTTAATGACGACTTTAAACCTCGCGCTGCCATAAAGCTTCGTTCTCCCGCCTGTTCCCACGAGGACAGACCGGCAGGAAGAGATAAAAACTGACGGATGACTTTATGACCGAGTGAACCCCCCCCCCCCCCCCCCCACACACCACACACACACACACACACACACACCCCTGCCCCTCTCCTGAATATTCTCCAGGCGCTCCATGTTAATCAGGCTCCTGCATTAGCATTCCGTTAAACAGCGCGCGGGAACACCACCGACCAGACAATAGAGCGGTGAACCTGCTGCTGAGCCTCCTCTCTCTCTCTCTCTCTCTTCTCCTATCTCTCTACTCGTCCATCTCCTCTCTCTCTCTCTCTCCTATCCTCTCTCTCATCTCTCACTCTCTCTCTCTCCTCTCTCTCTCTCTCTCTCTCCTTCTCTCTCTCTCTCTCTCTCTCTCTCTCTCCTCACACACCGCAGAGTGTTCTGGTCAATGTTCCGCGCTCTCCAAATCCCGACTCATAATATAATAATATGCCATTTAGCAGACGCTTTTATCCAAAGCGACATTACAGTCATGCGTGCATACATTTTTACGTATGGGGTGGTGCCGGGGATCGAACCCACTACCCTGGCGTTACAAGCGCCGTGCTCTACCAGCTGAGCTACAGAGGACCACATTGGGCTACAGAGGACCACATTGGGCTACAGAGGACCACATTAGCGCCGTGCTCTACCAGCTGAGCTACAGAGGACCACATTAGCGCCGTGCTCTACCAGCTGAGCTACAGAGGACCACATTACTGAACGCACAAACCAACCGAGGTCGTAAAACCCGTAGCTGTACAGCGCACGCCGCAGCAGCGCTCCCAGCGCTCGGTCCTAATTCTGTCCTACAGTTATGGTTGTGTTCTGTAAACTGTAGATTGAAATCCATCCAGTCAGAAGACCAACTGATGTTGTAAAGGCTAGTCGATGATCCGCCAGAAGACCAACGGAGGTGTGTGTAAAGGTAGTCGTTGATCGCCAGAAACCAAAGTGTCTAAAGGTTCATATCCCAAGCCAACTAGTGTGAAAGGCTGTCGATGATCCGCCAGAAGACTAACCCGATGTTGTAAAGCTGTCGATAAGACGCGCAGAAGACCAACTATGTGTAAGGCTAATCTTATGATCCGCCAGAAGACCAACTGATGTTGTAAAGGCTAGTCGATGATCCGCCAAAGACCAACTGATGTTGTAAAGGCTAGTCGATGATCCGCCAGAAGACCAAACTGATGTTGTAAAGGCTTAGTCGATGATCCGGCCAGAAGACCAACTGATGTTGTAAAGGCTAGTCGATGATCCGCCAGAAGACCAACTGATGTCGTAAAGGCTAGTCGATGATCCGCCAGAAGACCAACTGATGTCGTAAAGGCTAGTCGATGATCCGCCAGAAGACCAACTGATGTCGTAAAGGCTAGTCGATGATCCGCCAGAAGACCAACTGATGTCGTAAAGGCTAGTCGATGATCCGCCAGAAGACCAACTGATGTCGTAAAGGCTAGTCGATGATCCGCCAGAAGACCAACTGATGTCGTAAAGGTAGTCGATGATCCGCCAGAAGACCAACTGATGGTGTAAAGGCTAGTCGATGATCCGCCAGAAGACCCAACTGATGTCGTAAAGGCTAGTCGATGATCCGCCAGAAGACCAACTGATGTCGTAAAGGCTAGTCGATGATCCGCCAGAAGACCAACTGATGTCGTAAAGGCTATCGATGATCCGCCAGAAGACCAACTGATGTCGTAAAGCTAGTCGATGATCCGCCAGAAGACCAACTGATGTCGTAAAGGCTAGTCGATGATCCGCCAGAAGACCAACTGATGTCGTAAAGGCTAGTCGATGATCCGCCAGAAGACCAACTGATGTTGTAAAGGCTAGTCGATGATCCGCCAGAAGACCAACTGATGTCGTAAAGGCTAGTCGATGATCCGCCAGAAGACCAACTGATGTCGTAAAGGCTAGTCGATGATCCGCCAGAAGACCAACTGATGTCGTAAAGGCTAGTCGATGATCCGCACTTTATAATCTGAGTAGAAGATTAAAGGCCGCGTGTGGCTTTTTACAGAATTCACATGCATTTTTATCACGGACTGTTTCAAGGTAGACCCAACTACGGAGTATGTTTCAACACTGAGCTTTATGTCATGAGTCGTTATAACAACATGTGTTGTGACAATGGAAATATTCAGTAGTAGGACATTTACATGTTAGTCATTCAGCAGACGCTCTTATCCAGAGCGATTTACAGTTAGTGAGTGCATACATTATTTTATTTATTTTTCATACTGGCCCCCCCCCCGGTGGGAATCAAACCCACAACCCTGGCGTTGCAAACGCCATGCTCTACCAACTGAGCTACATCCCTGCGGGCCATTCCCTCCCCTACCCTGGGCCAACTGTGCGCCGCCCCATTGGGTCTCCCGGTCACGGCCGGATACGATAGACCACTGCGCCACTCGGGAGGCTATAGTGTAATATAATAGTTCTATAGTGGAGTTTAATGTAATAGTTCTATAGTGGAGTGTAATGTAATAGTTCTATAGTGGAGTGTAATGTAATAGTTCTATAGTGGAGTGTAATGTAATAGTTCTATAGTGGAGTGTAATGTAATAGTTCTATAGTGGAGTGTAATGTAATGTGTTCTTGTGGTCCTACCTGGTGTAATATAGTAGTTATATATATATATATATAGTTGTAATGTGTTCTTGTGGTCCTACCTGGTGTAATATAGTAGTTATATATATATATATATAGTTGTAATGTGTTCTTGTGGTCCTACCTGGTGTAATATAGTAGTTATATATATATATATATATATATATATAGTTGTAATGTGTTCTTGTGGTCCTACCTGGTGTAATATAGTAGTTATATATATATATATATATATAGTTTGTAATGGTGTTTCTTGTGGTCCTACCTGGTGTAATATAGTAGTTATATATATATATATATATATAGTTGTAATGTGTTCTTGTGGTCCTACCTGGTTTCACAGCAGAAACTGACCCTAGAACAGATGCTAGCAGCAGCAGCAGGGACAGCAGGCTGAAGATCCTCATGGCTGGTTAGGAAGGGGCTGGAGCTCCTCTCTCTACCCAGGAATCAGTCTCTCTCTCTGGGCAAGATGCTGTGCTGTTGGTCCCCTCTCAGGATCTCTTCTCGGTTAATGATCAGACTGACCCGCAGTTAAACCAGCATCCAAGTCCTCCAACTCTCTCTCTTTCTCTCTCAGTAAATTCCAGTCAGCAGGATAATCAGAGACACCAGTCTTCTCTGGGAGACAAACACTGTGCTGGTGGAATGTGTCTCTCTTCAGTATGTGTCTTCAGAGTGTGTGTGTCCGTCCTGGGTGTTTGTCCAGAGAGTGATTGTCTCGGTGAATGAGAGTGAAGTGACAAAGCTGCCTCCATCCCCCCCCCTTATACTGCCATCAGCCCTGCCCTGCCCCCGACATAGAGACACACAGAGACACACACACTCACACAGAGATACACACACTCACACATAGACACACACACACACTCACACAGAGATACACACAGACAAACATACTCACTGATGCTGACAGGAAGCCCCCCCCCCCCCCGACTGATCCTTCTATTGACACCACATGTAGTAGGTGATGCTGACAGGAAGCCCCCCCCCCCCCCCCCCTGACTATCCTCTATGACACCACTGTAGTAGTGATCTGACAGAAGCCCCCCCCCCCCCCCCCCCCCCTGACTGATCCTTCATTGCCCACATGTAGTGTGATCGACAAGCCCCCCCCCCCGACTGATCCTTCTATTGACACCACATGTAGTAGGTGATGCTGACAGGAAGCCCCCCCCCCCCTGATCCATTTCTATTGACACCACATGTAGTAAGGTGATGCTTGACAGGAAGCCCCCCCCCCCCCCCCGACTGAATCCTTCTAGTGACACCACACAATGTAGTAGGTGATAGCCTGACAGGAAGCCCCCCCCCCCATGACTGATCCTTCTTAATTGGACCCACAATGTAAGTAGGTGAATGCTGACAGGAAGCCCCCCCCCCCCCCCCCCCCCGACTGATTCCTTCTATTGACAAACCCACATGTAGTAGGGGATGCTGACAAGGAAGCCCCCCCCCCGACTGACCTTCTATTGACCACCGACATGTAGTAAGGGTGATGCTGACAGGCAGCCCCCCCCCCCACTGATCCTTCTATTGACACCACATGTAGTAGGTGATGCTGACAGGAAGCCCCCCCCCCCCCCTGACTGATCCTTCTATTGACACCAC
The DNA here is from genome assembly GCA_902810595.1 of Coregonus sp. 'balchen'. Taxonomy (NCBI): domain Eukaryota; kingdom Metazoa; phylum Chordata; class Actinopteri; order Salmoniformes; family Salmonidae; genus Coregonus; species Coregonus sp. 'balchen'. The sequence continues at coordinate 6,238,445 of LR778274.1, forward strand.
ATGTAGTAGGTGATGCTGACAGGAAGCCCCCCCAAACTGATCCTTCTATTGACACCACATGTAGTAGGTGATGCTGACAGGAAGCCCCCCCCCCCCTGACTGATCCTTCTATTGACACCACATGTAGTAGGTGATGCTGACAGGAAGCCCCCCCCCCCATGTAGTATAGTGGCTTCAGATAGCCTAGTGCTAGCCATATTAATACCTATGCAAAGTAAGGATTCATTAGCGTGTGTGCTAACGGCCGGCTCTGAGGTTTGTGGCTGTCCATTCACATGCTATCTGCACCATTACATGTGAATGAGGATTAGAGAAACCGCAGGACACTAATGGATCTCAGACACAAGATGGCCGACAAGACTTTGAACAAACACCTGGAACCATCAGACCACTCTACACCATCAATACACCCTTAACCCTGTACTATCAATACACCACTGAGGTGAAACTGCCACGTCTGTTAGCAATATTACCACAATAAACACTTTCAACAACCAACACTGGTTTATTCCCTCTGACATCACTGGACATCACTGGACATCACTGTTCAATGGACATCACTGGACATCACTGTTCATCACTGGACATCACTGGACATCACTGGACATCACTGGACATCACTGTTCATCACTGGACATCACTGGACATCACTGTTCATCACTGGACATCACTGGACATCACTGTTCATCACTGGACATCACTGTTCATCACTGGAGGTAGAACAGCAGTGTGTGTACTAGGATGTGGATACTCCTCTCCTCCAACCAACAACAACACATGCTGCTGTTTCACTTATCACAGATCCCAGCTTTAACCCTTCACTGTCAGTACACTGTGGAGAGAGAGTGAGTGTGAGTGTGAGTGTGAGTGTGAGTGTGAGTGTGAGTGTGAGTGTGAGTGTGAGTGTGAGTGTGAGTGTGTGTGTGTGCGTGCCCTTGGAGATGATTTTTATTACTTGATGATGTTTGCAAAAATGTTGCTCTGACTGCCACACATTCCTCATGGAACTGACCAACACCCACACCACAGTGAGGCTGTGCTATAGAGAAGCTTTTGTCTTAAACTTTTATATTCCTAATTTGCATATGTTAATGAGACATCTTTGTTATTCAGAAACACCTGGTATCCATGACGACCTCACTGGTAATCTCTCTGTCTCTCTCCCTCCCCCCCCCTCTCTCTCTCTCTCTCTCTCTCTCTCAATTCAATTCAATTTAAGGGCTTTATTGGCATGGGAAACGTGTGTTAACATTGCCAAAGCAAGTGAAGTAGATAATAAACAAAAGTGAAATAAACATTAAATATTAACAGTAAACATTACACTCAGAAATTCCAAATGAATAAAGACATTTCAAATGTCATATTATGTCTATATACAGTGTTGTAACAATGTGCAAATAGTTAAAGTACACATGGGAAAATAAATCAACATAAATATGGGTTGTATTTACAATGGTGTTTGTTCTTCACTGGTTGCCCTTTTCTTGTGGCAACAGGTCACACATCTTGCAGCTGTGATTGGCACACTGTGGTTTTTCACCCAGTAGATAAGGGAGTTTATCAAAATTGGATCTGTGTAATCTAAGGGAAATATGTGTCTCTAATATGGTCATACATTTGGCAGGAGGTTAGGAAGTGCAGCTCAGTTTCCACCTCATTTTGTGGGCAGTGTGCACATACAGTGAGGGAAAAAAGTATTTGACCCCCTGCTGATTTTGTACGTTTGCCCACTGACAAAGACATGATCAGTCTATAATTTTAATGGTAGGTTTATTTGAACAGTGAGAGACAGAATAACAACAACAAAAATCCAGAAAAACGCATGTCAAAAATGTTATAAATTGATTAGCATTTTAATGAGGGAAATAAGTATTTGACCCCTCTGCAAAACATGACTTAGTACTTGGTGGCAAAACCCTTGTTGGCAATCACAGAGGTCAGACTTTTCTTGTAGTTGGCCACCAGGTTTGCACACATCTCAGGAGGGATTTTGTCCCACTCCTCTTTGCAGATCTTCTCCAAGTCATTAAGGTTTCGAGGCTGACGTTTGGCAACTCAAACCTTCAGCTCCCTCCACAGATTTTCTATGGGATTAAGGTCTGGAGACAGGCTAGGCCACTCCAGGACCTTAATGTGCTTCTTCTTGAGCCACTCCTTTGTTGCCTTGGCTGTGTGTTTTGGGTCATTGTCATGCTGGAATACCCATCCACGACCCATTTTCAATGCCCTGGCTGAGGGAAGGAGGTTCTCACCCAAGATTTGACGGTACATGGCCCCGTCCATCGTCCCTTTGATGCGGTGAAGTTGTCCTGTCCCCTTAGCAGAAAAAGTCCCCCAAAGCATAATGTTTCCACCTCCATGTTTGACAGTGGGGATGGTGTTCTTGGGGTCATAGGCAGCATTCCTCCTCCTCCAAACACGGCGAGTTGAGTTGATGCCAAAGAGCTCAATTTTGGTCTCATCTGACCACAACACTTTCACCCAGTTCTCCTCTGAATCATTCAGATGTTCATTGGCAAACTTAATACGGGCCTATATATGTACTTTCTTGATCAGGGGGACCTTGCGGGCGCTGCAGGATTTCAGTCCTTCACGGCATAGTGTGTTACCAATTGTTTTCTTGGTGACTATGGTCCCAGCTGCCTTGAGATCATTGACAAGATCCTCCCGTGTAGTTCTGGGCTGATTCCTCACCGTTCTCATGATCATTGCAACTCCACGAGGTGAGATCTTGCATGGAGCCCCAGGCCGAGGGAGATTGACAGTTCTTTTGTGTTTCTTCCATTTGCGAATAATCGCACCAACTGTTGTCACCTTCTCACCAAGCTGCTTGGCGATGGTCTTGTAGCCCATTCCAACCTTGTGTAGGTCTACAATCTTGTCCCTGACATCCTTGGAGAGCTCTTTGGTCTTGGCCATGGTGGAGAGTTTGGAATCTGATTGATTGATTGCTTCTGTGGACAGGTGTCTTTTATACAGGTAACAAACTGAGATTAGGAGCACTCCCTTTAAGAGTGTGCTCCTAATCTCAGCTCGTTACCTGTATAAAAGACACCTGGGAGCCAGAAATATTTCTGATTGAGAGGGGGTCAAATACTTATTTCCCTCATTAAAATGCAAATCAATTTATAACATTTTTGACATGCATTTTTCTGAATTTTTTTGTTGTTATTCTGTCTCTCACTGTTCAAATAAACCTACCATTAAAATTATAGACTGATCATTTCTTTGTCAGTGGGCAAACGTACAAAATCAGCAGGGGATCAAATACTTTTTTCCCTCACTGTAGCCTGTCTTCTCTTCAGAGTTAGGTCTGCCTACGGCGGCCTTTCTCAATAGCAAGGCTATGCTCACTGAGTCTGTACATAGTCAAAGCTTTCCTTCATTTTGGGTCAGTCACAGTGGTCAGGTATTCTGCCACTGTGTACTCTCTGTTTAGAGCCAAATAGCATTCTAGTTTGCTCTGTTTTTTTGTAAATTCTTTCCAATGTGTCAAGTAATTCTCTTTTTGTTTTCTCATGATTTGGTTGGGTCTAATTGTGTTGCTGTCCTGGGGCTCTGTGGGGTCTGTTTGTGTTTGTGAACAGAGCCCCAGGACCAGCTTGCTTAGGGGACTCTTCTCCAGGTTCATCTCTCTGTAGGTGATGGCTTTGTTATGGAAGGTTTGGGAATCGCTTCCTATTAGGTGGTTGTAGAATTTAACGGCTCTTTTCTGGATTTTGATAATTAGTGGGTAGCGGCCTAATTCTTCTCTGCATGCATTATTTGGTGTTTTACGTTGTACACGGAGGATGTTTTTGCAGTATTCTGCATGCAGAGTCTCAATTTGGTGTTTGTCCCATTTTGTGAATTCTTGGTTGGTGAGCGGACCCCAGACCTCACAACCATAAAGGGCAATGGGTTTTATAACTGATTCAAGTATTTTTAGCCAGATCCTAATTTGGATGAGTTTTATGTTCCTTTTGATGGCATAGAAGGCCCTTCTTGCCTTGTCTCTCAGATCGTTCACAGCTTTGTGGAAGTTACCTGTGGCGCTGATGTTTAGGCCGAGGTATGTATCGTTTTTTTGTGTGCTCTAGGGCAACAGTGTCTAGATGGAATTTGTATTTGTTGTCCTGGCAACTGGACCTTTTTTGGAACACCATTATTTTTGTCTTACTGAGATTTACTGTCAGGGCCCAGGTCTGACAGAATCTGTGCAGAAGATCTAGGTGCTGCTGTAGGCCCTCCTTGGTTGGGGACAGAAGCACCAGATCGTCAGCAAACAGAAGACATTTGACTTCAGATTCTAGTAGGGTGAGGCCGGGTGCTGCAGACTGTTCTAGTGCCCTCGCCAATTCGTTGATATATATGTTGAAGAGGGTGGGGCTTAAGCTGCATCACTGTCTCACCCCACGGCCCTGTGGAAAGAAATGTGTGTGTTTTTTGCCAATTTTAACCTCACACTTGTCGTTTGTGTACATATATTTTATTATGTCATATGTTTCTCATCAATTTGTAAAGCAGACCCTCATGCCAAATTGAGTCAAAACTGTTTTTGAAATCAACAAACCATTGTTTTGGTTTGTTTGTTTGTCAGTTAGGGTGTGCAGGGTGAATATGTGGTCTGTCGTACGGTAATTTGGTAAAAAGCCAATTTGACATTTGCTCAGTACATTGTTTTCACTGAGGAAATGAACTAGTCTGCTGTTAATGATAATGCAGAGGATTTTCCAAGGTTGCTGTTGACGCATATCCCACGGTAGTTATTGGGGTCAAATTTGTCTCCACTTTTGTGGATTGGGGTGATCAGTCCTTGGTTCCAAATATTGGGGAAGATGCCAGAGCTCAGGATGATGTTAAAGAGTTTAAGTATAGCCAATTGGAATTTGTGGTCTGTATATTTTATCATTTCATTGAGGATACCATCAACACCACAGGCCTTTTTGGGTTGGAGGGTTTGTATTTTGTCCTGTAGTTCATTCAATGTAATTGGAGAATCCAGTGGGTTCTGGTAGTCTCTAAGATTCGTATTTGATCATGTATATGTTTTTGCTGTTTGTTCTCTGTTATAGGGCCAAAAAGATTGGAGAAGTGGTTTACCCATACGTCTCTGTTTTGGATAGATAACTCTTTGTGTTGTTGTTTGTTTAGTGTTTTCCAATTTTCCCAGAAGTGGTTAGAGTCTATGGATTCTTCAATTACATTGAGCTGATTTATGACATGCTGTTCCTTCTTTTTCCGTAGTGTATTTCTGTATTGTTTTAGTGATTCACCATAGTGAAGGCGTACACTCAGGTTTTCTGGGTCTCTATGTTTTTGTTTGGATAGGTTTCTCAATTTCTTTCTTAGGTTTTTGCATTCTTCATCAAACCATTTGTCATTGTTGTTAATTTTCTTAGGTTGTCTGCTTGACATTTTTAGATTTGATCGGGAAGCTGAGAGGTCAAATATACTGTTTAGGTTTTCTACTGCCAAGTTTACACCTTCACTATTACAGTGGAACGTTTTGTCCAGGAAGTTGTCTAGAATGGATTGAATTTGTTTTTTGGTTTTTTTCAACACTTCCTTTCCCTCTATATAATTTCTTAAATTATTCATTTTCCTTTGGCTTTTATTCTCTCTCTCCTCTCTCTTCCCTCCTTCCCTCTCTCCTCTCTCCTCTCTTCTCCCCCTCTCCTCCTCCCCTTTTCTTCTCTGTCTCTTTCTTCTGGCTCTCTCCTGTTTTTTCCCCCTCTCTTTCTCTATCTTCTCTCTCTCTCCTTCTCTCTCCCCCTTTCCCTCCTTTGTTTTTCCTCTTCACTCATCTCCTCTTCCTCGGTCTTTTCTCCTTTTTCCCCTTTTGCTCCTCTCTCTCTCCCTCTCTCGTTCTCTCTCGCTGTTCCTTTCTCTCTCCCCCTCCTTCTCTCCCCTTCAACCGCGTTTCCTCCCTCTTCCCTTTCCCTCCCGCCCCCGGGCTCCTTTCCCGGGCGTTCTCTCCGTTCTTAGGTCAACAAAATTGGTCCCCCCGAGGTTTTTGCCGGGGTTGTCTCCTCTCTCTCTCTCTCTCCCTCTCCCTCTCCCGTTAGGTCTAGATAGTAGATACACGTATAGTATAGAGATTGTGTGTGTGTTGTGTTGTGTGTGTGTGTGTGTTGTAATGTTTGCTCTCCTAAGGGATTAGACATCCTTACAGGGATTACTCTGACTTCTCAAACACTCCCCACGGCTTCAGAACACACACACACACAGCTCTGACCCCCATACCTGCCCTTTGACCCCTCTTTAGTTTCTAACCTACTAACCAGCCCATCAGATTGTGTGTGTGAGCCTCAGCGAACTCTGTCTGTCTGTCTGTCTGTCTGTCTGCCTGTCTGCCTGCCTGCCTGCCTGCCTGCCTGCCTGCCTGCCTGCCTGCCTGCCTGCCTGCCTGCCTGTCTGTCTGTCTGTCTGTCTGTCTGTCTGTCTGTCTGCCTGCCTGTCTGTCCTGCCTGCTATCTCCTGTGTGTGTGTTGATTGTGGTCAGATGGGCCAGTCTGATTCCCCGTCGTTAGGCTCGGAGTGCGGCTGTTGTCATGCCAACAAGGGTGTCAGTCCTAACTATTGTTAAGGGGAGTGGTCAGGTTAATGAGTCTTAAGACCCTTAATCTCTGATTGGCCAATACAGAAACCAATAGACGCACATTCAGTACATACACACACACCACACACACACATACACACAGGCACATACAGGCTTGATACACACAGTCTGAGATTTTACTCCAACTGCCATCATATCAATGTTACATTATTTCCAACTGAATGTCATTTAAACGTTATATCACTAGTACCACAAAGCACAAGGATCAATAATTAGTGATAAAAAGTAAGTGACCCTGTCAAGTTGATATCTGGGAAATAATCATTTTTAAATGTAACAGACATTGTTGATTGTACATTAAAATATGTTGTTGATTCTAAATGGCAACCGTTTATATTTAGAAAAAAAACTACCTTTTGTGATTAGGAGGCTGTTCAATGTTACGATCACAAATCGGCGACAGGGGTTTCAACAGTATTACAGCCTCCTCAGAGAGCTACAGGATATTGGTACCACCTAGTGGTCATTAACGGTATTTCAGCCACCCTCAGCGAGAAACAGGGTATTGGCACCACCTAGTGGTCATTAACGGTATTTCAGCCACCCTCAGCGAGAAACAGGGTATTGGCACCACCTAGTGGTCATTAACGGTATTACAGCCACCCTCAGAGAGCTACAGGATATTGGCACCACCTAGTGGTCATTAACGGTATTTCAGCCACCCTCAGCGAGAAACAGGGTATTGGCACCACCTAGTGGTCATTAACGGTATTTCAGCCACCCTCAGCGAGAAACAGGGTATTGGCATCACCTAGTGGTCATTAACGGTATTACAGCTTCCTCAGAGAGCTACAGGATATTGGCACCACCTAGTGGTCATTAACGGTATTTCAGCCACCCTCAGCGAGAAACAGGATATTGGCACCACCTAGTGGTCATTAACGGTATTTCAGCCACCCTCAGCGAGAAACAGGATATTGGCACCACCTAGTGGTCATTAACGGTATTACAGCCACCTTCAGAGACACAAGGCAGTTTATAACGAAATGGTATTTAGTTTTAACCAACATCGAAACTACAACAAATCAAATATGTAATGTTCTATTACACCTCTATCGAACGCTACCAAATCATGGACATTAGAGAGAGAAAAACACAATACAATAGAATCGTTTATTATCCATTGGGAAACAGACACTACATTATCCAACAGGAAACAAACAGATACAGACACTACATTATCCAACAGGAAACAAACAGATACAGACACTACATTATCCATCAGGATGTAGTGCACTACGTAGGGAACAGGGTGCCGTTTGGAACACTTGACAGTGTTTAGGGTTCTTTCTGAGAGGCCAGTTTGACGATGACGCGCTGCTTCCTCTCTGGTCTTCTTCGGAACCTCTTCTCTTCACACACACCTTCCTCTGCCACACACACACACACACACACACACACACACACACACACACACACACACACACACACACACACACACACACACACACACACACACACACACACACACACACACACACACACACACACACACACACACACACACACACACATACATGAACAGAAATCTTTATTTTTGATCTGATGATTTAAGCCGGTGTGTGTGTACCTGTGTCTGGCTGAGTACAGACTGAGGCCAGGCTGAAGAGAGAGAAGATGATGAAGGCGATGAAGATGAAGGTCAACTCCAGACCAGAGAACGGCAGCTCCATCTACACAAATACACACATTCATTTGACATTAACTATAATGGTAGATAGTGTTGGATTCTAGGAACACAAGCATTTCACTAAAACCCGCAATAACATCTGCTAAATGTGTGTATGGACAAATAACATTTGATTTGATTTGATTTTGTAATACCATTACTACAGCGCAGCGTTCAACACCATAGTGCCCTCAAAGCTCATCACTAAGCTAAGGATCCTGGGACTAAACACCTCCCTCTGCAACTGGATCCTGGACTTCCTGACGGGCCGCCCCCAGGTGGTAAGGGTAGGTAACAACACATCTGCCACACTGATCCTCAACACGGGGGCCCCTCAGGGGTGCGTGCTCAGTCCCCTCCTGGACTCCCTGTTCACCCATGACTGCATGGCCAGGCACGACTCCAACACCATCATTAAGTTTGCCGACGACACAACAGTGGTAGGCCTGATCTCCGACAATGATGAGACAGCCTATAGGGAGGAGGTCAGAGACCTGGCCGTGTGGTGCCAGGACAACAACCTCTCCCTCAACGTGACCAAGACAAAGGAGATGATTGTGGGCTACAGGAAAAAAAAAGAGGACTGAGCACGCCCCCATTCTCATCGACGGGGCTGTAGTGGAACAGGTTGAGAGCTTCAAGTTCCTTGGTGTCCACATCACCAACAAACTATCATGGTCCAAACACACCAAGACAGTCGTGAAGAGGGCACGACAAAGCCTATTCCCCCTCAGGAGACTGAAAAGATTCGGCATGGGTCCTCAGATCCTCAAAAAGGTCTACAGCTGCACCACCGAGAGCATCCTGACTGGTTGCATCACCACTTGGTATGGCAACTGCTCGGCCTCAGACCGCAAGGCACTAGAAAGGGTAGTGCGTACGGCCCAGTACATCACTGGGGCCAAGCTTCCTGCCATCCAGGACCTCTATACCAGGCGGTGTCAGAGGAAGGCCCTAAAAATTATCAAAGACTCCAGCCACCCAAGTCATAGACTGTTCTCTCTGCTACCGCACGGCAAGCGGTACCGGAGTGCCAAGTCTAGGTCCAAAAGGCTTCTTAACAGCTTCTACCCCCAAGCCATAAGACTCCTGAACAGCTAATCATGGCTACCCAGACTATTTGCCCCCCCCAAAAGCCTATTTTACACGGCTGCTACTCTCTGTTTATTATTTATGCATAGTCACTTTAACTCTACCCACATGTACATATGACCTGAATTACCTTGACTAACCGGTGCCCCCGCACATTGACTCTGTACCGGTACCCCCTGTATATAGCCTCCCTACTGTTATTTCACATTGACTCTGTACCGGTACCCCCTGTATATAGCCTCCCTACTGTTATTTTATTTTACTGCTGCTCTTTAATTATTTGCTATTTTAAAAAAAATCTTAAACTGCATTGTTGGTTAAGGGCTTGTAAGTAAGCATTTCACTGTAATGTCTACACCTGTTGTATTCGGCGCATGTGGCAAATAGCTCAGTTGGTAGAGCATGGCACTTGCAACGCCAGGGTTGTGGGTTCGTTTTCCCACGGGGAGCCAGTATGAAAATGTATGCACTCACTAACTGTAAGTCGCTCTGGAGAAGAGTGTCTGCTAAATGACTAAAATGTTAAATGTAAAATTTGATTTGAGGGGGTGCCAATACCCTATATCTCTCTGAAGGTGGCTGTAATACTGTTGATCTGAAAGTGGCTGTAATACTGTTGATGACCACTAGGTGGTACCAATACTCTATATCTCTCTGGAGATGGCTGTAATACTGTTGATGACCACTAGGTGGTGCCAATACCCTATATCTCTCTGAAGGTGGCTGTAATACTGTTGATGACCAATAGGTGGTGCCAATACCCTATATCTCTCTGGAGATGGCTGTAATACTGTTGATGACCACTAGGTGGTGCCAATACCCTATATCTCTCTGAAGGTGGCTGTAATACTGTTGATGACCACTAGGTGATGCCAATACCCTATATCTATCTGAAGGTGGCTGTAATACTGTTGATAACCACTAGGTGGTGCCAATACCCTATATCTCTCTGAAGGTGGCTGTAATACTGTTGATGACCACTAGGTGGTGCCAATACCCTATATCTCTGATGGTGGCTGTAATACTGTTGATAACCACTAGGTGGTGCCAATACCCTATATCTCTCTGAAGGTGGCTGTAATACTGTTGATGACCACTAGGTGGTGCCAATACCCTATATCTCTGATGGTGGCTGTAATACTGTTGATAACCACTAGGTGGTGCCAATACCCTATATCTCTCTGAAGGTGGCTGTAATACTGTTGATGACCACTAGGTGGTGCCAATACCCTATATCTCTCTGAAGGTGGCTGTAATACTGTTGATGACCACTAGGTGGTGCCAATACCCTATATCTCTCTGAAGGTGGCTGTAATACTGTTGATGACCACTAGGTGGTGCCAATACCCTATATCTCTCTGAAGGTGGCTGTAATACTGTTGATGACCACTAGGTGGTGCCAATACCCTATATCTCTGATGGTGGCTGCATCCTCCTGGAGAGGGACAGTTCATTGCTTGATCAGAGGAAGGTGGTCAGGGAGGAAGGTGGTCGGGGAGGAAGGTGGTCGGGGAGGAAGGTGGTCGGGGAGGAAGGTGGTCGGGGAGATGGTTGATGAAGATAGAGTCTGGTAACGATCATGTAGAGTGCGCAGCTGAACACTGTATACTGGAAACACTCCGTTTGTTATTTTAACTAAAACATAACCAAACCAAACATACCAATCTTGTTTTTGCATGGATTCCGCGACGCGGTTAGCTTTTAACAGCTAGGACCGCTATTCCTTGTCCCGGAATCCTGCTTAACTGACAGGTTAAAGTCTGCTTGAAAGAGCCACTAACCTAGCTAAGCTGCTAACGTTAGCCATCAAGCTAACGAACTTAGTCCCAGATGAGATTTCCAATGGAGCCCTCTTTGTCTGTAGAGGTAAATTAACGGTTCCAGCGCTTTGTTTAGGGACAAACTGGATCACTCAGAGTTCCAATGCGGCAATTGTTTGCTTGCCGAGGATTATAGGCTTGAGGTGGCTTCCTTGATCACGCAGGTCGCCAGCCTACGGAAGAAACTGGGGAAAACGCAGAGTGGAATGTTTACCTTTTCTACGTCGGTGGCTGGATGGCGTCCGTCTTGTCGTTTGTCGCTAGCCGAATGGCCGGTGTTGTCCGGGGTTCGTTCGCCAGGGGAGCCATCTCCTGCCTCTCCTCCCCCATCTGATAGCAGAGTCAAAGGAGCACAGCAAGAGGAGCATGACGATGGTCACATGTCAGGAGCCGTGGAAGCCGAAGACAGCGGCCTGCTGCAAAGCAGTCTACACTCCCAACGAGAGGCCCGGAGCGGATACAAACAATAAATAGTTTCTCCGTCCTGGAGCATATTGGAGCCTGATCTTCCTGCTCCTTCGTCGCTGGGGGTCCCTTGGTCCCTGGGGGTACCTGTGTCTGCGGCCGCTGTGCCTACTACTACTTCTTCCACTACGATTTCGAAGACGACGTCGGCAACCTTCCATCCCTGCTCTGGATCGAGCGGGGCTTCTCCATCTGTCGGAGGCCTGCACCATCCTGTGAAGTGTGGGAGTGGGCGGATTTCCTCGTCCTTCTCACCAGCCGTGATTTTGGGCTGCTCCATGGTAAGAAATGTGACTGTTCCTGGTGCAAAAGCAATGTCCTATCCCGGAGCTCGAGTAAATGACATCACTAAGCTGCTCCTGAATGTACTACGTCAGGACATGGACATTGATTCTATCATAGTCCATGTGGGTTATAATGACATTATGAAGGGCAGCTCTGAACAGTTGAAACTGGATTTTAAGAGCTGATTGACTCTCTGCTAGACACTAATTAAAGACACATTATATCTGGCCCTGTGCCCTCTCTGAATCGTGGTATTGAACACTTTAGCAGGATTCTATCTCTTCACAACTGGCTACGTGATTATTGCAGCTCAATGGGTGTAACTTTTGCTGATCCTACAGCTGTTGTATGCAGCAATCATGTGTCTATGAACCAGATTTATGCTGTTAGCGCTGAGGCGGTGTGCCCTAGTAGGAAGTCCACTGTGTGCAGTTCACCCTGCACTAACATAAATAACATGAGAATATCTACTTCTGCTAAGCTTCCCAGTAAAGAAATGAAAACGAGCAAGCATCCCAGAAGAAAAGTGCTCAAAATAGCCCACGTTAACATATGTAGTTTAAGAAACAAGGTTCATGAAATTAATAACTTGCTAGTAACAGATGACATTCAAATTCTGACAATCTCTGAAACTCACTTAGACAATACCTTTGATGATACAGTGGTAGCAATATAAGGTTATTGTCACACCCTGATCTGTTTCACCTGTCTTGTGATTGCCTCCAACCCCCACCAGGTACCCCCACCAGGTGCCTCCAACCCCCACCAGGTGCCTCCAACCCCCACCAGGTGTCTCCCATTATCCCCTGTGTATTTATACCTGCGTTTTCTGTTTGTCTGTTGCCAGTTCGTTTTGTCCTGTCAAGTCCTACCAAGTCCTACTTGTTCCCGTGTTTCCTGTGCTCTAGTTTTTGCTTCCCAGTTCTGACCTTTCTGCCTGTCCTGACCCTGATCCTGCCTGCCGTCCTGTACCTGCCTGACTCTGATTTGGTTTACGACCCTTTGCCTGCCTGGACCTACTGATCCGCCTGCCCCTTGACCTACCGATCCGCCTGCCCCTTGACCTACCGATCCGCCTGCCCCTTGACCTACTGATCCACCTGCCCCTTGACCTACTGATCCGCCTGCCCCTGGACCTACTGATCCGCCTGCCCCTTGTACTGTAGTAAACTCTGAGACTCGTCCTATCCACCTCCTGTGTCTGCATCTGGGTCTTATCCTGAGCCGTGGTGAAATGCCAGTGGTGGAGGTGTTGCTGTTTATATTCAGAACCATATTCCTGCAAAGATTAGAGAGGATCTCACGTTAAATACTGTTGAAGTAACATGGCTACAAGTTCATCTGCCTCACCTAAAGCCCATTCTGGTGGGAAGCTGCTATAGACCACCAAGTGCTAACAGTCAGTATCTGGATAATGTGTGAAATGCTTGATAATGTATGTGATATCAACAGAGAGATATATTTTCTGGGTGATTTAAATATTGACTGGCTTTCATCAAGCTGCCCACTCAAGAAAAAGCTTCAAACTGTAACCAGTGCCTGCAACCTGGTTCAGGTTATCAGTCAACCTACCAGGGTAGATACAAACAGTACAGGAATTAAATCATCAACATGTATTGATCACATCTGGACATCTGGTCCGTGGTGTGTAATGAGGAATTGAAAATTGGTATGTTTGAGCGGGATGAGGCAAAAATAATGGCAAATAAGTCTGGCTGCACAACCAATTGGCAAATAAACTGCAAATTGAGAGATTATGTGACTAAACTGAATAAAAAGAAGAAGAAACTACACTATGAAACAAAAATAAATGACATAAAGAATGATAGTAAAAAGCTTTGGAGCACCTTAAATGACATTCTGGGAAAAAAGGCAAACTCAGCTCCATCATTAATTGAATCAGATGGCTCATTCATTACAAAACCAACTGATATTGCCAACTACTTTAATGATTTTTTTCATTGGCAAGATTAGCAAACTTAGGCATGACATGCCAGCAACAAACGCTGACACTACACATCCAAGTATATCTGACCAAATTATGAAAGACAAGAATTGTAATTTTTACTGGGTCAAACAGCCGACCAATCAGCCTGTTACCAACGCTTAGTAAAGTTTTGGAAATAATTGTGTTTGACCAGATACAATGCTATTGTACACTAAACAAACTGACAACAGACTTTCAGCACGCTTATAGGGAAGGACATTCAACAAGCACAGCACTTACACAAATGACTGATGATTGGCTGAGAGAAATTGATGATTGTGGGGGCTGTTTTGTTAGACTTCAGTGCGGCTTGTGACATTATCGATCGTAGTCTGCTGCTGGAAAAACGTATGTGTTATGGCTTTACACCCCCTGCTATATTGTGGATAAAGAGTTACCTGTCTAACAGAACACAGAGGGTGTTCTTTAATGGAAGCCTCTCCAACAAAATCAAGGTAGAATCAGGAATTCCCCAGGGCAGCTGTCTAGGCCCCTTACTTTTTCAATCTTTTCTAATGACATGCCACTGGATTTGAGTAAAGCCAGTGTGTCTATGTATGCGGATGACTCAACACTATACACGTCAGCTACTACAGCAACTAAAATGACTGCAACACTTAACAAAGAGCTGCAGTTAGTCTCAGAATGGGTGGCAAGGAATAAGCTAGTCCTAAATATTTCAAAAATTCTAAGCATTGTATTTGGGACAAATCATTCACTAAACCCTAAACCTCAACTAAATCTTGTAATAAATAATGTGGAAATTGATTAAGTTGAGGTGACTAAACTGATTGGAGTAACCCTGGATTGTAAACAGTCACGGTCAAAACATATTGATACCACAGCAGGGGATCAAATACTTTTTTCCCTCACTGTAGGTGCCAGGCGCACCGGTTTGTGTCAAGAACTGCAACGCTGCTGGGTTTTTCACGCTCAACAGTTTCCCGTGTGTATCAAGAATGATCCACCACCCAAAGGACATCCAGCCAACTTGACACAACTGTGAAAAGCATTGGAGTCAACATGGGCCAGCATCCCTGTGGAACGCTTTCTGAGGGCAAAGATGGGGGGTGCAACTCAATATTAGGAAGGTGTTCCTAATGTTTTGTACATCCAGTGTATATCCACTATAATTTCCCCTATCTACTGTACTTTGGTTTAGATACAACAATCATGTAACCTCTAACACAATAAATTAATTTGACTGTTTTTCGAACATAACTTTTAATTGTGTAGAAATTAAGTAAATCGGCTTCAGCTTTCATCAGATTCCTTGGAGTTACACTGAACATGGATCTAACGTGAATATTTTCCCTATCTTCATGTTCAAATGGATTTATTTGAATAGATTAGGGCAGATACAAATGAACAGTTCAATACAATGCATCGTAGTTTAAACCAATTTTCAACGCTATTTGTGATACAATTAGCTGATTTCCCATGAGCGGTTCTTGGTCCCCCCTTGGCCCTCCATTCCTAGAAACGCCCCTGCTTGTAATAAACCAGATTGATTTATGATTTACTTTATCTAAGACAGCTCTTATCTTTTGTTCACTTGGATATTCCTGTTCCAGTGTGTGTGGGACAGAGAGATAGAGGTAGAGCGAGAGAGTGACAGAAAGCGAGAGAGAGAGCGAGAGAGAGAGAGAGTGTGAGAGTGAGAAAGTGAGAGAGAGAGAGAGAGAGTGTGAGAGTGAGACAGAGAGAGAGAGAGAGAGAGAGAGAGAGAGCAGAGAGATAGAGAGAGAGAAAGAATTCTCCTCGACGATGAGAGAGAGACGAGCAAGCAGATGAGTGATGCAGAGACTGAGGAGTAACGGACGAGTAGAGAGTTGGCAGGGGAGAGAGAACGGGGTAGAGAGTTAATAATAATCTTACTTGTTGTGGAAATGAATCTGATCCAGGTGTGTTAACACCAGCCTGAGTTTGACAGCACATACATGTGTGTTAACAGTGAGAGGGAGAGAACAGCCACTCCTCGAGGCTTGATCCTGGAGGCTCCACTGCATCCTGAAGCAAATTACACACCCCTCCCACACGTATACAGACAGAACACACACACACACACCCCTCCCGCACTTAAACAGACAGAACACACACACACACACCCCTCCCGCACTTAAACAGACAGAACACACACACCTCCCTGAGTTCCAGTCTAAAGATCAGAGGTCAGTAAGGTCATATAAATGTGTCACACGCTGACAGTTTCCTGTCTAGATTATGACAATTTCCTGGTTTTGTGATGTGCTGTGTGCTAAAGAGAGAGACAGATAAAGCAGGAGTGGGAGGGAGAGAGAGAGAAAGAGGGAGAGGTGAGAGGGGAGAGGGGAGGGGGAGAGAGAGAGAGAGAGAGAGAGAGAAAGAGGGAGGGGTGAGAGGGGTGTAACTGTGGTGGAGAAGTTGAGGTGAGTGTGTATGTGTGTGTGTTCTCACTGGGTGTGTGTGTTCTCACTGGGTGTGTGTGTGTGTGTTCTCGCTGGGTGTGTGTGTGTGTGTGTGTGTCCTCACTGGGTGTGTGGTGTGTGTTCTACTGGTGTGGTGTGTGTGTGTGTGTGTCTCACTGGGTGTGTGTGTGTGTGTGTGTGTGTGGTGTTCTCGCTGGGTGTGTGTGTGTGTGTTCTCACTGGGTGGTGTGTGTGTGTGTTCTCGCTGGGTGTGTGTGTGTGTGTTCTCACTGGGTGTGTGTGTGTGTGTTCTCGCTGGGTGTGTGTGTGTGTTCTCACTGGGTGTGTGTGTGTGTGTGTTTCTCGCTGGGTGTGTGTGTGTGTGTGTTTTCACTGGTGTTGTGTGTGTGGTGTGTGTCTCACTGGGTGTGTGTGTGTGTTCTCGCTGGGTGTGTGTGTGTGTGTGTTCTCGCTGGGTGTGTGTGTGTGTGTTCTCGCTGGGTGTGTGTGTGTGTGTCTCACTGGGTGTGTGGTGTGTGTCCTCACTGGGTGTGTGTGTGTGTGTGTGTTCTCGCTGGGTGTGTGTGTGTCCTCACTGTGTGTGTGTGTGTGTTCTCGTGGTGGGTGTGTGTGGTGTGGTTCTCAGTGGTGTGTGTGTTGTGTGTTCTCAGCTGTTTCTGGTGGTGTGTGTGTGTGTGTGTGTCCATCGCTGGGTGTGTGTGTGTTCTCCTGGGTGTGTGTGTGTGTGTGTCCTCATTGGTGTTGTGTGTGTGGTGTGTGTGTTCTCTGGGGTGTGGGTGTGTGTGTGTGTGTGTGTGTGTCCTCACTGGGTGTGTGTGTGTGTTGTGTGGTGTGTCTCTGGGTGTGTGGTTTGTGTTCTCACTGGGTTGTGTGTGTGGTGTGTGTGTGTCACTTTGGTGTTGTTGGTGTGTGTGTTCTCACTGTGTTGTGTGTGTTGGTGTGTGTGTGTGTGTGTGTGTGGTGTGTTGTGTGTGTGTGTGTGTCTGCTGTGTGTGTGTGTGTCCTCGCTGGGTGTGTGTGTGTCCTCTCTGGGTGTGTGTGTGTGTGTTCTCACTGGGTGTGTGTGTGTGTTCTCACTGGGTGTGTGTGTGTGTGTTCTCACTGGGGTGTGTGTGTGTGTGTTTCTCCTGGGTGTGTGTGTGTGTGTGTTCTCACTGGGTGTGTGTGTGTGTGTTCTCACTGGGTGTGTGTGTGTCCTCACTGGGGTGTGTGTGTGTGTGTGTGTTCTCGCTGGGTGTGTGTGTGTCCTCACTGTGTGTGTGTGTGTTCTCGTGGTGTGTGTGTGTGTGTGTGTCCTCTCTGGGTGTGTGTGTGTGTGTGTGTGTGTGTGTGTGTGTGTGTGTGTGTGTCCTCTGGGTGTGTGTGTGTGTGTGTGTCCTCATGGGGGTGTGTGTGTGTGTGTCTCTCTGGGTGTGTGTGTGTGTGTGTGTGTGTCCTCTCTGGGTGTGTGTGTGTTCTCACTGGGTGTGTGTGTGTGTGTGTCCTCTCTGGGTGTGTGTGTGTGTGTCTCACTGGGTGTGTGTGTGTGTGTGTGTCCTCTCTGGGTGTGTGTGTGTGTTCTCATGGGTGTGTGTGTGTCCTCTCTGGGTGTGTGTGTGGTGTGTTGTGTGTGTCCTCGTGGGTGTGTGTGTGTGTGTCCTCACTGGGTGTGTGTGTGTGTGTGTGTGTGTGTGTCCTCTCTGGGTGTGTGTGTGTGTTCTCACAGGTGTGTGTGTGTGTCTCTTCTGGGTGTGTGTGTGTGTGTGTGTGTGTGTTCCTCGCTGGGTGTGTGTGTGTGTGTGTCCTCAGCTGGGTGTGTGTGTGTGTGTGTGTGTGTGTGTGTGTCCTCTCGTGTGGTGTGTGTGTGTCCTCTTGGTGTGGTGTCCTCGCTGGGTGTGTGGTGTGGTCCTACTGGGGTGTGTGTGTGTGTCCTCACTGGGTTGTGTGTGTGTGTGTGTCCTCATCTGGGTGTGTGTGTGTGTCCTCCCGGGTGTGTGTTGTCTCGTTCTCTGGGGTGTGTGTGTCACTCACTGGGTGTGTGTGTGACCTGTTTGTTCTCATGGTGTGTGTTACCAGAGGTGGGTGTCCACTCTGTGTGTGTGGTCGTCTCACCGGTATGTGTGTAGGTCCTCGCGGTGTGTGGTGTAACTCTCTGCGGGTAATCCCGTCATAGGTGTAGATGTGTCTCATCTGGGTGTTGTGTGACTCCTATGGGTGTGTGTGTCTGTGTGTATTTGATCCCACTCTGGTGTGTGGTACGCTCATGTGGTCTCCACCATGTGGTGTGATGTAGTGTCATCTCGGTGTCTGTGGTGTGTGTCATCCCTCATGGGTGTGTGTGTGTGAGTGGAGTCCATCTACCGGGTGTGTGTGTGTGAGTGTGTGTGTCCTCTCTGGGTGTGTGGTGTGAGTGTGTCCTCTCTGGGTGTGTGTGTGTGTCCTCTCTGGGTGTGTGTGTGTGTGTGTGTGTGTCCTCTCTGGGTGTGTGTGTGTGTGTGTGTGTGTGTGTGTCCTCTCTGGGTGTGTGTGTGTGAGTGTGTCCTCTCTGGGTGTGTGTGTGTGTTCTCACCAGGTGTGTGTGACCTCATCTCCCTCATTATTCCAGAGAGATTGAAGACCAGCAGAGAGAAGAGGTCAACCGCTCCAACTCTGACCACGGAGAACCCAGTACACACACACCCAGTACATAGAGAGAAGAGGTCAACCGCTCCAACTCATCTACACACACCCAGTACATAGAGAGAAGAGGTCAACCGCTCCAACTCATCTACACACACCCAGTACATAGAGAGAAGAGGTCAACAGCTCCAACTCATCTACACACACCCAGTACATAGAGAGAAGAGGTCAACCGCTCCAACTCATCTACACACACCCAGTACATAGAGAGAAGAGGTCAACAGCTCCAACTCATCTACCACACCACCCAAGTACATAGAGAGAACGAGGTCAACCGCTTCCAACTCATCTACCCACACACCCAGTACTAGGAGAGAAGAGGTCAACAGCTCCAACTCAAATATACACACAACCCCAGTACATAGAGCGAAGAGGTCCAACAAGCTCCAACTTCATCTACACACCACCCAGTACATAGAGAGAAGAGGGTCAACCAGCTCCAAACTCATCTTACACACTACCCAAGTACCTAGAGAGAAGGGTCAACCGATCCAAACTCCATCTACACCACACACACAGTCACATAGAGCGATAGAGGTCAAACCGCTTCACTAACTCATCTACACACAACACCCTAAGTACATTAGAGGAGAAGAGGTACAACGCTCCAACTCTGACCACGGAGAACCCATCTTACACACACACCCCAGTACATAGAGAGAAGAGGTCAACCGCTCCCAAACTCCTGACCCAGGGAGAACCCATCTACACACCACACCCAGTACATAGAGAGAAGAGGTCAACAGCTCCAACTCTGACCACGGAGAACCCATCTACACACAACCCAGTACATAGAGAGAAGAGGTCAACCGCTCTAAACTCTGACCACGGAGAACCCCATCTACACACACACCCAGTACATAGAGAGAAGAGGTCAACCGCTCCAACTCTGACCACGGGAGAACCCATCTACACACACACCCAGTACATAGAGAGAAGACGGTCAAACCGCTCCAACTCTGACCACGGAGAACCCATCTACACACACCCCACCCAGTACATAGAGAGAAGAGGTCAACAGCTCCAACTCTGACCACGGGAGAACCCCATCTACACACACACCCAGTACATAGAGAGAAGAGGTCAACAGCTCCAACTCTGACCACGGAGAAACCCATCTACACACACACCCAGTACATAGAGAGAAGAGGTCAACAGCTCCAACTCTGACCACGGAGAAACCCATCTACCACACCACCAGTACATAGAGAGAAGAGGTCAAACAGCTCCAACTCTGACCACGGAGAACCCATCTACACACACACCCAGTACATAGAGAGAAGAGGTCAACCGCTCCCAACTCTGACCACGGAGAACCCATCTACACACACACCCAGTACATAGAGAGAAGAGGTCAACAGCTCCAACTCTGACCACGGGAGAACCCATCTACACACACACCCAGTACATAGAGAGAAGAGGTCAACAGCTCCAAACTCTGACCACGGAGAACCCATCTACACACACACCCAGTACATAGAGAGAAGAGGTCAACAGCTCCACTCTGACCACGGAGAACCCATCTACCACACACACCCAGTACATAGAGAGAAGAGGTTCAACAGCTCCAACTCTGACCACGGAGAACCCATCTACACACACAACCAGTACATAGAGAGAAGAGGTCAACCGCTCCAACTCTGACCACGGAGAACCCATCTACACACACACCCAGTACATAGAGAGAAGAGGTCAACAGCTCCAACTCTGACCACGGAGAACCCATCTACACACACACCCAGTACATAGAGAGAAGAGGTCAACAGCTCCAACTCTGACCACGGGAGAACCATCTACACACACACCCAGTACAATAGAGAAAGAGGTCAAAGCTCCAACTCTGGACCACGGAGGAGAACCCATCTACAAACACACCCAGTACATAGAGAGAAGAGGTACAGCTCCAAACTCTGACACGGAGAAGAACCCAATCTACACACACACCCTTCTAGTACATAGAGAGAAGAGGTCAACGCTCCAACTTCGACACGAAGAACCCATCTACCACCACACCCAGTACATAGAGAGAAGGGTCAACAGCTCCAACTACTGACCACGGAGAACCCATCTACACCACACAACCAGTACATAGAGAGAAAGGTAAAACAGCTCCAACTCTGACCACGAGAACCAATCGACCACACCACACCCAGTACATTAAGGGGGAGAGAAAGAGGTCAACAGCTCCAAACTCTGACCACGGAGAAAGGGAAGAACCCATCTACACACACACCCAGTACCCTAGAGAGAAGAGCGTCAACCGCCCTCCAACTCTGCACCACGGAGAAACCCATCTACACACACACCCAGTACATAGAGAGAAGAGGTCAACCGCTCCAACTCTGACCACGGAGAACCCATCTACACACACACCCAGTACATAGAGAGAAGAGGTCAACCGCTCCAACTCTGACCACGGAGAACCCATCTACACACACACCCAGTACATAGAGAGAAGAGGTCAACCGCTCCAACTCTGACCACGGAGAACCCATCTACACACACACCCAGTACATAGAGAGAAGAGGTCAACCGCTCCAACTCTGACCACGGAGAACCCATCTACTCACACACCCAGTACATAGAGAGAAGAGGTCAACCGCTCCAACTCTGACCACGGAGAACCCATCTACACACACACCCAGTACATAGAGAGAAGAGGTCAACCGCTCCAACTCTGACCACGGAGAACCACTGAGGTCGAGTAGCTAACTAACGCTAACGGCTAGCTAACTAACGCTAACGGCTAGCTAACTAACGCTAACGGCTAGCTAACGGCTAGCTACTTTTGTCTGTTGTTGTTAGCCACATGAAGGCTACAGCCCATTGTCGCTAGCTACCTAGCTATAGAGTTTGTTTAAAACCTTCAATCAGATTGAGAAAAATGCTCTCTACTTGTCAGTGTTCCGAACGGCACATTATTTGTCTTTTTACCTAAACCTGCAAACACCATCAGATAGAATTCACAGCAAGCAGTGGACTGGAATTACATTCAGATGGACTGGAATTACATTCAGATGGACTGGAATTACATTTACTTGTATGGGATGGGAGCATGTTTTTCTCTTTGCCCCATGGCAAAATGTGTAGAATTGCAGGAAGTTCTTTTTTTAGGGTTAGGGTTAACCCTATAATCTACATTTTTTGCAGGCCCCCCCCCAACACTTTTCTGGTTATGCTACTGGTTTGGGTGAGATCATTTTGGACTAGACTGAGCATCAAACTGGAAGGACTGAGGTTGTTTGAAGGCCTAGGGAACCAGTGTGTGTAACATCAAACTGGAAGGACTGAGGTTGTTTTAAGGCCTAGGGAACCAGTGTGTGTAACATCAAACTGGAAGGACTGAGGTTGTTTTAAGGCCTAGGGAACCAGTGTGTGTAAGCTGATTATCAGTAGCCAGGCTAATTTGAGCGTTAAGCCTGATGGGCCATATGCTGATTGACCCAGCACGCTGAGACTCCTCCCCCTCAGCCAGACACTCACCTGGTCGTCCCCGGTTACCATCACAGCTGATCTGTTGCAGATTAATCTATTATCTCTCTCTCCCTCCCTCTCTCCATCTCTGCAGGGGGAGGGGTGTTGTTGAGTTCTGAGTCGGCATGACGATCTGACACCCTGCCGTCCAGAGCCTTCTGACCATTTCCACGGTGACCTGATCCCATTCCGCTATTCCGTTCTCCAAGCTCCGGACCTGTGGAATACCCACCGGAACACCGACTGGATTACTGTTGTACACACGGATTGTGTTAGGAGAGAGAGTGGGAATGTTGTGTGTTTGATCTGGGAACGTAGTGAGGATGCCGGTGCAGCAGATCTCCGTGGTCCCCGCTCGGGAGATGGCCAGTAACGGCCGGAGCGCCCCTCGCTCCAAAGACAAGACCGAGGTAAGACCCTGACCTCTAACCCCCTAGCCCTGACCCTAACCTGAACACAGACCCTCCTGTGGAGCTCTTTTAATGAATTGTGGGTCCTTTCTGAGGTGTGAGAGGAGGGAGGGAGGGAGGGAGGGAGGGAGGAGAGGAGAGGAGAGGAGAGGAGAGGAGGGGAGAGGAGAGGAGAGGGTTCACATGTAATCCATAACTTCCTATCTGTACCCAGTAGTGTGCTGGCTCTTTGTCCATTTGAATTCAATTCCTTTTTGACAGCATTCCTTTAGATTTCAACAAAACCTTCCATACATAAATGCCAAAACATTTAGGAGATTTGCATTACCCACCATAACATGAGACATCCAAAAATCAACGGTTGAGTATGTTATATCATTTAAAAGCTTACAAACAGGGTTGTCAAACTATTTTATATATATATTTTTCAATGAAACCTTTACACATTTTTAGATAATTGATGTTAAACTCAGATTTAATTTCTGTTGGCATATGTTGTAGTTTAGCCCCTATTTGACATAACCTGAGGTGTTTGAGTTGTGCCCACCATCGGTTGAGAAACAACATGGTCTTCAATACAGGGTGGGTGGTGGGTAACCCTAACCCTAACCCTATCCCTATCCCTAACCCTAACCCTATCCCTATCCCTATCCCTAACCCTAACCCTAACCCTAACCCTATCCCTATCCCTATCCCTATCCCTAACCCTATCCCTATCCCTATCCCTATCCCTAACCCTAACCCTAACCCTAACCCTATCCCTAACCCTAACCCTATCCCTAACCCTAACCCTATCCCTAACCCTATCCCTAACCCTAACCCTATCCCTAACCCTAACCCTAACCCTAACCCTTACAATCAAAGACATAGAATTCATAGAATCATAATCGAATTGAAATGTGTTACTTCTAATTACTACCACAAAGATGGCCGCCAGTCCACCCACCTTCGACTTCTAATTACTACCACAAAGATGGCCGCCAGCAGGCCACCCACCTTTGACTTCTAATTACTACCACAAAGATGGCCGCCAGGCCACCCACCTTCGACTTCTAATCACTACCACAAAGATGGCCGCCAGTCCACCCACCTTCGACTTCTAATTACTACCACAAAGATGGCCGCCAGTCCACCCACCTTCGAACGTGGCACTTGGTCTCCTTTTCACCTCGTGTAACACCTGATTTCCCTGACAGAAGGCCCATCTCAGCAGGTGGTCCAGGTGAGTCCTGACATGGCCTTTCCTCTGTTGTTCTCTATTGCTCCTCTATGGTTCCTCAAGCAAGGGGGAGGCCGAGGACGTCACGGTTTCCCGTCACACCGACTCCTTGAAGTTTGTAGTTGTCAGCACACAGCCTTCGGGCTAGATTCAATCCGTAGCGCGGAAGATCTGCGCGATTCAAATGTAAAGGTAATTTCCGATTGAGCCGACATATGCAGAGTTTATTGTAAATGCGATTTCCTCCAACGCAGGAAATGCCTATAGGCCTAACCCACGATCACATTGAATCCCAGCCTTAACCCTAACCCTAACCCCTAACCCTAACCCTTAACCCTTAACCCTAACCCTTAACCCTTAACCCTTAACCCTTAACCCTTAACCCTAACCCTAACCCTATCTACTGGCTTCATTAGAATCAATACACCACTCAAAGCTACAGAACCCAGGGTGAGGGAACCTAACCCTAACCCTATCCCAGGGTGAGGGAACCCTAACCCTAATCCTTAACCCTAACCCTAACCCTAACCCTATCCCTAACCCTATCCCAGGGTGGGAACAAGACAAGGTGCTTTCTGACTGCTTCTAACACACTGTAAGCTGTCTTCAAGTAACTTCCCAGTGTTTCCACATTTCTATCAAATAAGACCTAGAAGACCTAGAATAGTCAAATCGTTTTCTTTCCGACAAATGGTAATTAGGTTAAAAAGCAGCTTTTCTGTGTTGGACATACCCCCAACAACAGAATGGTGTGGCCATACCCCTAACAACAGAATGGTGTGGACATACCCCCAACAACAAAATGGTGTGGCCATGGTGTGGACATACCCCTAACAACAGAATGGTGTGGGCATACCCCTAACAACAGAATGGTGTGGACATACCCCTAACAACAGAATGGTGTGGGCATACCCCTAACAACAGAATGGTGTGGACATACCCCTAACAACAGAATGGTGTGGACATACCCCTAACAACAGAATGGTGTGGGCATACCCCTAACAACAGAATGGTGTGGACATACCCCTAACAACAGAATGGTGTGGCCATACCCCTAACAACAGAATGGTGTGGACATACCCCTAACAACAGAATGGTGTGGCCATACCCCTAACAACAGAATGGTGTGGGCATACCCCTAACAACAGAATGGTGTGGACATACCCCTAACAACAGAATGGTGTGGACATACCCCTAACAACAGAATGGTGTGAACATACCCCTAACAACAGAATGGTGTGGCCATACCCCTAACAACAGAATGGTGTGGACATACCCCTAACAACAGAATGGTGTGGACATACCCCTAACAACAGAATGGTGTGGACATACCCCCAACAACAGAATGGTGTGGACATACCCCCAACAACAGAATGGTGTGGACATACCCCCAACAACAGAATGGTGTGGACATACCCCCAACAACAGAATGGTGTGGACATACCCCCAACAACAGAATGGTGTGGGACATACCCCCAACAACAGAATGGTGTGGACATAACCCCCAACAACAGAATGGTGTGGACATACCCCCTAACAACAGAATGGTGTGGACATACCCCTAACAAACAGAATGGTGTGGACATACCCCTAACACAGAATGGTGTGGCCATACCCCTAACAACAGAATGGTGTGGACATACCCCTAACAACAGAATGGTGTGGACATACCCCTAACAACAGAATGGTGTGGCCATACCCCTAACAACAGGGGGCATACCCCTAACAACAGAATGGTGTGGACATACCCCTAACAACAGAATGGTGTGGCCATACCCCTAACAACAGAATGGTGTTGGGCATACCCCTAACAACAGAATGGTGTGGGACATACCCCTAACAACAGGAATGGTGTGGACATACCCCTAACAACAGAATGGTGTGGAACCATACCCTAACAACAGAATGGTGTGAACCATACCCCTAACAACAGAATGGGTGTGGCCATACCCCTAACAACAGAATGGTGTGGACATACCCCTAACAACAGAATGGTGTGGACATACCCCCTAACAAACAGAATGGGTGGACATACCCCCAACAACAGAATGGTGTGGACATACCCCCAACAAACAGAATGGTGTGGACATACCCCCAACAACAGAATGGTGTGGACATACCCCCAACAACAGAATGGTGTGGACATACCCCCAACAACAGAATGGTGTGGACATACCCCCAACAACAGAATGGTGTGGACATACCCCCACAACAGAATGGTGTGGACATACCCCTAACAACAGAATGGTGTGGACATACCCCCAACAACAGAATGGTGTGGACATACCCCCAAACAACAGAATGGTGGTGGACATACCCCCAACAAACAGAATGGTGTGGAACATACCCCCAACAACAGAATGGTGTGAACATACCCCCAACAACAGAATGGTGTGAACATACCCCCAACAACAGAATGGTGTGAACATACCCCCAACAACAGAATGGTGTGGACATACCCCTAACAACAGAATGGTGTGGACATACCCCTAACAACAGAATGGTGTGGGCATACCCCTAACAACAGAATGGTGTGGACATACCCCTAACAACAGAATGGTGTGGACATACCCCCAACAACAGAATGGTGTGGACATACCCCAACAACAGAATGGTGTGGACATTACCCCCAACAACAGAATGGTGTGGACATACCCCCAACAACAGAATGGTGTGGACATACCCCCAACAACAGAATGGTGTGGACATACCCCCAACAACAGAATGGTGTGGACATACCCCCAACAACAGAATGGTGTGGACATACCCCTAACAACAGAATGGGTGGACATACCCCAACCAACAGAATGGTGTGGACATACCCCCAACAACCAGAATGGTGGGACATACCCCCAAACAACAGAATGGTGTGAACATACCCCCAACAACAGAATGGTGTGAACATACCCCCAACAACAGAATGGTGTGGACATACCCCTAACAACAGAATGGTGTGGACATACCCCTAACAACAGAATGGTGTGGGCATACCCCTAACAACAGAATGGTGTGGACATACCCCTAACAACAGAATGGTGTGGACATACCCCCAACAACAGAATGGTGTGGACATTTTTTGAAGTGCTTTTTCTCTCATTGATGCTTTGGTCACAAATATGAGTATAGGACCAGTCAACAACATTATTTGGGTATAAGTTAACAGAATATAAACTTTTAAAAGTGAGGTTTTCACTGGGTCATTGTCAAGCTCCAGAGCCCAGAGCAACAGAGCCCAGAGCAACAGAGCCCAGAGCAACAGAGCCCAGAGCAACAGAGCAACAGAGCCCAGAGCAACAGAGCCCAGAGCAACAGAGCCCAGAGCAACAGAGCCCAGAGCAACAGAGCCCAGAGCCCAGAGCAACCAGAGCCAGAACGAGCCCAGAGCCCAGAGACAGACAACAGAAACAGAGCCCCAGCACAGAGCAACAGAGCCCAGAGAAACAGAGCCCAGAGCAACAGAGCAACAGAGCCCAGAGACCAGAGCAACAGAGCCCAGAGCAACAGAGCCCAGAGAAACAGAGCCCAGAGAAACAGAGCCCAGAGCAACAGAGCCCAGAGCAACAGAGCCCAGAGCAACAGAGCAACAGAGCCCAGAGCCCAGAGCAACAGAGCCCAGAGCAACAGAGCCCAGAGCAACAGAGCCCAGAGCAACAGAGCCCAGAGCAACAGAGCCTGAGCAACAGAGCCAAGAGCCCAGAGCAACAGAGCCCAGAGCAACAGAGCAACAGAGCAACAGAGCCCAGAGCCCAGAGCAACAGAGCCCAGAGCAACAGAGCCCAGAGCAACAGAGCCCAGAGCAACAGAGCCTGAGCAACAGAGCCAAGAGCCCAGAGCAACAGAGCCCAGAGCAACAGAGCCCGAGCCCAGAGCCTAGATCAACAGAGCCCAGCCTCTGCACACACACCATCACTGAATACTACACATGCACACACACACCATGTACACACACACACACACACACACACACACACACACACACACTCACACACACCACCACTGAATACTACACACACCCAAGTGA
The DNA here is from genome assembly GCA_902810595.1 of Coregonus sp. 'balchen'. Taxonomy (NCBI): domain Eukaryota; kingdom Metazoa; phylum Chordata; class Actinopteri; order Salmoniformes; family Salmonidae; genus Coregonus; species Coregonus sp. 'balchen'. Next base: position 6,266,554 of record LR778274.1, read on the forward strand.
CAGCAAGCAGGTTAGGAGCATGAAGCTGGAGAAAGTTACTGGCAGATACTGAGGAGAGGGGGGTTGTGGATATTGTAGTGTTTGGCTGCTGAGGAGAGGGGGGTTGTGGATATTGTAGTGTTTGGCTGCTGAGGAGAGTGGGGTTGTGGATATTGTAGTGTTTGGCTTCTGAGGAGAGGGGGGTTGTGGATATTGTAGTGTTTGGCTGCTGAGGAGAGGGGGGTTGTGGATATTGTAGTGTTTGGCTGCTGAGGAGAGGGGGGTTGTGGATATTGTAGTGTTTGGCTGCTGAGGAGAGGGGGGTTGTGGATATTGTAGTGTTTGGTGTCTAGCAATAGAGTTTGGTGTCATGTAGGTGTGGCAGTGCAGGGTGGGAGCAATTGTGTCGAGGCCCTTGGTGTGAGGGAGTCTGTGGTTTGAGGATTGGTTGAGAAGGGATGTGTTGTAGAGGACATGGATGTAGTAGGTTATGTAGTTACAAGGGATGTTTAGCTAGAGTTCCGTGCATCAGGCCCTTAGTATGATCAGGTGTACAGTGAGGAGCTAGGAGCAAAATATGAAGCGGGACAGAGTGGTGAGGGATCTTGTTCTAGAAGATGTGTTTCTAGAGGATGGTTGTAGCAAGAGATTGGGAGAGAGTTGTAGAGTTTAATGAACATGATTCTGAAGTATTCTATTGTCTAGGGTTTGATGATCTGAGAGGTTCATATGAGTGCTCTAAAGTCGATCTTAATCGTGTATAGCTATCTTGTATCGTACGTTCGACTGAGGGTTCTATGGTTCATACTGAGTCAGCATTCGTCTACTTCGCGTTTGAACGCTAGTCGATTTAGTACGTATGCTATCTCTTTACTACAGACTATCATCCTCTCTAGCTCTACTGCAGTCTCTATCGCTAACTCTATCTCTCTCTGCTACTCTTCTCTCTCTCTCTCTTCTTTCTCTTCTCTCGCTCTCTCGTTTACTTTCTCTCTCTCTCTCTCTCTCTCTCTCTCTCTCTTCTCTCTCCTCTCTCTCTCTCTCTCTCTCTCTATCTATCTATCTACAGAGTACTAAAGGTCCAGGTCGGTCAAGTAGTCGATCCAGCAACATCTTGAAGGTATTGATTGGTTAATTGTTTCATTGGTCGACAGCAGTCACTGCTGATTGGTTGTTGAAGTGAAGGAGTGTGCTGTGATTGATTGTTGCAGGCCAGCAGTTCTACGACAGGATTGGCTCCTGGCAGTGTTTCCAGGACAACTTCAGTCACTCCCTCCTCCCAGGACATCGGCAGGTGAGACTGTTGCCCAGTGGTGCCTTCAGTTCGATTGAACGTTCGCTAAAGTTGCGGAACGGTTTGTACTGAACGACACGTTTCCCCAAAAACGTTTTTGTACGTTCTTTAAACAGACTTTGAGGTCACAGGTGGTCGGTGGCATCTTAATTGGGGAGGACGGGCTCATGGTAATGGCTGGAGCGGAATCAGAAAATGAACACTCAGATTATAGTGATATTATGTCTGAGCTCGCAAACAATGGAAAGTCTGTTTAGATAGGTGTAATCTGGAGCCAAGCCTGTCTGTTTAGATAGGTGTAATCTGGAGCCTGTCTGTCTGTTTAGATAGGTGTAATCTGGAGCCTGTCTGTTTAGATAGGTGTAATCTGGAGCCAAGCCTGTCTGTTTAGATAGGTGTAATCTGGAGCCTGTCTGTTTAGATAGGTGTAATATAGAGCCTGTCTGTCTGTTTAGATAGGTGTAATCTAGAGCCTGTCTGTCTGTTTAGATAGGTGTAATCTGGAGCCTGTCTGTTTAGATAGGTGTAATCTGGAGCCAAGCCTGTCTGTTTAGATAGGTGTAATCTGGAGCCAAGCCTGTCTGTTTAGATAGGTGTAATCTGGAGCCTGTCTGTTTAGATAGGTGTAATCTGGAGCCTGTCTGTTTAGATAGGTGTAATCTAGAGCCTGTCTGTCTGTTTAGATAGGTGTAATCTGGAGCCTGTCTGTTTAGATAGGTGTAATCTGGAGCCTGTCTGTTTAGATAGGTGTAATCTGGAGCCTGTCTGTTTAGATAGGTGTAATCTGGAGCCAAGCCTGTCTGTTTAGATAGGTGTAATCTGGAGCCTGTCTGTTTAGATAGGTGTAATCTGGAGCCAAGCCTGTCTGTTTAGATAGGTGTAATCTGGAGCCTGTCTGTTTAGATAGGTGTAATCTAGAGCATGTCTGTCTGTTTAGATAGGTGTAATCTAGAGCCTGTCTGTCTGTTTAGATAGGTGTAATCTGGAGCCAAGCCTGTCTGTTTAGATAGGTGTAATCTGGAGCCTGTCTGTTAGATAGGTGTAATCTGGAGCCAAGCCTGTCTGTTTAGATAGGTGTAATCTGGAGCCTGTCTGTTTAGATAGGTGTAATCTGGAGCCAAGCCTGTCTGTTTAGATAGGTGTAATCTGGAGCCTGTCTGTTTAGATAGGTGTAATCTAGAGCCAAGCCTGTCTGTTTAGATAGGTGTAATTTAGAGCCTGTCTGTCTGTTTAGATAGGTGTAATCTGGAGCCAAGCCTGTCTGTTTAGATAGGTGTAATCTGGAGCCTGTCTGTTTAGATAGGTGTAATCTAGAGCCTGTCTGTCTGTTTAGATAGGTGTAATCTGGAGCCAAGCCTGTCTGTTTAGATAGGTGTAATCTGGAGCCAAGCCTGTCTGTTTAGATAGGTGTAATCTGGAGCCTGTCTGTTTAGATAGGTGTAATCTGGAGCCAAGCCTGTCTGTTTAGATAGGTGTAATCTGGAGCCTGTCTGTTTAGATAGGTGTAATCTGGAGCCTGTCTGTTTAGATAGGTGTAATCTAGAGCCTGTCTGTCTGTTTAGATAGGTGTAATCTGGAGCCTGTCTGTCTGTTTAGATAGGTGTAATCTGGAGCCTGTCTGTCTGTTTAGATAGGTGTAATCTGGAGCCAAACCTGTCTGTTTAGATAGGTGTAATCTGGAGCCTGTCTGTTTAGATAGGTGTAATCTGGAGCCTGTCTGTTTAGATAGGTGTAATCTAGAGCCTGTCTGTCTGTTTAGATAGGTGTAATCTAGAGCCTGTCTGTCTGTTTAGATAGGTGTAATCTGGAGCCAAGCCTGTCTGTTTAGATAGGTGTAATCTGGAGCCAAGCCTGTCTGTTTAGATAGGTGTAATCTGGAGCCTGTCTGTTTAGATAGGTGTAATCTGGAGCCTGTCTGTTTAGATAGGTGTAATCTGGAGCCAAGCCTGTCTGTTTAGATAGGTGTAATCTGGAGCCAAGCCTGTCTGTTTAGATAGGTGTAATCTGGAGCCAAGCCTGTCTGTTTAGATAGGTGTAATCTGGAGCCTGTCTGTTTAGATAGGTGTAATCTGGAGCCTGTCTGTTTAGATAGGTGTAATCTGGAGCCAAGCGTGTTGATTTTTAATCTTCAGGTATCCTGCTATTGACACACTTGTTGAATTATGCAAGAGAATGTAAGAGCAGTAATGAAGGAGGCAGTCTAGCCAGCACAGCTGAGTACAGGGAAGGTAGACAGAGCGGCTGTTTGGTGGTTGCAGCCCTGTTCCACCCCTTTATGCTGATGTCTTCCTGTTCCACCCCTTTATGCTGATGTCTTCCTGTTCCACCCCTTTATGCTTCATGATTGTCTTCCTGTTCCACCCCTTTATGCTGATGTCTTCCGTTCCACCCCTTTATGCTGATGTCTTCCTGTTCCACCCCTTTATGCTGATGTCTTCCTGTTCCACCCCTTTATGCTGATGTCTTCCTGTCCACCCCTTATGCTGATGTCTTCCTGTTCCACCCCTTTATGCTGATGTTTCCTGTTCCACCCCCTTTATGCTGATGTCTTCCTGTTCCACCCCTTTATGCTGATGTCTTCCTGTTCCACCCCTTTATGCTGATGTCTTCCTGTTCCACCCCTTTATGCTGATGTCTTCCTGTTCCACCCCTTTATGCTGATGTCTTCCTGTTCCACCCCTTTATGCTGATGTCTTCCTGTTCCACCCCTTTATGCTGATGTCTTCATATATGCAAACATACTGGGTGTGTTTATGCAAATGAGGCACATATCATTTTCTTTAACACTAATATTTGAAAAGAGACCTGATAAATAATTACATGTACAGTTGAAGTCGGAAGTTTACATACACTTCAGCCAAATACATTTAAATGAAGTTTTTCACAATTCCTGACATTTAATCCTAGTAAAAATTCCATGTCTTAGGTCAGTTAGAATCACCACTTTATTTTAAGAATGTGAAATGTCAGAATAATCGTAGAGAGAATTATTTCTTTCAGCTTTTATTTCTTTCATCACATTCCCAGTGGGTCAGAAGTTTACATACACTCAATTAGTATTTGGTAGCATTGCCTTTAAATTGTTTAACTTGGGTCAAACGTTTCGGGTAGCCTTCCACAAGCTTCCCACAATAAGTTAGATGAATTATGGCCCATTCCTCCTGACAGAGCTGGTGTCACTGAGTCAGGTTGTTGGCCTCCTTGCTCGCACACGCTTTTTCAGTTCTGCCCACAACTTTTCTATAGGATTGAGGTCAGGGCTTTGTGATGGCCACTCCAATACCTTGACTTTGTTGTCCTTAAGCCATTTTGCAACAACTTTGGAAGTATGCTTGGGGTCATTGTCCATTTAGAAGACTAATTTGCGACCAAGCTTTAACTTCCTGATTGATGTCTTGAGATGTTGCTTCAATATATCCACATAATTTTCCTTCCTCATGATGCCATCTATTTTGTGAAGTGCACCAGCCCTCCTGCAGCAAAGCACCACCACAGCATGATGCTGCCACCCCCGTGCTTCACGGTTGGGATGGTGTTCTTCGGCTTGCAAGCAACCCCCTTTTTCCTCCAAACATAACGATGGTCATTATGGGCAAACAGTTCTATTTTTGTTTCATCAGACCACAGGACATTTCTCCAAAAAGTACGACCTTTGTCCCCATGTGCAGTTGCAAACTGTAGTCTGGCTTTTTTATGGCGGTTTGGAGCAGTGGCTTCTTCCTTGCTGAGTGGCCTTTCAGGTTATGTCGATATATAGGACTTGTTTTACTGTGGATATAGATACTTTTGTACCTGTTTCCTCCAGCATCTTCACAAGGTCCTTTGCTGTTGTTCTGGGATTTATTTGCACTTTTCGCACCAAAGTACGTTCATCTCTAGGAGACAGAACGCGTCTCCTTCCTGAGCGGTATGACGGCTGCGCGGTCCCATGGTGTTTATACTTGCATACTATTGTTTGTACAGATGAACGTGGTACCTTCAGGCGTTTGGAAATTGCTCCCAAGGATGAACCAGACTTGTGGAGGTCTACAATTTTTTTTCTGAAGTCTTGGCTGATTTCTTTTGATTTTCCCATGATGTCAAGCAAAGAGGCACTGAGTTTGAAGGTCGGCCTTGAAATACATCCACAGGTACACCTCCAATTGACTCAAATGATGTCAATTAGCCTATCAGAAGCTTCTAATGCCATGACATCATTTTCTGGAATTTTCCAAGCTGTTTAAAGGCACAGTCAACTTAGTGTATGTAAACTTCTGACCCACTGGAATTGAGATACAGTGAATTATAAGTGAAATAATCTGTCTGTAAACAATTGTTGGAAAAATTACTTGTGTCATGCACAAAGTAGATGTCCTAACCGACTTGCCAAAACTATAGTTTGTTAACAAGAAATTTGTGGAGTGGTTGAAAAACGAGTTTTAATGACTCCAACCTAAGTGTATGTAAACTTCCGACATCAACTGTATATACAGTGGGGAGAACAAGTATTTGATACACTGCCGATTTTGCAGGTTTTCCTACTTACAAAGCATGCAGAGGTCTGTAATTTTTATCATAGGTACACTTCAACTGTGAGAGACGGAATCTAAAACAAAAATCCAGAAAATAACATTGTATGATTTTTAAGTAATTAATTTGCATTTTATTGCATGACATAAGTATTTGATCACCTACCAACCAGTAAGAATTCCGGCTCTCACAGACCTGTTAGTTTTTCTTTAAGAAGCCCTCCTGTTCTCCACTCATTACCTGTATTAACTGCACCTGTTTGAACTCGTTACCTTTATAAAAGACACCTGTCCACACACTCAATCAAACAGACTCCAACCTCTCCACAATGGCCAAGACCAGAGAGCTGTGTAAGGACATCAGGGATAAAATTGTAGACCTGCACAAGGCTGGGATGGCCTACAGGACAATAGGCAAGCAGCTTGGTGAGAAGGCAACAACTGTTGGCGCAATTATTAGAAAATGGAAGAAGTTCAAGATGACGGTCAATCACCCTCGGTCTGGGGCTCCATGCAAGATCTCACCTCGTGGGGCATCAATGATCATGAGGAAGGTGAGGGATCAGCCCAGAACTACACGGCAGGACCTGGTCAATGACCTGAAGAGAGCTGGGACCACAGTCTCAAAGAAAACCATTAGTAACACACTACGCTGTCATGGATTAAAATCCTGCAGTGCACGCAAGGTCCCCCCGCATGTCCAGGCCCGTCTGAAGTTTGCCAATGACCATCTGGATGATCCAGAGGAGGAATGGGAGAAGGTCATGTGGTCTGATGAGACAAAAAATTGAGCTTTTTGGTCTAAACTCCACTCGCCGTGTTTGGAGGAAGAAGAAGGATGAGTACAACCCCAAGAACACCATCCCAACCGTGAAGCATGGAGGTTGAAACATCATTCTTTGGTAATGTTTTTCTGCAAAGGGGACAGGACGACTGCACCGTATTGAGGGGAGGATGGATGGGGCCATGTATCGCGAGATCTCCTTCCCTCAGTAAGAGCATTGAAGATGGGTCGTGGCTGGGTCTTCCAGCATGACAATGACCCGAAACACACAGCCAGGGCAACTAAGGAGTGGCTCCGTAAGAAGCATCTCAAGGTCCTGGAGTGGCCTAGCCAGTCTCCAGACCTGAACCCAATAGAAAATCTTTGGAGGGAGCTGAAAGTCCGTATTGCCCAGCGACAGCCCCGAAACCTGAAGGATCTGGAGAAGGTCTGTATGGAGGAGTGGGCCAAAATCCCTGCTGCAGTGTGTGCAAACCTGGTCAAGACCAACAGGAAACGTATGATCTCTGTAATTGCAAACAAAGGTTTCTGTACCAAATATTAAGTTCTGCTTTTCTGATGTATCAAATACTTATGTTATGCAATAAATTGCAAATTAATTATTTAAAAATCATACAATGTTATTTTCTGGATTTTTGTTTTAGATTCCGTCTCTCACAGTTGAAGTGTACCTATGATAAAAATTACAGACCTCTACATGCTTTGTAAGTAGGAAAACCTGCAAAATCGGCAGTGTATCAAATACTTGTTCTCCCCACTGTATGAGGGCATTCTAAGAAAAACAAGTGAAATCTGACAAATTGAATACCTGAATTCCCACCAAAAGCCCTGAACTCGTCCCATGCCAGTAAAATGTTTTTATGTGCTATAATTCAGTCAATATCTGATATAAAAATTCATTGTCCAACTGTTGCATTTATTAGAATTGTTTGTAAAACCTTTTTAACAATTTTGATGACCATTGCTACTGTTAGCCAGGGATACTGTTACCCAGGGAGAGTGTTACCCAGGGATAGTGTTCCCCAGGGATACTGTTACTCAGGGATACTGTTACCCAGGGAGAGTGTTACCCAGGGATAGTGTTACCCAGGGAGAGTGTTACCCAGGGAGAGTGTTACCCAGGGATACTGTTACCCAGGGATAGTGTTACCCTCATCCTGTCTTTTCATCTCTCAATCTCTCTCTGTGTGTGTCTCTCTGTGTGTGTCTCATTGTGTGTCTCCTTGTGTCTCCTTGTGTGTCTCCGTGTGTGTCTCCGTGTGTATCCGTGTGTCTCCGTGTGTGTCTCCGTGTGTGTCTCCATGTGGTGTATGCGACATGTGTGTTGTCTCTGTGTGTCTCATGTGTGTATTGTGTGTGGTCTTGTGTGGGCTCCCTGTGTGTCTCGTGTGGGTGGTCTCTGTGGTGTTCCTTGTCTCAGTGTGTCATCCGTGTGTGTTCGTGTGTGTCTCAGTGTGTGTCTGTGTGTATAGTGTGTGTTCCGTGTGTGTATATGTGTGTTCTGGTGTGTGTCTATGTGTGGTATCAGTGTGTGTATCTGTGTGTTATAGTGTGTGTCTACATGTGTGTGTATCATGTGTGTATCATGTGTGTTCAGTTAGTGTCTAGTGTGTGTATATGTGTGTATCGGTGTGTCATAGTGTGTGTATGTGTGTATAGTGTGTGTATCCGTGTTGTCTAATGTGTGTCATAGTGTGTGTCTACGTGGTATAGTGTGGTATACATGTGTGTGTATCTGTGTGTCTCAGTGTGTATCATGTGTGGTATAGTGTGTGTGTATATGTGTGTCTATAATGTGTGTGTGTATGTGTGTGTGTATCAGTGTGTGTCATATGGTGTATACAGTGTGTGTCTAGTGTGTGTAAGTGTGTGTATATGTGTGTGTATAAGTGGGGTGTATGGGGTTACTGTGTGTTAGTGTGTGTCTAGTGTGTGTATCGTGTGTTGTGTGTTGTGTGTGTAGTGTTTGTGTCATCTGTGTCTCGTGTGTTTAATGTGTGGTGTGTGTTTGTGTGTTCGTGTGGTTGTGTGTTATATGTTGTGTATAAGTGGTGTGTGAGTGTGTGTGTGTGTGTGTGTATATGTGGTTTGTGTTATGTGTGTGTGTGTGTGTGTGGTTGTGTTTGGTGTGTATGTTGTGTATGTGTGTGTATATGGTGTGTGTTATGTGTGTTGGTGTGTATAGTGTGTGTGGTGGTGTGTATATGTGTTATGTGTGTGTATATGTGTGTTAGTGTGTGTATATGTGTGTCTAACTGTGTGTATTGTGTGTATCTGTGGTATAAGTGTGTATATGTGTGTATTGTGTGTCTATGTGTGTTCAGTGTGTGTGTGCTGTGTGTATAAGTGTGTATATGTGTGTATACGTTGGTGTGTGTGGCGTATACTGTGTGATGTATAAGTGTGTGTGTGTCCTGTGTATATGTGTGGTATCTGTGTGTGTATCTGGTGTGTAATCAGTGTGTGTATATGATGGTATATGTGTTATATACGTTGTGTGTATATTGTGTGTATATGTGTGTATATGTTTGTGTATACAGTGTGTGTCGTGTGTGGTATACGTGTGTATAAGAAGTGTATATGTGTGTATAGTTGTGTGTGGTGTGTTGCTTGTGTTGTGTGGTATAAGTGTGTGTGTGTGCTGTGTGTATAAGTGTGATGGTGTGTGTGGTGGTTGTTGTCTCAGTGTTGTGTGTGTGTGTGTATAGTGTGTGTGTGTGGGTGTGTGTGTGTGGGTCTCCGTGGTGTGTGTGTTGTGGTGTGTTGTGCTGTGTGTGTGTGGTGTTGTGTGTGTGTGTGTGTAGGCCAGTGCCGCTGTGTCGTGTAGAGGAAGGTTGTGACACAGCAGTGATGACGGTGAGCAGCGCTGTATTAGGCTCCTCCCAGCAGGGACAAACCAGGAAGAAGAAGAAACCAAACAGGAAGAGAGACTCCTGCTCCGCCCCCGACGGCCCAGCGACCGCAGCACATGATGACCCGGTCCAACACAGTGACCGCAGCTCTGACCGCAGCGGAGAGAGGAGAGGGGAGAGGAGGAGGGAGAGGAGAGGGGAACACCCCCGCCAGCGTAGCGCCGCCCCTCCTGAATCTGATTCGTCGTCTGACGGGGAGGCGGGGCGGGAGGCCAGGAGCTGGAGCAGAGAGAAGGCCAGGAGGGGGCGGCGTCGCAGTGGGAGTGGCAGGGAGAGGGAGGGGGGAGGGGGAGGGGGAGGAGAGGGGATGGAGCTGCAGTCAGTAGGGTCTGATGAGGGGAAGGAGGTTCCACTGGAGAATGGTTCCGGAGTGAAGAACCGACGATCAGGGGGAGGAGGGGAGGGAAAGGAGGAGAGAAGGCGGAGCTCCCAGCGCAGGGAGGGGGCGGGGTCTAAGTTCCGTAGCCAGGCCGGCAGCTCATCATTGGCTGAGGACGGAGAGGGAGAGGGGCAGATCACTAAGAGTTACCAGGAGACAGGGACAGGGGGTGGAGACATGTCCGCTCAGTCGCCACGGAGATATGGGGGCTGCAACGCCCCCGAAGGCTGCTCCGATGACGAGCTGGAGGTCTGCAGGTAGGGCTGTGTGTGTTTCTCTGTGTTTCTCTGTGTGTGTTTCTCTGTGTGTGTGTGTGTGTTCATCTCTGTGTTTCTGTGTGTGTGTGTGTGTGTGTGTGTGTGTGTGTGTTCATCTCTGTGTTTCTCTGTGGTGTGTGTTGTATGTGGGTGTGTGTGTGTTATTATGTGTTTCTATCTGTGTGTGTCATCTTGGTTTCTTTGGTGTGTGGGTGTGTGGTGTGTGGTTCATATCTGTGTTTATGTGTGTGTGTGTGTGTGTGTGTGTGGTGTGTGGGTTCATCTTGTGTGTTTATGTGTGTGTGTGTGTGTGTGTGTTAATCTCTGTGTTTCTGTGTGTGTGTGTGTGTGTGTTCATCTCTGTGTTTATGTGTGTGTGTGTGTGGTGTGTGTTTCTGTTTCTGTGTGTGTGTGTGTGGTGTGTGTGTGTGTGTGTGTGTGGTGTGTGTGTGTGTGTAGGATCTGCCACTGTGAGGGAGATGAGGAGTGTGTGTTGATCACCCCATGCCACTGTACAGGCAGCATGAGGTTTGTCCACCAGGGCTGTCTCAACCAGTGGATCAAGTCTTCAGACACACACTGCTGTGAGCTCTGCCAATACAACTTCATTATGGAGGCTCACCTTAAACCTGTCCGGAAGGAAACACTCAAACAACCCCAAACCCCAAAACACACACACCCAACACAGGGCAAACCGCAACACAGCGACCCGGAACACCACCCAAACAGCCCCCCGGAAACC
>LR778274.1:6277508-6360008 GCA_902810595.1 Coregonus sp. 'balchen'
AAGGAGACCAGGTACAACACACCCCACCCAACTCCTTAGTGGACTCGGACCAACACAGTGGAGGTCCCCAGGAGACCAGGTCACTAACACACCCCACCCACTCCTTAGTGGACCGGACCAACACAGTGGAGGTCCCCAGGAGACCAGGTCACTAACACACCCCACCCACTCCTTAGTGGACCGGACCAACACAGTGGTGGCCCCCAGGAGACCAGGTCACTAACACACCCCACCCACTCTTAGTGGACGGACCAACACAAGTGGGGTCCCCCAGGAGACCAGGTCACTAACACACCCCACCCACTCCTTAGTGGACCGGACCAACACAGTGGAGGCCCCCAGGAGACCAGGTCACTAACACACCCCACCCACTCCTTAGTGGACCGGACCAACACAGTGGAGGTCCCCAGGAGACCAGGTCACTAACACACCCCACCCACTCCTTAGTGGACCGGACCAACACAGTGGAGGTCCCCAGGAGACCAGGTCACTAACACACCCCACCCACTCCTTAGTGGACCGGACCAACACAGTGGAGGTCCCCAGGAGACCAGGTCACTAACACACACCACCCACTCCTTAGTGGACCGGACAACACAGTGGAGGGTCCCCAGGAGACCAGGTCACTAACACACCCCACACCCATCCTTAGTGGACCGGACCAACACAGTGGTGGCCCCCAGGAGACCAGGTCACTAACACACCCCACCCACTCCTTAGTGGACCGGACCAACACAGTGGAGGTCCCCAGGAGACCAGGTCACTAACACACCCCACCCACTCCTTAGTGGACCGGACCAACACAGTGGAGGTCCCCAGGAGACCAGGTCACTAACACACACAAAGAGACAGACAGACAGACAGACAGACAGACGGTTAGACAGACAGACAGACAGACAGACAGACAGATGAGACAGACAGGCAGACAGGCAGACAGACAGACCTGTGTTCGAAGCAGAGCTCCTGTTCAGCCACAGCCAGAGTTAGGTGTGTACCTGTGTTACCAGACAGACAGACCTGTGTTCGAAGCAGAGCTCCTGTTCAGCCACAGCCAGAGTTAGGTGTGTACCTGTGTTACCAGACAGACAGACCTGTGTTCGAAGCAGAGCTCCTGTTCAGCCACAGCCAGAGTTAGGTGTGTACCTGTGTTACCAGACAGACAGACCTGTGTCGAAGCAGAGCTCCTGTTCAGCCACAGCCAGAGTTAGGTGTTGTACCTGTGTTACCAGACAGACAGACCTGTGTTCGAAGCAGAGGCTCCTGTTCAGCCACAGCCAGAGTTAGGTGTGTACCTGTTGTTACCAGACAGACAGACCTGTGTTCGAAGCAGAGCTCCTGTTCAGCCACAGCCAGAGTTAGGTGTGTACCTGTGTTACCAGACAGACAGACCTGTGTTCGAAGCAGAGCTCCTGTTCAGCCACAGCCAGAGTTAGGTGTGTACCTGTGTTACCAGACAGACAGACCTGTGTTCGAAGCAGAGCTCCTGTTCAGCCACAGCCAGAGTTAGGTGTGTACCTGTGTTACCAGACAGACAGACCTGTGTTCGAAGCAGAGCTCCTGTTCAGCCACAGCCAGAGCAGCCGTCACCTGGTGGAGGACACTCTTAGCTACCATCAACGACGCCAGCTGGAGAGGAGAGGGAGAGGGGGAGGGGGGAGAGAGGGGGAGAGGGAGGGAGGGGGAGGGGGAGAGGAGGGGGAGAGGGGAGGAGAGAGTGAGAGAAGGGGAGGGGGGGGAGGAGGGGGAGGAGGGGGAGAGGGGGAGGAGGGGAGGGGGAGAGGAGGGGGAGAGGGGAGGAGAGAGTGAGAGAAGGGAGGGGGGAGGGGGGGAGGGGGAGAGGGGGAGAGGGGGAGAGGGGGAGAGAGGAGGAGGAGGAGGAGGAGGAGAGAAGGGGAAGGGGAAAGAGGACAGGAGGGGGGAGAGGAGGAGGGGGAGAGAGAGAGAGGAGGAGAGTTTAGGTACGTTATATATATATATATATATATATCACTCAAGACTGCTCCAAACTCTAATTCACAATCACATATAGTGTAGAGTTAGAGAGAACCAACCCCCCTCCCCTCCCCTGCTCACCTGTCTTCCTGTTCTCCAAAATCCTACCTCCCCCTGCTCACCTGTCTTCCTGTTCTCCAAACTTCCCCCTCCCCTGCTCACCTGTCTTCCTGTTCTCCAAACTTCCCCCTCCCCTGCTCACCTGTCTTCCTGTTCTCCAAACTTCCCCCTCCCCTGCTCACCTGTCTTCCTGTTCTCCAAACTTCCACTCCCATCGATCACCTGTATCCTGTTCTCCAAACTCCTCCCCCCCTCCTCACCTGTCTTCCTGTTCTCCAAACTCCCCCCTCCCCTGCCTTCCTGTTCTCCTAACTCCTCCCTCCCCTCCTCACCTGTCTTCCTGTTCTCCAAACTCCTCCCTCCCCTCCTCACCTGTCTTCCTGTTCTCCAGGTCAATGCCTCCAAACTCCTCCCTCCCCTCCTCACCTGTCCGTTGCTGTTCTCCAGGTCACTGCCTCCAAACTCAAACTCCAGGATCAGAAACAGCTGCTCCTCACTGAAGAAATCTGACCACAGAGAGACAGACAGGTTAGAGAGACAGGGTTAGAGTCAGACAGACAGGTTAGAGTCAGACAGACAGACAGGTTAGAGTCAGACAGACAGACAGGTTAGAGTCAGACAGACAGACAGGTTAGAGTCAGACAGACAGGTTAGAGTCAGACAGACAGACAGGTTAGAGTCAGACAGACAGGTTAGAGACAGACAGACAGGTTAGAGACAGGCAGACAGGTTAGAGACAGACAGACGACAGGTTAGAGACAGACAGACAGGTTAGAGACAGGCAGACAGGTTAGAGACAGACAGACAGGTTAGAGACAGACAAGACAGGTTAGAGACAGACAGACAGGTTAGAGACAGACAGACAGGTTAGAGTCAGACAGACAGACAGGTTAGAGACAGACAGACAGGTTAGAGACAGGCAGACAGGTTAGAGACAGACAGCAGGTTAGAGACAGACAGGACATGGTAGAGTCAGGCAGACAGGTTAGAGTCAGACAGGTTAGAGTCAGACAGACAGACAGGTTAGTCAGACAGACAGTTTAGAGACAGACAGACAGGTTAGGACCAGACCGACAGGTTAGAGTCAGACAGACAGGTTAGAGTCAGACAGACAGGTTAGAGTCAGACAGACAGGTTAGAGACAGACAGACAGACAGGTTAGAGTCAGGCAGACAGGTTAGAGACAGGCAGACAGGTTAGAGACAGACAGACAGGTTAGAGACAGACAGACAGGTTAGAGTCAGGCAGACAGGTTAGAGTCAGACAGGTTAGAGTCAGACAGACAGACAGGTTAGTCAGACAGACAGTTTAGAGACAGACAGACAGGTTAGAGACAGACAGACAGGTTAGAGTCAGACAGACAGGTTAGAGTCAGACAGACAGGTTAGAGTCAGACAGACAGGTTAGAGACAGACAGACAGGTTAGAGTCAGACAGACAGACAGGTTAGTCAGACAGACAGTTTAGAGACAGACAGACAGACAGGTTAGAGTCAGACAGACAGACAGGTTAGAGTCAGACAGACAGGTTAGAGACAGACAGACAGGTTAGAGTCAGACAGACAGGTTAGAGTCAGACAGACAGGTTAGAGTCAGACAGACAGGTTAGAGACAGACAGACAGGTTAGAGTCAGACAGACAGACAGGTTAGTCAGACAGACAGTTTAGAGACAGACAGACAGACAGGTTAGAGTCAGACAGACAGACAGGTTAGAGACAGACAGACAGGTTAGAGACAGACAGGTTAGAGACAGGCAGACAGGTTAGAGGCAGACAGGTTAGAGACAGACAGACAGACAGGTTAGAGTCAGACAGACAGACAGGTTAGAGTCAGGCAGACAGACAGACAGGTTAGAGACAGACAGGTTAGAGTCAGACAGACAGGTTAGAGTCAGGCAGACAGGTTAGAGACAGGCAGACAGGTTAGAGACAGACAGACAGGTTAGAGTCAGGCAGACAGGTTAGAGTCAGGCAGACAGGTAGAGACAGACAGACGGGTTAAAGGTCAGGCGACGGGTAGACAGGCAGACGGTTAGAGACAGACAGACAGGTTGAGTCAGCAGACAGGTTAGAGTCAGGAAAGACGGGTTAGAGTCAGGCAGACAGTTAGAACGGCAGACGGTTAAGACGGACAGACAGGTTAGAGTCAGACAGACAAAACAGGTTAGAGACAGACAGGTTAGAGACAACAGACAGTTAGAGACAGACAGGTTAAGAGACAGAAGACAGACAGGTTAGAGACAGACAGACATTGAGACAGCAAGGTTAGAGACAGACAGACGGGTTGAGAACAGGCAGACAGGTTAGAGTCAGAAAACAGACAGGTTAGAAAACAGACAGACGGGTTTAGAGACAGGCAGACGGGTTAGAGACAGACAGACAGGTTAGAGACAGGCAGACAGGTTAGAGAAAACAGACAGGTTAGAGTCAGACAGACAGACAGGTTAGAGACAGGCAACAGGTTAGAGAAGACAACAGTTAGATCGAACAGGTTAGAGAAGAAGAGACAGACAGGTTAGAGACAGGACCAGGTCGAGACAGAAGGTAGAGGCAGAAAGGTTTAGAGACAGGCAGCAGGTTAGAGACAGACAAGACAGGGTTTAGAGACAGACAGACAGGTTAGAGACAGACAGACAGGTTAGAGACAGACAGACAGGTTAGAGACAGACAGACAGGTTAGAGACAGACAGACAGGTTAGAGACAGACAGACAGGTTAGAGACAAGACAGACAGGTTAGAGACAGGCAGACAGGTTAGAGACAGACAGACAGGTTAGAGACAAGACAGGTTAGAGACAAGACAGGTTAGAGACAGACAGACAGGTTAGAGACAGGCAGACAGTTAGAGACAGACAGACAGGTTAGAGACAGACAGACAGGTTAGAGACAGACAGACAGGTTAGAGACAGACAGACAGGTTAGAGACAGACAGGTTAGAGACAAGACAGACAGGTTAGAGACAGACAGTTTAGAGACAGACAGACAGGTTAGAGTCAGACAGACAGACAGGTTAGAGACAGACAGTTTAGAGACAGACAGACAGGTTAGAGTCAGACAGACAGTTTAGAGACAGACAGACAGGTTAGAGTCAGACAGACAGACAGGTTAGAGTCAGACAGACAGGTTAGAGTCAGACAGACAGACAGGTTAGAGTCAGACAGACAGACAGGTTAGAGTCAGACAGACAGACAGGTTAGAGACAGACAGACAGACAGGTTAGAGACAGACAGGTTAGAGACAGACAGGTTAGAGTCAGACAGACAGACAGGTTAGAGTCAGACAGACAGACAGGTTAGAGTCAGACAGACAGACAGGTTAGAGTCAGACAGACAGACAGGTTAGAGACAGACAGGTTAGAGACAGACAGGTTAGAGACAGGACAGGTTAGAGACAGACAGACAGGTTAGAGACAGACAGACAGGTCAGAGCAGGTTAAACTCATTTTTCCCCAGGTACAGTGAGGGAAAAAAGTATTTGATCCCCTGCTGATTTTGTACATTTGCCCACTGACAAAGACATGATCAGTCTATAATTTTAATGGTAGGTTTATTTGAACAGTGAGAGACAAAAAAATCCAGAAAAACGCATGTCACAAATGTTATAAATTGATTTGCATTTTAATGAGGTGCATTCGGAAAGTATTCAGCCCCCTGAGTTTCCACATTTTGTTACGTTACAGCCTTATTTTTTACAAATTATTTTTTTCCCACTCAGCAATCTACACACAATACCCCATAATGACGAAGCAAAAACAGGTTTAGACATTTTTGCAAATGTACTTAAAATAAACAGCAATACCTTATTTACATAAGTATTCAGACCCTTTGCAATGAGACTCGAAATTGAGCTCAGGTGCATCCTGTTTCCATTGATCATCCTTGAGATGTTTCTACAACTTGACTGGAGTCCACCTGTGGTAAATTCAATTGATTGGACATGATTTGGAAAGGCACACACCTGTCTATATATAAGGTCCCACAGTTTACAGTGCATGTCAGAACAAAAACCAAGCCATGAGGTCAAAGGAATTGTCCGTAGAGCTCCGAGACAGGATTGTGTCGAGGCACAGATCTGGGGAAGGGTACCAAAACATTTCTGCAGCATTGAAGGTCCCCAAGAACACAGTGGCCTCCATCATTCTTAAATGGAAGAAGTTTGGAACCACCAAGACTCTTCCTAGAGCTGGCCGCCCGGCCAAACTGAGCAATCGGAGGAGAAGGGCCTTGGTCAGGGAGGTGACCAAGAACCCGATGGTCACTCTGACAGAGCTCCAGAGTTTCTGTGGAGATGGGAGAACCTCCCAGAAGGACAACCATCTCTGCAGCACTCCACCAATCAGGCCTTTACGGTAGAGTGGTCAGACGGAAGCCACTCTTCAGTAAAAGGCACATGACAGCCCGCTTGGAGTTTGCCAAAAGGCACCTAAAGGACTCTCAGACCATGAGAAACAAGATTCTCTGGTCTGATGAGACCAAGATTGAACTCTTTGGCCTGAATACCAAGCGTCACGTCGGGAGGAAACCTGGCACCATCCCTACGGTGAAGCATGGTGGTGGCAGCATCATGCTGTGGGGATGTTTATCAGCGGCAGGGAGACTAGTCAGGATCGAGGCAAAGATGAACGGAGCAAAATACAGAGAGATCCTTGATGAAAACCTGTTCCAGAGCGCTCAGGACCTCAGACTGGGGCGAAGGTTCAACTTCCAACAGGACAAAGACCCTAAGCACACAGCCAAGACAATGCAGGAGTGGCTTCGGGACAAGTCTCTGAATGTTCTTGAGTGGCCCAGCCAGAGCCTGGACTTGAACCCGATCGAACATCTCTGGAGAGATCTGAAAATAGCTGTGCAACGACGCTCCCCATCCAACCTGACAGAGCTTGAGAGGATCTGCAGAGAAGAATGGGAGAAACTCCCCAAATAGAAGTGTGCCAAGCTTGTAGCGTCATACCCAAGAAGACTCAATGCTGTAATCGCTGCCAAAGGTGCTTCAACAAAGTACTGAGTAAAGGGTCTGAATACTTGTGTAAATGTTATATTTCAGTTGTTTTTCATACATTTGCAAAACAATTCAAAAACCTGTTTTTTTTTGTGTGTCATTGTCATTATGGGGTATTGTGTGTAGATTGATGAGGGGAAAAAAACAATGTAATCCATTTTAGAATAAGGCTGTAATTAACAAAAATATGGAAAAAGTAAAAGGGGTCTGAATACTTTCTGAACGCTCCTAGAGAGATGGGATACTGAAGCGTTGATGACAGTTCTACAGCCTCCATCAGAGGCCTTTTGGCATAGATCAAAGCTCACCAAGAGGTGGCGTTTCGACCAATGAGAGAGCGTTGTGTCGTTTGAAGAGATTCTACAGCAGGGTTCTTCAATTCCGGTCCTGGAGGGCCGAAACACTTCTGTTTTTTATTTCTACCTGGTAGTTAATTGCACTCACCTGGTGTCCCGGGTCTGAATTAGCCCCTGATTAGAAGGAGAGGATGGAAAACAGAGGTGTTTCGGCCCTCCAGGACCGGAATTGAAGAACCCTGGCATAGATGGTAAATCTCTCATTTCTGGACTGCAACATTGTAAAGATTGTGCCCTCCATGGCCCTTGATATACATTGATTGGTAGGTTCCACTATATTTAGATACTTCAACTACTGCCTGAGACACCTTCGCTATTTGTCTCCGTACTAAATAAAATGGTGAAACACTATTTGTGATTGTGATCTTTGTTTCTTAAGACAGTATTCAGACCCCTTGACTCCATATTTTGTTGTTACAGACAGAATTAAAAATGGATTTTTAAAAATTCTCACCCATCTACACACAATACCCCATAATGCCATTCGGTCTTCACCTAGGTCCGGAGGACCACACTGAAAATGGGTTATATTTCCTCACCGTCAAAACTTGCTAAATATAGTCCTCCATCCATCGCTTTGGGAATCTGATGGTCCCCGACTGTCTAGCTTTCATTTAGGTGATTATTAGCGAGTCAAGAAACTGTGTCCATTATCATTTCTACACAGTTTTGATTTGGTTTTAGTCATTAAAGTATAATGAGAAAATAATCTACAAAAAAAAGAATAATCTACTTTTACTCAAACTACCCACGGGCCGGATGGCACCCCTGGGTTAGAGGGAGACAGGCAGGTGGACAGGTAGACAGGTAGACAGGTGTACAGGTGTACAGGTGTACAGGTAGACAGGTGTACAGGTAGACAGGTGTACAGGTGTACAGGTAGACAGGTAGACAGGTGTACAGGTAGACAGGTGTACAGGTAGACAGGTGTACAGGTAGACAGGTGTACAGGTAGACAGGTGAGACAGACAGGTGTACAGGTAGACAGGTGTACAGGTAGACAGGTGTACAGGTAGACAGGTGTACAGGTAGACAGGTGAGACAGACAGGTGTACAGGTAGACAGGTGTACAGGTAGACAGGTGAGACAGACAGGTGTACAGGTAGACAGGTGTACAGGTAGACAGGTGTACAGGTAGACAGGTGAAACAGACAGGTGTACAGGTAGACAGGTAGACAGGTGTACAGGTAGACAGGTAGACAGGTGTACAGGTAGACAGGTAGATAGGTAGACAGGTGTACAGGTAGACAGGTGTACAGGTAGACAGGTGTACAGGTGTACAGGTAGACAGGTAGACAGGTTTACAGGTAGACAGGTGTACAGGTAGACAGGTGTACAGGTAGACAGGTGTACAGGTAGACAGGTGAGACAGACAGGTGTACAGGTAGACAGGTGTACAGGTAGACAGGTGTACAGGTAGACAGGTGAGACAGACAGGTGTACAGGTAGACAGGTGTACAGGTAGACAGGTGAGACAGACAGGTGTACAGGTAGACAGGTGTACAGGTAGACAGGTGTACAGGTAGACAGGTGAGACAGACAGGTGTACAGGTAGACAGGTGTACAGGTAGACAGGTGTACAGGTAGACAGGTGAAACAGACAGGTGTACAGGTAACAGGTTGAAACAGACAGGTGTACAGGTGTACAGGTAGACAGGTAGACAGGTGTACAGGTAGACAGGTGAAACAGACAGGTGTACAGGTGTACAGGTAGACAGGTGTACAGGTAGACAGGTGTACAGGTAGACAGGTGAAACAGACAGGTGTACAGGTAGACAGGTGTACAGGTAGACAGGTGTACAGGAAGACAGGTGTACAGGTAGACAGGTGAAACAGACAGGTGTACAGGTGTAGAGGTAGACAGGTAGACAGGTGTACAGGTAGACAGGTAGACAGGTAGACAGGTGTACAGGTGTACAGGTAGACAGGTGTACAGGTAGACAGGTGTACAGGTAGACAGGTGTACAGGTAGACAGGTGAGACAGACAGGTGTACAGGTAGACAGGTGTACAGGTAGACAGGTGAGACAGACAGGTGTACAGGTAGACAGGTGTACAGGTAGACAGGTGTACAGGTAGACAGGTGAGACAGACAGGTGTACAGGTAGACAGGTGTACAGGTAGACAGGTAGACAGGTGTACAGGTAGACAGGTGAGACAGACAGGTGTACAGGTAGACAGGTGTACAGGTAGACAGGTGTACAGGTAGACAGGTGAAACAGACAGGTGTACAGGTAGACAGGTGAAA
The DNA here is from genome assembly GCA_902810595.1 of Coregonus sp. 'balchen'. Classification (NCBI taxonomy): domain Eukaryota; kingdom Metazoa; phylum Chordata; class Actinopteri; order Salmoniformes; family Salmonidae; genus Coregonus; species Coregonus sp. 'balchen'. Next base: position 6,287,159 of record LR778274.1, read on the forward strand.
CAGACAGGTGTACAGGTAGACAGGTGTACAGGTAGACAGGTGTACAGGTAGACAGGTGAAACAGACAGGTGTACAGGTGTACAGGTAGACAGGTAGACAGGTGTACAGGTAGACAGGTGAAACAGACAGGTGTACAGGGTAGACAGGTGTACAGGTAGACAGGTGTACAGGTAGACAGGTGTACAGGTAGACAGGTGAAACAGACAGGTGTACAGGTAGACAGGTGTACAGGTAGACAGGTGTACAGGAAGACAGGTGTACAGGTAGACAGGTGTACAGGAAGACAGGTGTACAGGTAGACAGGTGAAACAGACAGGTGTACAGGTGTACAGGTAGACAGGTAGACAGGTGTACAGGTAGACAGGTGTACAGGTAGACAGGTGTACAGGTGTACAGGTAGACAGGTGTACAGGTAGACAGGTGTACAGGTAGACAGGTGTACAGGTAGACAGGTGAGACAGACAGGTGTACAGGTAGACAGGTGTACAGGTAGACAGGTGTACAGGTAGACAGGTGAGACAGACAGGTGTACAGGTAGACAGGTGTACAGGTAGACAGGTGTACAGGTAGACAGGTGAGACAGACAGGTGTACAGGTAGACAGGTAGACAGGTGTACAGGTAGACAGGTGAGACAGACAGGTGTACAGGTAGACAGGTGTACAGGTAGACAGGTGAAACAGACAGGTGTACAGGTAGACAGGTGAAACAGACAGGGGTAAAAGGAGACAGGTGAAACGACAGGTGTACATGTAGACAGGTGTACAGGTGACAGGTGAGAAAAAGACAGGTGTACCAGGTGTACAGGTAGACAGGTGAGACAGACAGGTGTACAGGTAGACAGGTGTCAGGTACAGGGGTACGTAGACAGTGTACAGAGCAGGTGTAAAAGTAGACAGGTGTACAGGTAGACAGGTGTACAGGTAGACAGGTGTACAGGTAGACAGGTGAGACAGACAGGTGTACAGGTAGACAGGTGTACAGGTAGACAGGTGTACAGGTAGACAGGTGAAACAGACAGGTGTACAGGAAGACAGGTGTACAGGTAGACAGGTGTACAGGTAGACAGGTGAAACAGACAGGTGTAACAGGTAACAGGTGTACAGGAAGACAGGTGTAACAGGTAGACAGGTGAAAAGACAGGGGTACAGGTGACAGGTGTACAGGTAGACAGTGAACAGAGACAGGTGTACAGGTAGACAGGTGGTACAGACAGGTGTACAGGTAGAACACGGTGTACAGGTAGACAGGTGACAACAGACAGTGTGTACAGGTAGACAGGTTGTAGACAGGTAGACAGGTGTACAGGTAGACAGGTGAAACAGAAAAGGTGTACAGGTAGACAGGTGACTACAGGTGACAGGTGTACAGGTAGACAGGTGAAACAGACAGGTGTACAGGTAGACAGGTGTACAGGTAGACAGGTGAAACAGACAGGTGTACAGGTAGACAGGTGTACAGGTAGACAGGTGTACAGGTAACGGGACAGTGTGAAACAGACAGGTGTAGTAACAGGTAACGACAGGTGGGACAGGTAGACAGGTGTACAGGTAGACAGGTGAAACAGACAGGTGTACATGTAGACAGGTGAAACAGGTAGACAGGTGTACAGGTAGACAGGTGTACAGGTAGACAGGGGAAACAGACGGTGTACAGGTAGAAAAGGTGAAAACATGACAGGTGTACAGGTAGACAGGTGTACAGGTAGACAGGTGAAACAGACAGGTGTACATGTAGACAGGTGTAACAGACAGGTGTACAGGTAGACAGGTGTAACAGGTAGAACAGGTGTACAGGTAGACAGTTGAAACCCGGACAGGGGTACAGGTAGACAGGTGTACAGGTAGACAGGTGCAAACGACAGGTAGACAGGTAAAGACAGGTGTACAGACAGGTGACAGGTGAAACAGACAGGTGTACAGGTAGACAGGTGAAACAGACAGGTGTACAGGTAGACAGGTGTACAGGTAGACAGGTGTACAGGTAGACAGGTGAAACAGACAGGTGTACAGGTAGACAGGTGTACAGGTAGACAGGTGTACAGGTGTCTCTCTCTCACCTGGTCTGTCATTCTCTGATCCTCTCTGTGTGTTGAAGGAGTCCCAGGCTTTTAGCAGGCCTGGAGGGTAGCAGCCCTGGACACAGTGGAGACTGGACACACACACTAACATTAGTACAACTACCTATTCACCTATCAATTCTACACAGATTATCTGAGAGAGAGACAGAGACAGAGAGAGTGAGAGACAGAGACAGAGAGAGTGAGAGACAGAGACCGAGAGAGAGAGAGACACAGAGACAGAGACAGAGAGAGAGAGAGAGGAGAGAGACAGAGAGGAGAGAGACAGAGAGACAGAGAGAGAGAGAGGAGAGAGACAGAGAGACAGAGAGAGAGAGAGGAGAGAGACAGAGAGGAGAGAGACAGAGACAGAGAGAGAGAGAGGAGAGAGACAGAGAGAGAGAGAGAGGAGCCAGTGTATTTACTCCTTCAGTCCGATGAAGCCAGTGGTCTGGTTGTGTTGCTTCTCCTTTAGACTGCTCAGCTCCCTGAGACAGACAGACAGACAGACAGACAGACAGCATTAGTACACAACCACAACCACACTACAATACACACACTACAATACACACACACTGGAATACACACACACTGGAATACACACACTGGAATAGTTGAAAATAAAGTAATGTTTGGGAAAGATTTGGTGAAAGTGTTAAAAGAGGATGATAGCAGTGTCTGCTATGTTATGTGTGATGATTGTGAGACTCTATACAAATTAGACAGTCACAAGACGGGGACTTCAAATAGGCCTGTGGCAGGTCAAGGGAACTGTGGCCTACTGTTCAGATGGGTTAAATGGAAACTGACATCTGGACACTGACTATAGGTCTGTAACCTCTCACATAGCCTTAATATAATATGACCTCCTGCAGTAAAATGATTCACCAAATGTGAACTTTGACTCGGGAACAGGAGTGGAGAGAAATATGATTTCTTTCAGCATCTTGAGAGAAAGCGCAGTAAGACGCGTCCATCTTTATCAGCATCATAAAAAAAAGTATTTCAACCACATTAAAATATGCATCCAAACCGAACTGAAATCTTATCAGAAACAACGTTGGGTCGTTTTCACAGCTTTCCATTTCCTTACAACCGGTCAAACCTGTGCAAAATGTCCAATTGGCATCAATGTCCAAACGTTTGACTGGTACTGTATATATATATATATATATATATATATATATATATATATATATATATATATATATATATATATATATATATATATATATATATATATATATTTACGCCCATCTCAGTGAACTAATCCATTGCAGAGGCCTAGACTAAAAGCCAATTTTTGCTTGATCCAAAAATGTGGTCGGAGGCTCCATGTGGAATCTGAGAAAGCCAGCAGGAGCGGGAGGAGAACAGTTGGGTCAGGTTAAGGATTTTTTCCTTTTCTAGATCTCCTCTTGAGGCATTTGTTTTATTTCATCAACCCGTTAGCTTTAGGCATTAGACAAGCTCAATGCGTATAGTTGATTTTATTAAAACACATAGGGTGTGTCTATATATGGAAAAATACACGTTTAACATTTTAGACCAATCGATTGGTCGAAAGAACAGACGACTTTCGGTCTACCAAGGTTTTTTGTTTTTGTTTTTGGTCGGGGGACCGCCCTAAATTATAGACAAGTTGACTAACAAATAGCCTACCAAAATGTTGGAAATTACAAGCAGAAACATCTAAATTACCCCCCAAAAAATAAAACTGCACCCCCTTGTCAAATCCTCATTCTGCTGTCTGACTGCACAGCGCATTCTCTATATTAGCAGGTTAGGGTCCGGTGCAGGCCTCAGTCTTTCACTGGATCACATATAGTCAGTCGGTTGCGGACGGGTTATTAGCAATTGCGGATCGGTTTGGGTGAACAAACAGCTGATCCGCGCACCACTAACACACATCATTAATATACACACACACACACACACACACACACACACACACACACACACACACCCTCAGCAGGGTTTTCATCCGGGGTTTCAAGGGGAAATGGAAAGAGAGCCTTTTGGACGTTAACAAGACTCCATCTTAACTCCTCCTCCACATTTACTGGATTGGTTCAACAGTACAGAACAGAACCTCCCCCAACAGTGTTCTCTCTGGTCAGGACTAGATACGCCTGCTACGTTGGGTCACACACACACACACACACACACACACACACACATCATTAATACACTCCCCAAAGTGCCACAGTAACGTACTTGGATATGATGATCTCATGGAGGATTTCTCCAAAGGTTTTCTGCTCCTCTCCATTCACCTGGTCACAGCCTTCTATTGGGATGATCTAACCACAGAGAAACTGTTACACACTCCAACCCCCCCACTCCAACACACAACCCCCCCCAACTCCAACACACACACAACCCCCCCACAACCCCCACTCCAAACACAAACCCCCCACTCCAACACCCCCACACCCAACAACACACACACACACACACAACCCCCCACTCCAACACACACAACACCCCCCACTCCAACAACACCAACCCCCCCTCCAACACACAACCCTCCCACTCCAACACACAACCCCCCACTCCAACACACAACCCCCCCACTCCAACACAACCCCCCCCACTCCAAACACACAACCCTCCCTTCCAACACCAACCCCACTCCAACACACAACATCCCCACTCCAACACACAACAACACAACCCCCAAACACAACCCCCCACTCCAACACACAAACACCCCCCACTCCCCAAACCAACCCCCCCTCACAACGACAACCCCCCCACTCCAACACACAACCCACACTTCCCAACACACCCACCCACACCACTCCAACACACACCCCCCACCTCCCACCCCATCCACCACCCACACCCCACCAACACACCCCCACTCCCACCACCCTCCACAAACAACAAACCCCACTCCAATCCCCACTCCAACACAACCCCCCACTCCCAATCCCCCACTCCAACACACAACCCCCCACTCCAACACACCCCCCCCCCACTCCAACACACAACCCCCCCACTCCAACACACAACCCCCCCTACCTTGAGAGCGACGGTGTCTCCATCTGTGTTGGTGGTACTGAAGACCTCTCCGAAGGTTCCCTCTCCGATCTTCCTACACAGCTTCATCCTGGCTGCTGGGAGACAGTCCTGGAAGCCCAGAGGACCTGTCTGACCGCACTCTGAATACACCTTCTGGCCATCAGACAGGTCATTATCTAACTCATACACACTCTACAGAGAACACACACACACCACACACACACACACACACACACACACACACATTAGATATACACACTACAGAGAACACACACACATTAGATATACACTCTACAGAGAACACACACATTAGATATACACACTACAGAGAACACACACACACACACACACACACATTAGATATACACTCTACAGAGAACACACACATTAGATATAAACACTACAGAGAACACACACAATATGTGCGTGTGTCTATCTAATGTGTCGTGCGTGTGTCTATCTAATGTGTTGTGTGTGTGTATATCTATGTGTGTGTACCAGCGGAGTGGTCCCCAGTATCTGTGAGCGGAGGTGTCGTGTGTGTGTATATCTATGTGTGTGTACCAGCGGAGTGGTCCCCAGTATCTGTGAGCGGAGGTGTCGTGTGTGAGTATATCTAATGTGTGTGTATGTGTGTCGTGTGTGTGTATATCTAATGTGTGTGTGTATGTGTGTCGTGTGTGTGTATATCTAATGTGTGTGTACCAGCGGAGTGGTCCCCAGTATCTGCGAGCGGAGGTGTCGTGTGTGAGTATATCTAATGTGTGTGTGTATCTAATGTGTGTGTGTGTGTGTGTATGTGTGTCGTGTGTGAGTATATCTAATGTGTGTGTATATCTAATGTGTGTGTGTGTGTGTGTATGTGTGTCGTGTGTGAGTATATCTAATGTGTGTGTATATATCTAATGTGTGTGTACCAGCGGAGTGGTCCCCAGTGTCTGTGAGCGGAGGTGTCGTGTGTGAGTATATCTAATGTGTGTGTATGTGTGTCGTGTGTGTGTATATCTAATGTGTGTGTGTATGTGTGTCGTGTGTGTGTATATCTAATGTGTGTGTACCAGCGGAGTGGTCCCCAGTATCTGTGAGCGGAGGTGTCGTGTGTGAGTATATCTAATGTGTGTGTGTATGTGTGTCGTGTGTGTGTATATCTAATGTGTGTGTGTATGTGTGTCGTGTGTGTGTATATCTAATGTGTGTGTGTATGTGTGTCGTGTGTGTGTATATCTAATGTGTGTGTACCAGCGGAGTGGTCCCCAGTATCTGTGAGCGGAGGTGTTGTGGGAGGGGCGTGCGGAGGGGCGTGGAGAACAGGCTGCGACTGACATCACCTAGCTCCGCCCTTAGCTCCGCCCCAGGAGAGGACAGCAGGTAGAGAGGCAGCGTCTTAGGAGTCAGGAACGCTGTGGGGGGGGGGGGGGGGGGGGGGGGGACACAGACAGGAAGTCATTTAACACTGCAAAGTCATCAACACAAAACAATGACTGCTGTGTCTATCACACAGAGAGAGAGAGAGAGAGAGAGAGAGACAGAGAGAGACAGAGGAGAGACATAGAGGACGAGAGAGAGAGAGAGAGAGAGAGGAGACAGAGAGAGAGAGAGAGAGAGAGGAGAGAGAGAGACCGAGAGAGACGAGAGAGAGAGAGGATAGGAGAGGACGGAGAGAGAGAGAGACAGAGCTTAGAGCGGAGGTAGAGAGAGAGAGACCACTTATATATACTAATATTGACATTTGAAATGTCTTTATTCTTTTGAAGTTACTCTGAGTGTAATGTTTACTGTATAATATGAATTGATCATTTGATGTACTATCTATTTTAAATTCATTGACTATTGAGAATTTTTAACACACGTTGGCCACATGCCAAAAAGCCCTTAAATTGAATTGAATTGAGAGAGACACAGACAGAGAGAGACACAGACAGAGAGAGAGAGAGACACAGAGAGAGAGAGAGAGACACAGACAGAGAGAGAGACGACAGAGAGACAGAGAGACACAGACAAGAAGAGAAGAGAGAGAGAGAGACGAGAGAGAGACAGAGAGAAGAAAGCACAGAGAGAGAAAGACAGAGAGAGAAGAGAGAGAGAGAGACGAGAGGGGAGAGGGAGAGAGAGAGAGAGGGAGGAGGAGAGAGAGACAGAGAGAGAATACCTTGGTCTTCCTGTGTAGGGGGAAAGGAGAGAGAGAGAATACCTTTGGTCTTCCTGTGTAGGGAGAGAGAGAGAGAATACCTTTGGTCTTCCTGTGTAGGGAGAGGGCAGCTTTGAGGCGACTCCAGCTGTGTGTGTCAGGAGTGAGGTTGACCAGCAGAGAGGACAGATGGAGTCTGTTACTACGCACTGGAGTCCCCAAGACTATACTGTCTGATAGACTGGATACCTGGAACAGGACATATAGAACATTATAATATAATACTATACTGTCTGATAGACTGGATACCTGGAACATGACATATAGAACATTATAATATAATACTGTCTGATAGACTGGATACCTGGAACATGATACTATAATACTATACTGTCTGATAGACTGGATACCTGGAACTGACAATATAGAACATTATAATATAATACTGTCTGATAGACTGGATACCTGGAACATGACATATAGAACATTATAATACTATACTGTCTGATAGACTGGATACCTGGAACAGGACATATAGAACATTATAATATAATACTGTCTGATAGACTGGATACCTGGAACATGACATATAAACATTATAAAGATATAACTATACTGTCTGATAGACTGGATACCTGGAACATGACATATAGACATACATTATAATATATACTGTCTGATAGACTGGGTACCTGGAACATGATACTATAATACTATACTGTCTGATAGACTGGGATACCTGGAACATGACAAGATAGAACATTATAATATAATACTGTCTGATAACTGGATACCTGGAACAGGACATTAGAACATTAGATAATATACTATACTGTCTGATAGACTGGATACCTGGAACATGACATATAGAACATTATAATATAATACTGTCTGATAGACTGGATACCTGGAACATGATACTATAATACTATACTGTCTGATAGACTGGATACCTGGAACATGACAATATAGAACATTATAATATAATACTGTCTGATAGACTGGATACCTGGAACATGACATATAGAACATTATAATACTATACTGTCTGATAGACTGGATACCTGGAACAGGACATATAGAACATTATAATATAATACTGTCTGATAGACTGGATACCTGGAACATGACATATAGAACATTATAATATAATACTATACTGTCTGATAGACTGGATACCTGGAACATGACATATAGAACATTATAATATAATACTGTCTGATAGACTGGGTACCTGGAACATGATACTATAATACTATACTGTCTGATAGACTGGATACCTGGAACATGACATATAGAACATTATAATATAATACTGTCTGATAAGAACTGGATACCTGGAACAGGACATATAGAACATTATAATATAATACTATACTGTCTGATAGACTGGATACCTGGAACATGACATATAGAACATTATAATATAATACTGTCTGATAGACTGGATACCTGGAACATGATAATATAATACTATACTGTCTGATAGACTGGGTACCTGGAACATGATAATATAATACTATACTGTCTGATAGACTGGATACCTGGAACATGATAATATAATACTATACTGTCTGATAGACTGGATACCTGGAACATGATAATATAATACTATACTGTCTGATAGACTGGGTACCTGGAACATGATAATATACTACTATACTGTCTGATAGACTGGGTACCCTGGAACATGATAATATATACTATACTGTCTGATAGACTGGATACCTGGAAACATGTATAAGATAATACTATACTGTCTGATAGACTGGATACCTGGAACATGATAATATAATACTATACTGTCTGATAGACTGGATACCTGGAACATGATAATATAATACTATACTGTCTGATAGACTGGATACCTGGAACATGACAATATAGAACATTATAATATAATACTGTCTGATAGACTGGATACCTGGAACAGGACATATAGAACATTATAATATAATACTATACTGTCTGATAGACTGGATACCTGGAACATGACATATAGAACATTATAATATAATACTCTACTGTCTGATAGACTGGATACCTGGAACATGATAATATAATACTATACTGTCTGATAGACTGGGTACCTGGAACATGATAATATAATACTATACTGTCTGATAGACTGGATACCTGGAACATGATAATATAATACTATACTGTCTGATAGACTGGATACCTGGAACATGACATATAGAACATTTTAATATAATACTATACTGTCTGATAGACTGTGGTACCTGGAACATGGATAATATAATACTATACTGTCTGATAGACTGGGTACCTGGAACATGATAATATAATACTATACTGTCTGATAGACTGGATACCTGGAACATGATAATATAATACTATACTGTCTGATAGACTGGTACCTGGAACATGATAATATAATCAACTATACTGTCTGATAGACTGGATACTGGGAACATGATAATATAATACTATACTGTCTGATAGACTGGATACCTGGAACATGACAATATAGAACATTATAATATAATACTGTCTGATAGACTGGATACCTGGAACATGACAATATAGAACATTATAATATAATACTGTCTGATAGACTGGATACCTGGAACATGATAATATAATACTATACTGTCTGATTAGACTGGATACCTGGAACATGATATATAGAACATGATAATATAATACTTACTGTCTGTAGACTGGATACCTGGAACATGATAATATAAACTATACTGTCTGATGGGACTGGATCCCTTTGAACATGATAATAAAATACTATACTGTCTGATAGACTGGATACCTGGAACATGATAATATAATACTATACTGTCGATAGACTGGTACCTGGAAAAGGAAAATATAATTTACTATACTGTCTGATAGACTGGTACCTGAACATGACAATATAGAACTTATAAATAACTGTCGATAGACTGGATACCTGGAACATGAAAATATAATTTACTATACTGTCTGATAAAATGGATACCTGGAACATGAAAATTTATAGAAATTATATATAATACTATACTGTCTGATAAAACTGGATACCTGGACATGATAATATAATACTATACTGTTGATAGACTGGAAAACCTGGAACATGATAATATAATACGATACTGTCTGATAGACTGGATACCTGGAACATGATAATATAATACTATACTGTCGATAGACTGGATACCTGGAACATGATAATATAATACTATACTGTCTGATAGACTGGATACCTGGAACATGATAATATAATACTATACTGTCTGATAGACTGGATACCTGGAACATGATAATATAATACTATACTGTCTGATAGACTGGATACCTGGAACATGATAATATAATACTATACTGTCTGATAGACTGGATACCTGGAACATTATAATATAATACTATACGGTCTGATAGACTGGATACCTGGAAACATGATAATATAATACTATACTGTTGATAGACTGGATACCTGAACATGACCAATAGAACATTATAATATAATAACTGTCTGATAGACTGGATACCTGGAACATGACAATATAGAACATTATAATATAATACTGTCTGATAGACTGGATACCTGGAACATGATAATATAATACTATACTGTCTGATAGACTGGATACCTGGAACATGATAATATAATACTATACTGTCTGATAGACTGGATACCTGGAACATGATAATATAATACTATACTGTCTGATAGACTGGATACCTGGAACATTATAATATAATACTATAACTGTCTGATAGACTGGATACCGGAACTGATAATATAATACATAGTGTCTGATAGACTGGTATACCCTTGGGAACATGATAATATAATACTATACTGTCTGATAGACTGGATACCTGGAACATGATAATATAATACTATACTGTCTGATAGACTGGATACCTGGAACATGATAATATAGAACATGATAATATAATACTATACTGTCTGATAGACTGGGATACCTGGAAACATGATAAATAACACTATACTGTCTGATAGACTGGATACCTGGAACACGATAATATAATACTATACTGTCTGATAGACTGGATACCTGGAACATGATAATATAGAACATGATAATATAATACTATACTGTCTGATAGACTGGATACCTGGAACATGATAATATAATACTATACTGTCTGATAGACTGGATACCTTGGAACATGACATATAATACTATACTGTCTGATAGGACTGGATACCTGGAACATGATAATATAATACTATACTGTCTGATAGACTGGATACCTGGAACATTATAATATAATACTATACTGTCTGATAGACTGGATACCTGGAACATGATAATATAATACTATACTGTCTGATAGACTGGATACCTGGAACATGATAATATAATACTATACTGTCTGATAGACTGGGTACCTGGAACATGACAATATAATACTATACTGTCTGATAGACTGGATACCTGAAACATGATAATATAATACTATACTGTCTGATAGACTGGATACCTGGAACATGATACTATAGATATACAACATGATACTATAGAACATGATACTATAGATATACAACATGATACTATAGAACATGATACTATAGATATAGAACATGATACTATAGATATAGATCATGATACTATAGATATAGATCATGATACTATAGAACATCTCCAACACTACACTATGACCTAACACACTGGTCACCTGGAATATACAACACACCATATAATAACAGAACCGTAATAAAAACATTACCTTGTGTGTTTGTTGAGCAGACAGCAGGTCAGTAAGGCTGCAGTCCCCGGCTCGGCCAGGGGGAGGCGCTGCTCTGCTGTTGGGAGCCCCGTCTCTCCTTCCCCAGCGATTCCCACTCACACCGCTCACACACGCCTTCCTACTGGTGGTGGGACGCCCGCGAGACACACTCCTCCGCTTGCTCTCTCTGAGAATACCTCCCGCCTTCCTTCTTTTGGGAACGTTGTCTTTAGGGACAAGGCTGTCCTTTTCCTTGGGAACGTTCTCTGACCGCGCGTGGTCATCTGCTGCACCGCTGTCCGACCGCGTGTTGTGGTCACTGGACTGGTCGCTTTTTAAACACTGATCACTATCTGACCGTGTGTGGTCGAGGGAAGAGGAGTATGCAGTCCTCCCTCTGTTGTGGGTCGGGATACGGTCCGCTGGCTCTCTGTTGGTCGGGATACGGTCAGGGCTGGTCTCTCTGTGTGGTCGGGATACGGTCAGGCTGGTCTCTCTGTGTGGTCGGGATACGGTCAGGCTGGTCTCTCTGTGTGGTCGGGATACGGTCAGGCTGGTCTCTCCGTGTGGTCGGGATACGGTCAGGCTGGTCTCTCCGTGTGGTCGGGATACGGTCAGGCTGGTCTCTCTGTGTGGTCGGGATACGGTCAGGCTGGTCTCTCCGTGTGGTCGGGATACGGTCAGGCTGGTCTCTCCGTGTGGTCGGGATACGGTCAGGCTGGTCTCTCCGTGTGGTCGTGATACGGTCAGCCTCTCCAGCTGTAGCTGACAGTGTGTGGTCAGACATCTCTGCGTCGCCCTGACCTCCAGACTGACAGGCTCCTCATTGGTCCGGCTGATAGACACTGTACAGTCCAGAGACCGACCGCTGTTGCCTGCACGGTCTGCAGACTGACCGTCATTCACTGGGAGAATCTGGACATCGGACTGATCAGTGTTGCCTGCACGGTCTGCAGACTGACTGTCATTCACTGGGAGAATCTGGACATCGGACTGATCGGTGTTGAGTATGTGGTCTCCAGACTGACTGTCATTCACTGACCCCGTGTGGTCTCTGGAGGGCGCACAGATCTCTGAGTGGTCGATGGACTGACCACTAGTCACCGACGGCGTGTGGTCAACAGATCCCCCACTGTTGTGTGACCGTGTATGGTCGATGCAGGATGAGTACGCGGTGTCGCCGTGAGGTTTGTCCACTCTCTCTAGCCGTACGACACAGCAGCGTGTCAGACACCTCTCCTTCACTACCTCAACCAGCCAATCCTGTCCCACTGTTGCTGACACAAAATGGCTGCCGCTCTCAGTTTCCTCCCCGGCCCCGTCTGGGCCAGTCTGCTCACAGGAAACCACAGAGAACAGATCCAGGCTCAGCTGATCACCGACGCCATCTTGGATCACTGAGCCTCCATTCCGGCTCCTGCTACTCCTCAGACTGGTTGATCCACGGCGAGTTGGCTCTTCACAGTTTCCTACCTCTGGTTGTCTCGATGCCTGTCCCAAGGGTGACAGCTGGCGTAGCCCAGGACGGGGCTCTGCGAGTGAGGCAGACAGAGAGGGACGGAGGGGGTCCTCTGGAACATCCAGCTCCTCCTGGGTGGTGCTCAGAGAGATGATGCCACTGGTGGAGGGAGAGATGGAGGGATGGAGGAGGGGTGGAGGAGGGAGGGAGCGTGAGCTGGGGGTGGAGGAGAAGCAGAGGTTTCCTGTGGCAGGGTCCCAAGGAGCGATCGGACGATTCATTCAGAGAGATATCTCTCGGGAAACCTTTACTGTTGGTTACACCGCTGTTCCCCGGATCAGCCAATGAGCTGTCAGCGCTGGCCAGGGCACGGCGGCGCCCCTGTGTGGCATGGCGAGGGAAGGCACGCTGGACCACTCCTCCTTCTCGTCCTCCACCCTGAACGAAGTCATCAGAGGAGTTGAGGCTGAGCTGGGCCAGCAGAACCTGGGAAGACAAGAGACCACGCAGACAGACAGACAGACAGACAGACAACCACACAGACAGACAGACAGACAGACACCACACAGACAGACAGACACCACACAGACAGACAGACAGAGACCACACAGACAGACAGACACCACACAGACAGACAGACAGACAGACACCACACAGACAGACAGGTAGACAGGCAGGCAGACAGACAGACGACAGGACCCACACAGACAGTCAGGCAGCACAGACAGACAGAGCACACAGACAGACAGAGACACACGACAGACGACAAGACCACACAGAACAGCCACACAGACGACAGAGACGACAAGCACACAGACACCAGACAGACGAGACAGACAGAGCAGACACACACAGACAGGGACACACACAGACAGACAGACAGAGACCCACACAGACAGACAGACAAGAAGCGACGAAGGACACACAGACAGAGCAGAGACAGACGACAGACAGACACAGAGACCACAGCAGACAGAGACGAGACAGGAGACAGACAGAGAGACCACGACAGACCAGACCACACAGACAGACAGACAGAGACCACACAGGACAGACAGACAGACAGAGACCACACAGACGAAGACAGACAGCAGACAGACAGACAGAGACCACACAGACAGACAGACAGAGACCACACAGAGACAGACAGACAGGAGACGACAAGACACCACACAGACAGACAGACAGAGAGACACAGGGGTTAGGATCTCTCAGGGGACATTTTTACATTTACATTTTAGTCATTTAGCAGACGCTCTTATCCAGAGCGACTTACAGGAGCAATTAGGGTTAAGTGCCTTGCTCAAGGGACCATGTGGTGGTGTGGATTGGAACGGGGCCTGGGGACACCAGAGCCACTATGGAGAAGGGTAGGTGGTGTGGATTGGAACAGGGCCTGGGGACACCAGAGCCACTATGGAGAAGGGTAGGTGGTGTGGATTGGAACGGGGCCTGGGGACAGCAGAGCCACTATGGAGAAGGGTAGGTGGTGTGGATTGGAACGGGGCCTGGGGACAGCAGAGCCACTATGGAGAAGGGTAGGTGGTGTGGATTGGAACAGGGCCTGGGGACAGCAGAGCCACTATGGAGAAGGGTAGGTGGTGTGGATTGGAACGGGGCCTGGGGACAGCAGAGCCACTATGGAGAAGGGTAGGTGGTGTGGATTGGAACGGGGCCTGGGGACAGCAGAGCCACTATGGAGAAGGGTAGGTGGTGTGGATTGGAACGGGGCCTGGGGACAGCAGAGCCACTATGGAGAAGGGTAGGTGGTGTGGATTGGAACGGGGCCTGGGGACACCAGAGCCACTATGGAGAAGGGTAGGTGGTGTGGATTGGAACGGGGCCTGGGGACAGCAGAGCCACTATGGAGAAGGGTAGGTGGTGTGGATTGGAACGGGGCCTGGGGACAGCAGAGCCACTATGGAGAAGGGTAGGTGGTGTGGATTGGAACGGGGCCTGGGGACAGCAGAGCCACTATGGAGAAGGGTAGGTGGTGTGGATTGGAACGGGGCCTGGGGACAGCAGAGCCACTATGGAGAAGGGTAGGTGGTGTGGATTGGAACGGGGCCTGGGGACAGCAGAGCCACTATGGAGAAGGGTAGGTGGTGTGGATTGGAACGGGGCCTGGGGACAGCAGAGTCACTATGGAGAAGGGTAGGTGGTGTGGATTGGAACGGGGCCTGGGGACACCAGAGCCACTATGGAGAAGGGTAGGTGGTGTGGATTGGAACGGGGCCTGGGGACAGGGATGCAAACTAGCGAGGGCCCAAAAAAAGAGAGGGATATTTTGACAAATCTGTCTAAAGTACAAGAAAAAAATGAATGAGTGCCCTGTTGGCCCCGCCTCCCAGGACGCCTGTTCCTGTTTTCTATACGTTCTGCATGTGTGCAATACACATCCTCACACCTCTACTCAATACACATCCTCACACCTCTACTCAATACACACCCTCACACATCTACTCAATACACATCCTCACACATCTACTATATACACATCCTCACACCTCTACTCAAGACACATCCTCACACCTCTACTCAATACACATCACCGCACCTCTACTCAATACACATCCTTACACCTCTACCCAATACACATCCCCACACATATACTCAATACACATCCTCACACCTCTACACAATACACACCCTCACACCTCTACTCAATACACATCCTCACACATCTACTCAATACACATCATCACACCTCTACCCAATACACATCCACACACATATACCCAATACACATCTTTACACCTCTACTCAATACACATCCTCACACCTCTACTCAATACACAACCTCACACCTCTACTATATACACATCCTCACACCTCTACTCAATACACATCCACACACCTCTACTCAATACACATCCACACACCTCTACCCAATACACATCCTCACACCTCTACCCAATACACCTCTACCCAATACACATCCACACACCTCTAACCAATACACATCCTCACACCTCTACTCAATACACATCCGCACACCTCTACCCAATACACATCATCACACATATACTCAATACACATCCTCACACCTCTACTCAATACACATCCGCACACCTCTACTCAATACACATCCTCACACATATACTCAATACACACCCTCACACATCTACTCAATACACATCCTCACACCTCTACCCAATACACATCCTCACACCTCTACTCAATACACATCCTCACACCTCTACTCAATACACATCCCCACACCTCTACTCAATACACATCCATTTCACTTCACACAGTGGATTGGAACGGGGCCTTGGAGAAGGAAGGTAGGATGGAGTGGATTGGAACGGAGCCTTGGGGAAGGAAGGTAGGGTGGAGTGGAGTGGAACGGGGCCTTGGAGAAGGAAGGTAGGGTGGAGTGGAACGGGGCCTTGGAGAAGGAAGGTAGGGTGGAGTGGAGTGGAACGGGGCCTTGGAGAAGGAAGGTAGGGTGGAGTGGAGTGGAACGGGGCCTTGGAGAAGGAAGGTAGGGTGGAGTGGAGTGGAACGGGGCCTTGGAGAAGGAAGGTAGGGTGGAGTGGAGTGGAACGGGGCCTTGGAGAAGGAAGGTAGGGTGGAGTGGAGTGGAACGGGGGCCTTGGAGAAGGAAGGTGGGGTGGAGTGGAACGGGGCCTTGGAGAAGGAAGGTAGGGTGGAGTGGAGTGGAACGGGGCCTTGGAGAAGGAAGGTAGGATGGAGTTGAGTGGAACGGGGCCTTGGAGAAGGAAGGTAGGATGGAGTGGAGTGGAACGGGGCCTTGGAGAAGGAAGGTAGGGTGGAGTTGAGTGGAACGGGGCCTTGGAGAAGGAAGGTAGGATGGAGTGGAGTGGAACGGGGCCTTGGAGAAGGAAGGTAGGGTGGAGTGGAACGGGGCCTTGGAGAAGGAAGGTAGGGTGGAGTGGAACGGGGCCTTGGAGAAGGAAGGTAGGATGGAGTTGAGTGGAACGGGGCCTTGGAGAAGGAAGGTAGGATGGAGTGGAGTGGAACAGGGCCTTGGAGAAGGAAGGTAGGGTGGAGTTGAGTGGAACGGGGCCTTGGAGAAGGAAGGTAGGATGGAGTGGAGTGGAACGGGGCCTTGGAGAAGGAAGGTAGGGTGGAGTGGAGTGGAACGGGGCCTTGGAGAAGGAAGGTAGGGTGGAGTGGAGTGGAACGGGGCCTTGGAGAAGGAAGGTAGGGTGGAGTGGAGTGGAACGGGGCCTTGGAGAAGAAGTAGGTGGAGGAGTGGAACGGGGCCTTGGAGAAGGAAGGTAGGGTGGAGTGGAGTGGAACGGGGCCTTGGAGAAGGAAGGTAGGGTGGAGTGGAGTGGAACGGGGCCTTGGAGAAGGAAGGTATGGGTGGAGTGGAGTGAACGGGGCCTTGGAGAAGGAAGGTAGGGTGGAGTGGAACGGGGCCTTGGGAGAAGGAAGGTAGGGTGGAGTGGAGTGGAACGGGGCCTTGGAGAAGGAAGGTAGGGTGGAGTGGAACGGGGCCTTGGAGAAGGAAGGTAGGGTGGAGTGGAGTGGAACGGGGCCTTGGGAGAGTGACGGTAGGGTGGAGTGGATTGGAACGGGGCCTTGGAGAAGGAAGGTAGGGTGGAGTGGATTGGAACGGGGCCTTGGGAAGGAAGGTAGGATGGAGTGGAGTGGAACGGGGCCTTGGAGAAGGAAGGTAGGGTGGAGTGGAACGGAGCCTTGGAGAAGGAAGGTAGGGTGGAGTGGAGTGGAACGGGGCCTTGGGGAAGGAAGGTAGGATGGAGTGGAGTGGAACGGGGCCTTGGAGAAGGAAGGTAGGGTGGAGTGGAGTGGAACGGGGCCTTGGAGAAGGAAGGTAGGGTGGAGTGGAGTGGAACGGGGCCTTGGGGAAGGAAGGTAGGATGGAGTGGAGTGGAACGGGGCCTTGGAGAAGGAAGGTAGGGTGGAGTGGAGTGGAACGGGGCCTTGGAGAAGGAAGGTAGGGTGGAGTGGAACGGGGCCTTGGAGAAGGAAGGTAGGGTGGAGTGGAACGGGGCCTTGGAGAAGGAAGGTAGGATGGAGTGGATTAGAACAGGGCCTTGGAGAAGGAAGGTAGGGTGGAGTGGATTGAAACGGGGCCTTGGAGAAGGAAGGTAGGGTGGAGTGGATTGAAACGGGGCCTTGGAGAAGGAAGGTAGGGTGGAGTGGAGTGGAACGGGGCCTTGGAGAAGGAAGGTAGGGTGGAGTGGATTGGAACAGGGCCTTGGAGAAGGAAGGTAGGATGGAGTGGATTTTAACGGGGCCTTGGAGAAGGAAGGTAGGGTGGAGTGGAACGGGGCCTTGGAGAAGGAAGGTAGGATGGAGTGGAACGGGGCCTTGGAGAAGGAAGGTAGGGGGGAGTGGAGTGGAATGGGGCCTTGGAGAAGGAAGGTAGGGTGGAGTGGAACGGGGCCTTGGAGAAGGAAGGTAGGGTGGAGTGGAACGGGGCCTTGGAGAAGGAAGGTAGGGTGGAGTGGAGTGGAACGGGGCCTTGGAGAAGGAAGGTAGGATGGAGTGGAACGGGGCCTTGGAGAAGGAAGGTAGGGTGGAGTGGAACGGGGCCTTGGAGAAGGAAGGTAGGGTGGAGTGGAACGGGGCCTTGGAGAAGGAAGGTAGGGTGGAGTGGAGTGGAACGGGGCCTTGGAGAAGGAAGGTAGGGTGGAGTGGAGTGGAACGGGGCCTTGGAGAAGGAAGGTAGGGGGGAGTGGAGTGGAACGGGCCTTGGAGAAGGAAGGTAGGGTGGAGTGGAGTGGAACGGGGCCTTGGAGAAGGAAGGTAGGGTGGAGTGGAACGGGGCCTTGGAGAAGGAAGGTAGGATGGAGTGGAACCTTACGCTGAGTTTCCTCTTGGGGGCTTTGTGTTTGGCGGTTTCTGCTCCCTTACGATGGGTCACAAACCTCCCTGGAGCCAACACTGGAGAGGGACTGACAGGGGAGAGAGACATGATTAACATGCTAACACCAGACCTCTATATAAAAAGTTCCATCCATTCTGGAATACATTAAGCTCTAAGAATATAATTCTAGAAATGTCCAACTCTCTGTCCAAGTAGAGAGTCAGAGACACTCTGTTGTACAGTGGACCTATTGAAACCTGATCGATTGACTGATAGATTAGAACAGATTGCCGTCTGACTGTGTGCGTGTCTTGGCTCTAGCGGTGGTGTGTTTGGGGCGTTTGGGATTCTGTTGCCTGGAGGTCGCCGTCTCTCCATCACTCTCACTGGTGCTCACGACACGCTGGGCCTTCCGACCAGCACACCTCAACACTGGCTTCCTGACAAACACACACACACACACACACCAGATAGATTCAGACTAAGACAGGTCAGATAAACCCCCATTTGAAGACCAAAAGGTAAATGACACCAGTCTGACCTGGCTGTGTTGCAGCTCTGCTGCTGGGGTTGGGTGTGAGGAAGAGGGACGATGAAGACGTTCTCTTCATCACTGTCCGTCTCTCTCAGACAGGACAGGGCTTTGGTCTTGGCTGGCCGCGTCGCTCTACTGCCATCTGCTGTCCGGGACAGGGCTTTGGTCTTAGCTGGCAGCGTCGCTCTACTGCCATCTGCTGTCCAGGACAGGGTTTTGGTATTAGCTGGCCGCGTCGCTCTACTGCCATCCGCTGTACTTCTCTTTCTCCCTCTGGAACAGGGGAAGGGGGGGTCCGGGAGGAGAGGAAGAGGATGTTTTCATATCAGTGCAGCAGAAATGAGGTCGAGGTCACAGTTGAGATGGTGAGACAGAGAGAGAGAGAGAGAGAGCAGAGCAGAGAAGACGACTACTGGTCAGTCAGAGCAAAGTGACCAGAAAACCACACAGAGAGCTTGAATTCCCAATCACCGCTGCACACATTTAGGCTCTACTAGTCGTTTCAGAAGTAAATCCAGGAGAAACTAGACCCGTCACTGCTCCAGCACACCTGATCCAGCTATCTAATCTATCTAGGCCCTGGCCTGGTGAGCAGTAATGGAGGAAAAGCCTGCACACCCAGATCACTAGCTCTTCAGGACGGGTCATTCTTACCTCTTGGCCGGGGGTTTGGGGCTGGAGTGCTCGGCGACGGAGAGGTCAGAGGAAGAGGTGCTGGCGAAAACCTGTTTCCGGTTGTCAGGGGAGATCCAGGCCTCCAACTTCCGGTTCTGTTTGCCGTATGTCTTCATGAACAACGGTCGGCCTGCTCGGTTCATCTTGAGTCTTTTTACCGGGGTCAGTTTCACCAACAAGAAGGTCAGAACCGACTGTCAAATGACAAATAATGGTGACAGGGGCGTATTCATTACTTATACCGTTTAAAGAACCAAAACGGAAGCTAGGGTTTCTATTGGACAAATTCAGGTAGGTCCCTCCCTGTTTCGTTCCGTATGCTTCCGTTTAAGAAACGTTTTACAACAGAATTGGCGTAATGAATACGCCCCAGTTGACACACTGGGACAGTTCACATATTAGGACTAATGTTACTTAACTTATCTGGTATCCTTCAATTTTTCTCGATTAATTTAGCTAGCGACAGGGGAAAAACATATGGAAAAAAACTAAGTGCCTCTTTAGCTCAATTGGTAGAGCATGGCGCTTGTAACGCCAGGGTAGTGGGTTCGATCCCCGGGACCACCCATACGTAAAAAATGTATGCACACATGACTGTAAATCGCTTTGGATAAAAGCGTCTGCTAAATGGCATATTATTATTATTATTATTATAATATTCAGTGATTTGCTTTTACTATGGCTAGCCAGCTTAACTATACCGGAAATAGTCTCTCCCTAGATACGTCGATATAATCGACTTTTTTTTGTGTTGTTGACACACAGTACAATATTTATTTTCAACCGTTTACTGTCGTGATAGCTAGCTAGGTTAGCGTCCAAAATCTGACTGTCACGAAATCCATTGCGAGACTAGGAGCTAGCTAGCCAGCACAACAACATACTCACCGAACTCAAAACATTAACTCCGTCTGTGTCCGTTATCACACTTTTTTTTTAATCATCTAAAGCATTTTTTTAGCTAGTTGATTTAGTTACGGGATGAAATATAACAGTCTTTATTCCGTTTTCAACAACAGCCGGGACAGCTCACGATAGACTTCCGCTCCCGCTCCCCGTTCAAACGACACAACGCTCTCTCATTGGTCGAAACGCCACACCGCTCTCTCATTGGTCGAAACGCCACACCGCTCTCTCATTGGTCGAAACGCCACCGCTGGTGAGCTTTGCCTCAACACATTTTACTTTTTATTTATTTATATTTTAGTCATTTAGCAGAGACGCTCTTATCCAGAGCGACTTACAGTTAGTGAGTGCATACATTTTTATTATTATTAATTATATATATTTTTTTCATGCTGGCCCCCCGTGGGAATCAAACGCCATGCTCTACCAACTGAGCTACATCCGTCGAAAACTTCATGTGGAAAAATAGAAATAAATACAAAATCAATTTTCACGAAATAATAAAAATAAATAAATGGATACCTCGATATCAATATAAGGTCAAATATGATGTCGTATAGTCTTTGTATATCAATCATGTTTTAGTTTCAAGCAAAAATCAATGGGACTCGTTCTATAAGGTTGAAATGTAACCAATGAAACCACCAGGGGGTCCCATTGACAGCTGTGTCAAAATCAAATCACATTTTATTGGTCGCGTACACATATTTTGCAGATGTTATCGCGGGTGTAGCGAAATGCTTATGTTCTTAGCTCCAACAGTGCAGCAATACCTAACAATACAAAACAATACACGCAAATCCCCAAAATCCCCAAAATAAGAAATTTAGAAATATTAGAACGAGCAATGTCAGAGTTCGGAATTTAAATATATTCGTATGTATATGATGGTGTGTATAGACAGTATGGACAGTATATGAATAGAAAATGGTGTGTACAGCAGTAGTTATATAATAATAATAATAATAAATATTATTATTATTATTATTATTATTATTATTATTATTATTATTATTAGTTATATAGGATGAACCATGACTGGAATACAGTATATACATATGAAGTGGACAGCAGTAGTTATATAGGATGAACCATGACTGGAATACAGTATATACATATGAAGTGGACAGCAGTAGTTATATAGGATGAACCATGACTAGAATACAGTATATACATATGAAGTGGACATCAGTAGTTATATAGGATGAGCCATGACTAGAATACAGTATATACATATGAAGTGGACAGCAGTAGTTATATAGGATGAACCATGACTAGAATACAGTATATACATATGAAGTGGACAGCAGTAGTTATATAGGAAGAACCATGACTAGAATACAGTATATACATATGAAGTGGACAGCAGTAGTTATATAGGATGAACCATGACTGGAATACAGTATATACATATGAAGTGGACAGCAGTAGTTATATAGGATGAACCATGACTAGAATACAGTATATACATATGAAGAGGACAGCAGTAGTTATATAGGATGAACCATGACTAGAATACAGTATATACATATGAAGTGGACAGCAGTAGTTATATAGGATGAACCATGACTAGAATACTGATTAAATTGTTTTTTTTCCCATAATAAATCTACACACAATACCCCATAATGACAAAGCAAAAACAGGTTTTTAGAAATGTTTGCTAATTTATTACAAATAAAAAACTGAAATATTACATTTACATAAGTATTCAGACCCTTTACTCAATACTTTGTTGAAGCACCTTTGGCAGCGATTACAGCATCGATATTTGGGGAGTTTCTCCCATTCTTGTCTGTAGATCCTCTCAAGCTCTGTCAGGTTGGATGGGGAGCGTCACTGCACAGCTATTTTCAGGTCTCTCCAGAGATGTTCGATCGGGTTCAAGTCCAGGCTCTGGCTGGGCCACTCAAGGACATTCAGAGACTTGTCCCGAAGCCACTCCTGCGTTGTCTTGGCTGTGTGCTTAGGGTCGTTGTCCTGTTGGAAGGTGAACCTTCGCTCCAGTTTGAGGTCCTGAGCGCTCTGGAGCAGGTTTTCATCAAGGATCTCTCTGTACTTTGCTCCGTTCATCTTTGCCTCGATCCTGACTAGTCTCCCAGTCCCTGCCGCTGATAAACATCCTCACAGCATGATGCTGCCACCACCATGCTTCACCGTAGGGATGGTGCCAGGTTTCCTCCAGACGTGATGCTTGGCCAAAGAGTTCAATCTTGGTTTCATCAGACCAGAGAATCTTGTTTCTCATGGTCTGAGAGTCCTTTAGGTGCCTTTTGGCAAACTCCAAGCGGGCTGTCATGTGCCTTTTACTGAGGAGTGGCTTTCGTCTGGCCACACTATCATATAGGCCTGATTGGTGGAGTGCTGCAGAGATGGTTGTCCTTCTGGAAGGTTCTCCCATCTCCACAGAGGAACTCTAGAGCTCTGTCAGAGTGACCATCAGGTTCTTGGTCACCTCCTTGACCAAGGCCCTTCTCTCCCGATTGCTCAGTTTGGTTGGGCGGCCAGCTCTAGGAAGAGTCTTGGTGGTTCCAAACTTCTTCCATTTAAGAATGATGGAGGCCACTGTGTTCTTGGGGACCTTCAATGCTGCAGAATTATTTTGGTACCCTTCCCCAGATCTGTGCCTCGACACAATCCTGTCTCGGAGCCCTACGGACAATTCCTTTGACCTCATGGCTTGGTTTTTGTTCTGACATGCACTGTAAACTGTGGGACCTTTTATATAGACAGATGTGTGCCTTTCCAAATCATGTCCAATCAATTGAATTTACCCCAGGTGGACTCCAATCAAGTTGTAGAAACATCTCAAGGATGATCAATGGAAACAGGATGCACCTGAGCTCAATTTTGAGTCTCATAGCAAAGGGTCTGAATACTTATGTAAATAAAGTATTTATTTTTTCTTATTTATAATACATTTGGATACATTTCTAAAAACCTGTTTTCGCTTTGTCATTATGGGGTATTGTGTGTAGATTGCTGAGGATTTTTTGTATTTTTTTTAATCCATTTTAGAATTAGGCTGTAAAGTAACAAAATGTGGAAAAAGTGAAGGGGTCTGAATACTTTCCAAAGACACTTTCCAAAGGCACATATGAATTGGGTAAAACAGTAAACATTATTAAAGTAATACTATTTAATATGTAAACATGATTAAAGTGACCAGTGTTCCATGACTATATACATAGGGCAGCAGCCTCTAAGGTTTAGGGTTGAGTATCGGTTGGTAGCCAGCTAGTAACAGTGACTAAAGTTCAGGGCAGGGTACTGGGCGGAGGCCGGCTAGTGGTGACTATTTAACAGTCTCATGGTGTGTGTGTGTGTGTGTGTGTGTGTTTACTGTATCTGTGTGTGTGTGTGTTGTGTGTGTCTGTGTGTGTGTGTGTGTGTTGTGTGTGTGTGTGTGTGTTGTGTGTGTGTGTGTGTGTGTGTGTGTGTGTGTGTGTGTGTGTCTGTGTCTGTCTGCGTGTATAATATGTGTCTTAAACAAAGGTGATGGAGTTACAAATCATGAATAATAAAAGTGTGATATTTGTTCAAAGTTTATATATTCACGTTGAAGGAGTTACTTTTCAAAGACGGTTAAAAATCTATGTTTATGTCCAGAGTGAAGATTGGTTGGGTTGAGTTGAGTTGTGTTCAGGTGACAGGCTGCAGGTCTGGCCAGGGGGGGGGTGGCTCACTACTGGCTCACTGTGGCTGGAGCCAGGGGTGGAGTAACATCCCGTCCAGAGTGGGCCGTCCTCGGGGTCGCTTGGCCAGACACCTCCTCAACAGATCCACACAGTCTGGAGAACAAGACAAGAGAACAAGTAAGGGTTAGTGTGTCTGTCTGTATCTCTCTCTCTCTCTCCCTCTCTCTCTCTCTCTCTCTCTCTCTCTCTCCTCTCTCTCTCTCTCTCTCTCTCTCTCTCTCTCTCTCTCTCTGTCTGTCTGTCTGTCTGTCTGTCTGTCTGTCTGTCTGTCTGTCTCTGTCTGTCTGTCTCTCTGTCTGTGTGTGTGTGTCTTACGTCTGGACAGTTCGTCCTTGATGTAAGGCTCTTCAAAGATGATCTCTCGTCGTGTGTTGAAGGGCTGGTCCCCACACAGCATGTCATATAGCAGCACCCCCAGCTGCCACACAGTGGAGGGACCAGCACGATACGACTCTCTCAGAAACCACTCTGGGGGGGTGTACTGGGACGTGCCTACACACACACACCCCACACACCACACACCACACACACACACACACACCACACACACACACCAACACACACCACACACACACACACACACCACACACCCACACACCACACACGACACACACCACACACACACCCACACACACACAGTACCACACAACACACCATGACACACGCACCACAAACACAACACACCCAAACACAGCACACACACACAAGCACCAAGACACCACACACCACACAGCTACACACACACACACACACACCCACACACACACACCACCACACACACACAACACCCACACACACACACCCACACACACACACACACACCACACCCACAACACGACAACACGCACACACACACAATCACCACACACAACACACAACACAACACACACACACCACGACACCACACACACACACACACCCACACACACACACACACACATCACACACATACACACACATCACACACACACACATACACACACCACACACACACAAACACACACACACACACACCACACCAGATACTCCCTCACCCCCACACACACACACACACAAACCACAAACCACACCACACACAACCCACACACACACACACACACCACCACCCACACACATACTCACTCACACACACACACACACACACACACACACAACACAACACAACACAGAACAGGAAGGTCAGGGTGTGTGTATATCTGAGATCTGTAGATATGTATTGGTTTCCCAAAACTAACATCCAGGCTTTAGCTCAGCGGGCTAACAGTGTTATGGTTTACACTCAGTGATTGGACACCAGCCTACCGTAACACTCGGTGTAGGGCCCATCTCTGAGAATGCAGCCGCAGCCAAAGTCTAGAACCCTGATCCGAGGCGAGGTGGAACCGGTCTCTACTAGAATGTTCTCTGGTTTGATGTCACGATGGAGAACACCTCTGGAATGGACCTCTCTCATCGCTTCAACTAGCTGCCTCAGGATGACCTAGAGAGAGAGAGAGAGAGAGAGAGAGAGAGAGAGAGAGAGAGAGAGAGAGAGAGACAACGAGAGAGAGAGTGAGAGAGAGAGTGAGAGAGAGAGAGAACGAGAGAACGAAAACGAGAGAAACGACGAAACGAAAGAGAGAGAGAGAGAGAGAGAGAGAGAGAGAGAGAGAGAGATAGAGAGAGAAAAAGGCAGTGGGGTAGTAGGTCAATATTTACTCTAGTAAACTGTCCTCAGGGTTTTGGATAACACTACACACTCTCTCTCCCTCTCTCTCTCTCTGTCTCTGTCTCTCTCTGTCTCTCTCTCTCTGTCTCTCTCTCTCTCTTCTCTCTCTCTCTCTGTCTCTCTCATCGTCGTCCCGTCGCTGTCTCTCATCTCTCTCTCTCTCTCTTTCTCTCTCGTCATCTCTCTCTCTGCCTCTCTCTCTATCTTCTCCTTGCTCCTCCCGCTCTCCTCCCTACATCCCTCTCCCTCTCTCTCTCTCACCCTGGCGTGTTCCTCCTGCAGCGTCCCCCCTCTCATCTGGATGTAGTCATAGAGGTCCATGCAGGGAACTGGTCTCTCCAGAACCAGGACCAACTCCTGATCCAGCTCAAACCAGTCCAGCAGGGCCACTGCAGCACGGGGGGGAGGGACAACTTCACCCAAACCCTCCCCCGTAGCCTCACCCCTACCCTCACCCCTACCGCCCACGATCCGCAATAATACCACCTCCAAGGGAAACTCCACCTGCTGTCCATCCTGAGTCTGAAATTGGGATCCAAATAAAGATGAAAGATTACTATACTACTACAGACTACTATAGACTACTACAAACTGAATCAGACTACTATTGACTACTACAGACTACTATAGACTACTACAGACTGAATCAGACTACTATTGACTACTACAGACTACTATAGACTACTACAGACTGAATCAGACTACTATAGACTACTACAGACTACTATTAACTACTACAAACTACTATAGACTACTACAAACTACTATAAACTACTACACACTACTATAAACTACTACACACTACTATAGACTACTACAGACTACTATAGACTACTACAAACTGAATCAGACTACTATAGACTACTACAGACTACTATTAACTACTACAAACTACTATAGACTACTACAAACTGAATCAGACTACTACAGACTACTATAGACTACTACAAACTACTATAGACTACTACAAACTGAATCAGACTACTACAGACTACTACAAACTACTATAAACTACTACAAACTACTATAGACTACTACAAACTACTATAGACTACTACAGACTACTATAGACTACTACAAACTACTATACACTACTATAGAATACTACAAACTACTATAGACTACTACAGACTACTACAGACTACTATAGACTACTACAGACCGAATCAGATTACTACAGACTGATACCGACTACTACAGACTATCATAGACTACTGCAGACTACTATAGACTACTACAGAGAACTACAGACCAAATCAGATTACTACAGACTGCTATAGACTCCTACAGACTATCATAGACTACTGCAGACTACTATAGACTACTACAGACTACTTATACTAATACAGACTGAATCAGACTGATACAGACTGAATCAGACTACACCAGACGACTCTAGACTACTACAAACTGAATCAGATGACTACATGACTACTATAGTTAACTACAGATGATAACAGATTATTATTGACCAGTGGCGGTCGGTGCCGTTTATTATTGACCAGTGGCGGTCGGTGCCGTTTATTATTGACCGGTGGCGGTTGGTGCCGTTTATTATAGACCAGTGGCGGTTGGTGCCGTTTATGATGAGGGAGGACACATTTTTTTTTCTCATGAACATGGCCTTATTTCTATTACAGCATATTGGATGACTGTCATTCATATTCCATCCACCCAGTTCAATGGAACATCAATAGGTTTAGGCTACTACATGATACTCGAATTTTCGCTGTACCCATCATGAGGTTGCTACAACCTAGCCTATGAATGAAAGTTTACAACGTAGGTGCACACAGGTCGAGAGAAACATTTGAGGTGACAGACAGTGACACATTCAATATCGCCTTGCACACTCTTTCCTGCATCTAGCTGATATAGGGTGTAATCATTAGTCCAACAGTTGCGAACGAGAGTTTCTATTGGACAAAATTCAGGTATTTTTTATCCCCGTTTCGTTTTGCTTCCGTTTAAGAAACATTTTTCAACAGAATCGGCGTAATGAATACACCCCTGATCACGCATAAACACAGTTCACTTTCATAGCAGCCACGTTGTATTCCTTCTCGCCTCTATGCGCTCTCCTCCTCTCACATCGTCCCTTCGTTTGTGGACTTCAATGAACAACACATCAGCTGTATGTGACCAGGCGAAAAACCTTTCCAAGCCAAACCATGTCATAACGGCTACACCATATTAGCAAAAAGTAACGTCCTAGTTAACATAGCTAATAGAACTAATACGTCAGTAAACCCGCTACAATCATGCAGCAACGTTACAGTGTATAGTCAATAAGCAGTTACACCGGTGGGCCCCGGTGACAATAAATTTATAAAACCAAAAGCTTACATTGACTTGGAAGAGTTCCAGTGTTGTGTTGAATAGTCATAGCCAGCTAGCTAACATAGCATCCCTCTGTTTGAGCCGGGTGTTTGAGTAACTAAACTAGCCAGCTGCATTTGCTAGCTAAGTAAGTAAAACTGCTTCTCCTTCATTTTTGAAGAAAATAATTTGTTGAAAACTGTTCAACTATTGTCTTTCTTTCTCTTTGAGTCAACTACTCACCACATTTTATACACTGCAGTGTTAGCAAGCTGTAGTTTATGCTTTCAGTACTAGATTCATTCTCTGATCCTTTGATTGGGTGGACAACATGCTGCAAGAGCTCTGATAGGCTGGAGGATTTCCTCCGGAAGTTGTCATAATTACTGTGTAAGTCTATGAAAGGGGGTGAGAACCAAGAGCCTCCTAGGTTTTGTATTGAAGTCAATGTACCAAGAGGAGGACGGAAGCTAGCTGTCCTCCGGCTACACAATGGTGCTACCCTACAGAGTGCGGTTGAGGCTACTGTAGACCTTCATTGCAAAACAGTGTGTTTTAATCAATTATTTGGTGACGTGAATATATTTAGTATAGTTTTATCTAAAAAGTAGGGGTGTAACGATTCGTTTTAACAACGATTCGATTTGTATCACGATTCGTGGTTGTCGATACGATTCAAGGACGATATTGGTTCATTTAGAACGATACGATCCGAAACGATTCAGTGACTTGAAATCGATTCAGTAACCTTTTAGCCAAAAATTCAACCAGTGTGACTGAAATAAATACCTGTATACTGGACAGTGCAGGTGAAGTTTCCTAGATTCCTGTTTCTTGTAAGGACCGCAATGGTGGCTTGATAATTTCTCGCTCGTCGGCTTCTCCTCTGTTGTCCGCCATGCTTTGTTTTGTTGTCTTGGCGCCTTTGCGCTGCTGCTGGCGCGATGACGTCACGGATAGGCAGACTGAATCGAGTAATGTTTAAAGCCTTTATCATTAAAAGTGCTAAGAAAAAACATCCATATAAAGTCTGACGTGCTTAAATCCAATGGGTTATTTCCTAGTATCGATACAATCGATTTATTACATTTTAAAACGATGTTAGATCGATATATGTTGTCCAAAAGGCCAACTCGCCGAGCACAGATCGATGCAGTTGGATCATAGGAATATAAATCGATACATCGATGTAGTAGATGGATCGTTACACCCCTACTAAAAAGGATAACTTTTTCAATGTTTTACAATTTTAATTTTTATGAAATTCGCTCCCCTTCCTCCTCTGAGGAGCCTCGACTGTTATAGACTACTATAGACTACTACAGACTTAATCAGACTACTACAGACTACAACAAACTTCTATAGACTACTACAGACAGAATCAGACTAATAAAGACTACTATAGACTACTACAGACCTAATCAGACTGCTATAGACTACTACAGACTACAACAGACTTCTATAGACTACTACAAACTACGATAGACCACTACAGACCTAATCAGACTGCTATAGACTACTACAGACTACAACAGACTTATATAGACTACTACAAACTACTATAGACTACTACAGACCTAATCAGACTACTAAATACTACTATAAACTACTACAAACTGAATCAGATAACATCAAACTACTACAGACTGAATTAGACTACTTTAGACTACAACAGACTACTACAGACTAATACAGACCCATGGGACAGAGCACAATTGGCCCAGTGTCGTCCAGGTTAGCGACTCCTGTGGCGGTCCGGGCGCGGTGCACGCTGACACGGTCGCCAGGTGTTTCCTCCGACACATTGTTGTGTCAAGAAGCAGTGCGGCTCGGTTGGGTTGTGTTTCAGAGCACTCACGACCTTCGCCTCTCCCGTGTCCGTACGGGAGTTGCAGCGATGGGACAAGACTGTAACTACCAATTGGATACCACGAAATTGGGGAGAAAAATAAATAAAAAATAAAATGTTCTAAAAAATTCCTAATAAAAGCTTGATGATGAGTTGGTTCTTTGAATCAGATGTGTAGTACTGGGCAAAAACCAAAACATGCACAAGGACCGAGTTTGGGAAAACCTGTTATAGACTACTACGTACAGTCATGGTCAAAAGTTTTGAGAATGACACAAATACTAATTTTCACAAAGTCTGCTGCCCCAGTTTTGATGCTGGCAATTTGCATACACTCCAGAATGTCATGAAGAGAGAGGAATTGCAATTAATTGCAATTCCCCCTTTGTCCCCCTTTGCCATGAAAACGAACTTAATCCCCAAAAAAACTTTTCCACTGCATTTCAGCCCTGCCACAAAAGGACTAGCTGCCATCATGTCAGTGATTCTCTCGTTAACACAGGTGAGAGTGTTGACGAGGACAAGGCTGGAGATCACTCTGTCATGCTGATTGAGTTAGAATAACAGACTGGAAGCTTTAAAAGGAGGGTGGTGCTTGAAATCATTGTTCTTCCTCTGTTAACCATGGTTACCTGCAAGGAAACACGTGCCGTCATCATTGCTTTGCACAAAAACGGCTTCACAGGCAAGGATATTGCTGCTAGTAAGATTGCACCTTAAATCAACCATTTATCGGATCATCAAGAACTTCAAGGAGAGAGGTTCAATTGTTGTGAAGAAGGTGTCAGGGCGCCCAAGAAAGTCCAGCAAGCGCCAGGACCGTCTCCTAAAGTTGATTCAGCTGCGGGATTGGGGCACCACCAATGCAGAGCTTGCTCAGGAATGGCAGCAGGCAGGTGTGAGTGCATCTGCACGCACGGTGAGGCGAAGACTTTTGGAGGATGTCCTGGTGTCAAGAAGGGCAGCAAAGAAGCCACTTCTCTCCAGGAAAAACATCAGGGACAGACTGATATTCTGCAAAAGGTACAGGGATTGGACTGCTGAGGACTGGGGTAAAGTCATTTTCTCTGATGAATCCCCTTTCCGATTGTTTGGGGCATCCGGAAAACACCTTGTCCGGAGAAGACAAGGTGAGCGCTACCATCAGTCCTGTGTCATGCCAACAGTAAAGCATCCTGAGACCATTCATGTGTGGGGTTGCTTCTCAGCCAAGGGAGTGGGCTCACTCACAATTTTGCCTAAGAACACAGCCATGAATAAAGAATGGTACCAACACATCCTCCGAGAGCAACTTCTCCCAACCATCCAAGAACAGTTTGGTGACGAACAATGCCTTTTCCAGCATGATGGAGCACCTTGCCATAAGGCAAAAGTGATAACTAAGTGGCTCGGGGAACAAAACATCGACATTTTGGGTCCATGGCCAGGAAACTCCCCAGACCTTAATCCCATTGAGAACTTGTGGTCGATCCTCAAGACGCGGGTGGACAAACCAAAACCCACAAATTCTGACAAACTCCAAGCATTGATTATGCAAGAATGGGCTGCCATCAGTCAGGATGTGGCCCAGAAGTTAATTGACAGCATGCCAAGGTGGATTGCAGAGGTCTTGAAAAAGAAGGGTCAACATATTTTACATTTTAGTCATATAGCAGACGCTCTTATCCAGAGCGACTTACAGTTAGTTAGTGCATACATTTTCATACTGGCCCCCCATGGGAATCGAACCCACAACCCTGGCGTTGCAAGCGCCATGCTCTACCAACTGAGCTACAGGAGAACTACACTGTAAACTCTTTGCATAAACGTAATGTAATTGTCAATAAAAGCCTTTGACACATGGAATGCTTGTAATTAACTTCATTATACCATAGTAACATCTGACAAAAATATCTCATAACACTGAAGCAGCGAACTTTGTGACATTCTGAAAACTTTTGACCTCGACTGTACTACTACAATCTTCTACAGACTACTACGGATTACTATAGACTACTACGGATTACTATAGACTACTATAGACTACTACATATTACTATAGACTACTACAGAGTACTATATACTACTACAGACTACTACGGATGACTATAGACTACTACAGACTACTACAGAGTACTATATACTACTATAGACTACTACGGATGACTATACACTACTACAGACTACTACAGACTACTACAGACTACTATAGACTACTACAGATCACTATAGACTACTACAGACTACTACAGAGTACTATATACCACTACAGACTACTACGGATGACTATAGACTACTACAGACTACTACAGACTACTTTAGACTACTACAGACTACAACGGATGACTACTAGTACTATAGACTACTAATAGTACTACAGATCACTACAGACTACTACAGACCACTACAGACCACTACAGACTACTACAGACCACTACAGACTACTATAGACTACTATAGACTACTACAGACTACTAATAGTACTACAGACCACTACAGACCACTACAGACCACTACAGACCACTACAGACTACTATAGACTACTACAGACTACTACAGACTACTAATAGTACTACAGACCACTACAGACCAATACAAACTACTATAGACTACTACAGACTACTACAGACTACTAATAGTACTACAGACCACTACAGACCACTACAGACTTCTATAGACTACTACAGACTACTACAGACTACTAATAGTACTACAGACCACCACAGACCACTACAGACCACTACAGACCACTACAGACTACTACAGACCACTACAGACCACTACAGACTACTACAGACCACTACAGACTACTACAGACTACTACAGATGACTAATATCTCTGCATGTCTGGCAGACATATCAGTATGGATGACGGATCACCACCTCAAGCTGAACCCTGGCAAGACGGAGCTGCTCTTCCTCCCAGGGAAGGACTGCCCGTTCCATGATCTCGCCATCACGGTTGACAACTCCGTTGTGTCCTCCTCCCAGAGTGCGAAGAGCCTTGGCGTGACCCTGGACAACACCCTGTCGTTCTCCGCTAACATCAAGGCGGTGACCCGATCCTGCAGGTTCATGCTCTACAACATTCGGAGAGTACGACCCTGCCTTACACAGGAAGCGGCACAGGTCCTAATCCAGGCACTTGTCATCTCCCGTCTGGATTACTGCAACTCGCTGTTGGCTGGGCTCCCTGCCTGTGCCATTAAACCCCTACAACTCATCCAGAATGCCGCAGCCCGTCTGGTGTTCAAGTTCTCTCACGTCACCCCGCTCCTCCGCACACTCCACTGGCTTCCAGTTGAAGCTCGCATCTGTTACAAGACCATGGTGCTTGCCTATGGAGCTGTGAGGGGAACGGCACCTCCGTACCTTCAGGCTCTGATCAGTCCCTACACCCAAACGAGGGCATTGCGTTCATCCACCTCTGGCCTGCTGGCTCCCCTTCCTCTGCGGAAGCATAGTTCCCGCTCAGCCCAGTCAAAACTGTTCGCTGCTCTGGCACCCCAATGGTGGAACAAGCTCCCTCACGACGCCAGGACAGCGGAGTCACTCACCACCTTCCGGAGACATTTGAAACCCCACCTCTTTAAGGAATACCTGGGATAGGATAAAGTAATCCTTCTACCCCCCCCCCCCCCAAAAAAAAAAAAAACATATTGTAAAGTGGTTATCCCACTGGCTATAGGGTGAATGCACCAATTTGTAAGTCGCTCTGGATAAGAGCGTCTGCTAAATGACGTAAATGTAAATGTAAATGTAATAGTACTACAGACTACTAATAGTACTATAGACTACTACAGACTACTACAGACTACTACAGACGACTACAGACTACGATAGACTACTGTAGACTACTACAGATCACAAAAGACTGCTACAGACTGCATCACAACAGACCATGATAAGAGAATGATGAACTCACCACAGGTATGCGTAACACTTTGGCCAAGGGGACACGTTTTATAGCCACCTACAGAGAAAACACAAACACACACACACACACACACACACACACACACACACACATTGACAAATAGTACTGCATCTCCAATGGACCTTATATGTGTGTGTTTATTCCATGGTTCTCACAGGTAGGTTGTCTTCTCTGCGGTATCCAGCGTAGACCGTCCCATAGCCTCCGCCGCCCAGACATCCCAGCTGCACAAACCTCTCTGCAACCGGATCAGGAGTTGGTTCTCCACAGTTGCATTGTGGGGGCTGTAATGTGTTGGCCAGCATGGTACTGGATGAGGAGGAGGAAAAGATATCCTCTAAGGACAGATTCCCCTCCTCCTCCTCCTCCTCTTCCTCCTGACTCCTCCTCCTCCTCCTCCTCCCCCTCCTCTTTCCTCTTCCTCCTGTACACCCGCTGCCCTTCCTCTTGTTCCCCTCCTCCTCCTCCTCCTCTTCCTCCTGACTCCTCCCCCTCCTCTTCCTCTCTCCTCTTCCTCCTGTACACCCGCTGCCCTTCCTCTTGTTCCCCTCCTCCTCCTCCTCCTCCTCTTCCTCCTGACTCCTCCCCCTCCTCTTCCTCTCTCCTCTTCCTCCTGTACACCCGCTGCCCTTCCTCTTCCTCCTCCTCTCTGCTCTCTCATCCCTCAGGGTGAGTCTCTTGTTCGCCCCTCCCTCGTTGGCCAGGGGGCTGGTGTGAGTGCCTGAGGGGGTTAGTGGTCAGAGATCAGGGGTTGGAGGTCAACAGAGGTCAGGGTCGTGTTCAGGCAGGAAATGGGAGAAAACAACATTTTAGAACCAACTGGACTTAAAGCAACTGTCCAGTGTTTCCAGATTTCTATGAAATATGACCTATAATTACTTTGAGTGAAATAGTTTTCCTTCCAAAAATTGGTAATTAAAGATGCAGTCCGGGATCTTAAGCACTTACAAATTCGTAAACATATTGTACGTATTAGAATTTGTAACATATCATACGAAATGGATGACGTAGTACAAAATTGTGCACAATTTTCACTTTAAGTTAAAAAGCAACTTTTCTGTGTTGGAATGGTGTGGCCATACCCCTAACAACAGAATGGTGTGGACATACCCCTAACAACAGAATGGTGTGGACATACCCCTAACAACAGAATGGTGTGGACATACCCCTAACAACAGAATGGTGTGGACATACCCCTAACAACAGAATGGTGTGGACATACCCCTAACAACAGAATGGTGTGGACATACCCCTAACAACAAAATGGTGTGGACATGGTGTGGACATACCCCTAACAACAGAATGGTGTGGACATACCCCTAACAACAGAATGGTGTGGACATACCCCTAACAACAGAATGGTGTGGACATACCCCTAACAACAGAATGGTGTGGGCATACCCCTAACAACAGAATGGTGTGGACATACCCCTAACAACATAATGGTGTGGACATACCCCTAACAACAGAATGGTGTGGACATACCCCTAACAACAGAATGGTGTGGACATACCCCTAACAACAGAATGGTGTGGACATACCCCTAACAACAGAATGGTGTGGACATACCCCTAACAACAGAATGGTGTGGACATACCCCTAACAACAGAATGGTGTGGACATACCCCTAACAACAGAATGGTGTGGACATACCCCTAACAACAGAATGGTGTGGACATACCCCTAACAACAGAATGGTGTGGACATACCCCTAACAACAGAATGGTGTGGACATACCCCTAACAACAGAATGGTGTGGACATACCCCTAACAACAGAATGGTGTGGCCATACCCCTAACAACAGAATGGTGTGGACATGGTGTGGACATACCCCTAACAACAGAATGGTGTGGACATACCCCTAACAACAGAATGGTGTGGACATACCCCTAACAACAGAATGGTGTGGACATACCCCTAACAACAGAATGGTGTGGACATACCCCTAACAACAGAATGGTGTGGACATACCCCTAACAACAGAATGGTGTGGACATACCCCTAACAACAGAATGGTGTGGCCATACCCCTAACAACAGAATGGTGTGGACATGGTGATGACATACCCCTAACAACAGAATGGTGTGGACATACCCCTAACAACAGAATGGTGTGGACATACCCCTAACAACAGAATGGTGTGGACATACCCCTAACAACAGAATGGTGTGGGCGTACCCCTAACAACAGAATGGTGTGGACATACCCCTAACAACAGAATGGTGTGGACATACCCCTAACAACAGAATGGTGTGGACATACCCCTAACAACAGAATGGTGTGGACATACCCCTAACAACAGAATGGTGTGGGCGTACCCCTAACAACAGAATGGTGTGGACATACCCCTAACAACAGAATGGTGTGGACATACCCCTAACAACAGAATGGTGTGGACATACCCCTAACAACAGAATGATGTGGACATACCCCTAACAACAGAATGGTGTGGACATACCCCTAACAACAGAATGGTGTGGACATACCCCTAACAACAGAATGGTGTGGACATGGTGTGGACATACCCCTAACAACAGAATGGTGTGGACATACCCCTAACAACAGAATGGTGTGGACATACCCCTAACAACAGAATGGTGTGGACATACCCCTAACAACAGAATGGTGTGGGCGTACCCCTAACAACAGAATGGTGTGGACATACCCCTAACAACAGAATGGTGTGGACATACCCCTAACAACAGAATGTGTGGACATACCCCTAACAACAGAATGATGTGGACATACCCCTAACAACAGAATGGTGTGGACATACCCCTAACAACAGAATGGTGTGGACATACCCCTAACAACAGAATGGTGTGGACATACCCCTAACAACAGAATGGTGTGGACATACCCCTAACAACAGAATGGTGTGGACATACCCCTAACAACAGAATGGTGGGAACATACCCCTAACAACAGAATGGTGTGGACATACCCCTAACAACAGAATGGTGTGAACATACCCCTAACAACAGAATGGTGTGGACATACCCCTAACAACAGAATGGTGTGGCCATACCCCTAACAACAGAATGGTGTGGACATACCCCTAACAACAGAATGGTGTGGACATACCCCTAACAACAGAATGGTGTGGACATACCCCTAACAACAGAATGGTGTGGACATACCCCTAACAACAGAATGGTGTGGACATACCCCTAACAACAGAATGGTGTGGACATACCCCTAACAACAGAATGGTGTGGACATACCCCTAACAACAGAATGGTGGGAACATACCCCTAACAACAGAATGGTGTGGACATACCCCTAACAACAGAATGGTGTGAACATACCCCTAACAACAGAATGGTGTGGACATACCCCTAACAACAGAATGGTGTGGCCATACCCCTAACAACAGAATGGTGTGGACATACCCCTAACAACAGAATGGTGTGGACATACCCCTAACAACAGAATGGCGTGGACATACCCCTAACAACAGAATGGTGTGGACATACCCCTAACAACAGAATGGTGTGGACATACACCTAACAACAGAATGGTGTGGACATACCCCTAACAACAGAATGGTGTGGACATACCCCTAACAACAGAATGGTGTGGACATACCCCTAACAACAGAATGGTGTGGACATACCCCTAACAACAGAATGGTGTGGACATACCCCTAACAACAGAATGGTATGGACATGGTGTGGACATACCCCTAACAACAGAATGGTATGGACATGGTGTGGACATACCCCTAACAACAGAATGGCGTGGACATACCCCTAACAACAGAATGGTGTGGACATACCCCTAACAACAGAATGGTGTGGACATACCCCTAACAACAGAATGGTGTGGACATACCCCTAACAACAGAATGGTGTGGACATACCCCTAACAACAGAATGGTGTGGACATACCCCTAACAACAGAATGGTGTGGGCATACCCCTAACAACAGAATGGTGTGGACATGGTGTGGACATACCCCTAACAACAGAATGGCGTGGACATACCCCTAACAACAGAATGGTGTGGGCATACCCCTAACAACAGAATGGTGTGGACATACCCCTAACAACAGAATGGTGTGGGCATACCCCTAACAACAGAATGGTGTGGACATACCCCTAACAACAGAATGGTGTGGACATACCCCTAACAACAGAATGGTGTGGCCATACCCCTAACAACAGAATGGTGTGGACATGGTGTGGACATACCCCTAACAACAGAATGGTGTGGACATACCCCTAACAACAGAATGGTGTGGACATACCCCTAACAACAGAATGGTGTGGACATACCCCTAACAACAGAATGGTGTGGGCGTACCCCTAACAACAGAATGGTGTGGACATACCCCTAACAACAGAATGGTGTGGACATACCCCTAACAACAGAATGGTGTGGACATACCCCTAACAACAGAATGATGTGGACATACCCCTAACAACAGAATGGTGTGGACATACCCCTAACAACAGAATGGTGTGGACATACCCCTAACAACAGAATGGTGTGGACATACCCCTAACAACAGAATGGTGTGGACATACCCCTAACAACAGAATGGTGTGGACATACCCCTAACAACAGAATGGTGGGAACATACCCCTAACAACAGAATGGTGTGGACATACCCCTAACAACAGAATGGTGTGAACATACCCCTAACAACAGAATGGTGTGGACATACCCCTAACAACAGAATGGTGTGGCCATACCCCTAACAACAGAATGGTGTGGACATACCCCTAACAACAGAATGGTGTGGACATACCCCTAACAACCGAATGGCGTGGACATACCCCTAACAACAGAATGGTGTGGACATACCCCTAACAACAGAATGGTGTGGACATACACCTAACAACAGAATGGTGTGGACATACCCCTAACAACAGAATGGTGTGGACATACCCCTAACAACAGAATGGTGTGGACATACCCCTAACAACAGAATGGTGTGGACATACCCCTAACAACAGAATGGTGTGGACATACCCCTAACAACAGAATGGTATGGACATGGTGTGGACATACCCCTAACAACAGAATGGTATGGACATGGTGTGGACATACCCCTAACAACAGAATGGCGTGGACATACCCCTAACAACAGAATGGTGTGGACATACCCCTAACAACAGAATGGTGTGGACATACCCCTAACAACAGAATGGTGTGGACATACCCCTAACAACAGAATGGTGTGGACATACCCCTAACAACAGAATGGTGTGGACATACCCCTAACAACAGAATGGTGTGGGCATACCCCTAACAACAGAATGGTGTGGACATGGTGTGGACATACCCCTAACAACAGAATGGTGTGGACATACCCCTAACAACAGAATGGTGTGGGCGTACCCCTAACAACAGAATGGTGTGGACATACCCCTAACAACAGAATGGTGTGGACATACCCCTAACAACAGAATGGTGTGGACATACCCCTAACAACAGAATGGTGTGGACATACCCCTAACAACAGAATGGTGTGGGCGTATACCGATCATACAAAATATGAATGTGAGTAGACCGCATGACATCATACTCTATGAGGAAAGAGCAAACATTTTTTAATGGTCTGTTTGAGATGTACGTTTGAAGTGTTTTTTTCTCCAATTCATGCTTTGATCACAAATAGTAGTATAGGACCAGTCAACAACATTATTTGGGTATGAGTTAACAGAATAATAACTGTTAAAAGGGAGATTTACTTTAAAATACTATTTTATTTTCTGTTAGGCCACTTAAATCCAATATAGCTCCGTGACATAATGCAGGACACCTAAAGCCAATATATCTCCATGACATAATGCAGGACCCCTAAATCCAATATATCTCCGTGACATAATGCAGGACACCTAAATCCAATATATCTCCGTGACATAATGCAGGACACCTAAATCCAATATATCTCCGTGACATAATGCAGGACACCTAAATCCAATATATCTCCATGACATAATGCAGGACACCTAAATCCAATATATCTCCGTGACATAATGCAGGACACTTAAATCCAATATATCTCCGTGACATAATGCAGGACCCCTAAATCCAATATATCTCCATGACATAATGCAG
The DNA here is from genome assembly GCA_902810595.1 of Coregonus sp. 'balchen'. Lineage (NCBI taxonomy): Eukaryota > Metazoa > Chordata > Actinopteri > Salmoniformes > Salmonidae > Coregonus > Coregonus sp. 'balchen'. The sequence goes on from LR778274.1 coordinate 6,328,024, forward strand.
GACACCTAAATCCAATATATCTCCATGACATAATGCAGGACACCTAAATCCAATATATCTCCATGACATAATGCAGGACACCTAAAGCCAATATATCTCCGTGACATAATGCAGGACACCTAAATCCAATATAGCTCCGTGACATAATGCAGGACACCTAAATCCAATATATCTCCATGACATAATGCATTACACCTAAAGCCAATATATCTCCGTGACATAATGCAGGACACCTAAATCCAATATATCTCCATGACATAATGCAGGACCCCTAAATCCAATATATCTCCGTGACATAATGCAGGACACCTAAAGCCAATATATCTCCGTGACATAATGCAGGACACCTAAATCCAATATAGCTCCATGACATAATGCAGGACACTTAAATCCAATATAGCTCCGTGACATAATGCAGGACACCTAAATCCAATATAACTCCATGACATAATGCAGGACACTTAAATCCAATATATCTCCGTGACATAATGCAGGACACTTAAATCCAATATAGCTCCATGACATAATGCAGGACACCTAAATCCAATATAGCTCCGTGACATAATGCAGGACACCTAAATCCAATATATCTCCATGACATAATGCAGGACACTTAAATCCAATATATCTCCATGACATAATGCAGGACACTTAAATCCAATATAGCTCCGTGACATAATGCAGGACACCTAAATCCAATATATCTCCATGACATAATGCAGGACACCTAAAGCCAATATATCTCCATGACATAATGCAGGACACCTAAATCCAATATATCTCCGTGACATAATGCAGGACACCTAAATCCAATATATCTCCGTGACATAATGCAGGACCCCTAAATCCAATATATCTCCATGACATAATGCAGGACACCTAAATCCAATATATCTCCGTGACATAATGCAGGACACCTAAATCCAATATATCTCAGTGACATAATGCAGGACTGTCACGGTTTCGGCCGAGGCTGCTCCTCCTCCTTGTTCGGGCAGGCTTCGGCGGTCGTCGTCTCCGGAGTACTAGCTGCCACCGTTCTATGTTTCATGTTCGTTTGGTTTTGTCTGTTTGTAACACCTGTCCCTTGTTTGTGTTGGATTGTGTTCCCTATTTAGTTTCGTTTATTCGGGTCAGGTGTTATGTGTGATTGTTATTGTCAGCTTGCCTCCGAGGAGTTTTCTCTCTCGTTTGTTGTTATTTCGAGAGTTCGCACTGCGTGCGCTTTTTCTTGTTTTCCGCACTGTGTGTTGTGCGTAATTGTTCGTGCCGCCCGGTTGGGTTGGCGACTCATTCCTGTTTTGGAAAGTACTAAAGTCTGTTGAAGAACATCCTTGTCCCTGCGCTTGATTCCCTTCACTACATCCACACGCAACACTCTGACAGGACACCTAAAGCCAATATATCTCCGTGACATAATGCAGGACTGTCACGATCGTTGGTTAGAGATGAGGACCAAGGCGCAGCGTTGAAGGTGAACATATCTTTTTATTACTGATCACACGATCAAAACAATAAACGATAACGTGACGTCTACAGTTTAACACAAACCGAAATGAACAAGAAACCACAAACACAAAGTGAAAGACAGACAGTTAAATATGGCTCCCAATCAGAGACACCCAGCTGACACTCGTTGCCTCTGATTGGGAGTCACTCAGCCCAACATAGAAAATCAAACATAGAATTACACACCCTGGCTCAACATAACATAGTCCCCAGAGCCAGGGCGTGACAGTACCCCCCCCCCAAAGGCGCGGACTCCGGCCGCGCCAAACAACCACAACAGGGGAGGGACCGGGTGGGCACTCCGCCTCGGCGGCGGATCCGGCTCCGGACATGACCCAGGCACGGGTTGTGCTGGACTGACGACGCACACCCCTGGCTTGATGCGTGGAGGAGGAACGGGCCGGACCGGGCTGACGAAGCGCACCCCTGACTTGGTGCGGGGAGCAGGAATGAGCCGGACCGGGCTGACGACGCGCACCACTGACCTGGTGCGGGGAGCTTGGACGGGCCGGACCGGGCTGGCGACGCGCACCACAGACTTGGTGCGGAGAGCAGGAACGGGCCGGACAGGGCTGACGAAACGCACCATAGACTTGGTGCGGAGAGCAGGCACGGGCCGTGCCGGACTGACGACGCACACCACTGGCTTGGTGTGGGAAGCTTGGATGGGCCGGACTGGGCTGGCGACGCGCACCACAGACTTGGTGCGGAGAGCAGGAACGGGCCGGACAGGGCTGACGAAACGCACCATAGACTTGGTGCGGAGAGCAGGCACGGGCCGTGCCGGACTGACGACGCACACCACTGGCTTGGTGCGGGAAGCTTGGATGGGCCGGACTGGGCTGGCGACGCGCACCACAGACTTGGTGCGGAGCGCAGGAACGGGCCGGGCTGGGCTGTCGACGCACACCGTAGGTTTGGTGCGGAGAGCAGGAATAGACCGGACCGTACTGGGGACACACACCACTGGCTCTACACCGGGATCTGGAACGGGCCGGACCGGACTGGCAACACACGCCAGTACCTCTCGCCGTGCCTCTACACCCTCCATCCCCTCTTCTACCAGTGGCCCCCGTAACCTGGCGGCCTCCTCTGCAACCCCGCTGGACCGCTCCATAGCGGCCTCCTGCTGCCCCGACGTCGTGAGCCCCCCCCTAAAAATTTTCTGGGGGTCTCTCCTCCCCGTGGGCCAGGCCTCCATCATTCTCGCCAGACTCTCACCCCACTGCTCCAAACTCCAACCTCTCTCCTCTTCTCTTGGCTTGGCCCAGTCGAGACTCCTACTCAACTGCTCCCAAGTCCTTCCTCTCTCTTCTTCATGCTGCTTGGTCCTGTTATGGTGGTTTCTTCTGTCACGATCGTTGGTTAGAGATGAGGACCAAGGCGCAGCGTTGAAGGTGAACATATCTTTTTATTACTGATCACACGATCAAAACAATAAACGATAACGTGACGTCTACAGTTTAACACAAACCGAAATGAACAAGAAACCACAAACACAAAGTGAAAGACAGACAGTTAAATAAGGCTCCCAATCAGAGACACCCAGCTGACACTCGTTGCCTCTGATTGGGAGTCACTCAGCCCAACATAGAAAATCAAACATAGAATTACACGCCCTGGCTCAACATAACATAGTCCCCAGAGCCAGGGCGTGACAAGGACACCTAAATCCAATATAGCTCCGTGACATAATGCAGGACACCTAAAGCCAATATATCTCCATGACATAATGCAGGACCCCTAAATCCAATATATCTCCGTGACATAATGCAGGACACCTAAATCCAATATATCTCCGTGACATAATGCAGGACACCTAAATCCAATATATCTCCGTGACATAATGCAGGACACCTAAATCCAATATATCTCCATGACATAATGCAGGACACCTAAATCCAATATATCTCCGTGACATAATGCAGGACACTTAAATCCAATATATCTCCGTGACATAATGCAGGACCCCTAAATCCAATATATCTCCATGACATAATGCAGGACACCTAAATCCAATATATCTCCATGACATAATGCAGGACACCTAAATCCAATATATCTCCATGACATAATGCAGGACACCTAAAGCCAATATATCTCCGTGACATAATGCAGGACACCTAAATCCAATATAGCTCCGTGACATAATGCAGGACACCTAAATCCAATATATCTCCATGACATAATGCATTACACCTAAAGCCAATATATCTCCGTGACATAATGCAGGACACCTAAATCCAATATATCTCCATGACATAATGCAGGACCCCTAAATCCAATATATCTCCGTGACATAATGCAGGACACCTAAAGCCAATATATCTCCGTGACATAATGCAGGACACCTAAATCCAATATAGCTCCATGACATAATGCAGGACACTTAAATCCAATATAGCTCCGTGACATAATGCAGGACACCTAAATCCAATATAACTCCATGACATAATGCAGGACACTTAAATCCAATATATCTCCGTGACATAATGCAGGACACTTAAATCCAATATAGCTCCATGACATAATGCAGGACACCTAAATCCAATATAGCTCCGTGACATAATGCAGGACACCTAAATCCAATATATCTCCATGACATAATGCAGGACACTTAAATCCAATATATCTCCATGACATAATGCAGGACACTTAAATCCAATATAGCTCCGTGACATAATGCAGGACACCTAAATCCAATATATCTCCATGACATAATGCAGGACACCTAAAGCCAATATATCTCCATGACATAATGCAGGACACCTAAATCCAATATATCTCCGTGACATAATGCAGGACACCTAAATCCAATATATCTCCGTGACATAATGCAGGACCCCTAAATCCAATATATCTCCATGACATAATGCAGGACACCTAAATCCAATATATCTCCGTGACATAATGCAGGACACCTAAATCCAATATATCTCAGTGACATAATGCAGGACTGTCACGGTTTCGGCCGAGGCTGCTCCTCCTCCTTGTTCGGGCAGGCTTCGGCGGTCGTCGTCTCCGGAGTACTAGCTGCCACCGTTCTATGTTTCATGTTCGTTTGGTTTTGTCTGTTTGTAACACCTGTCCCTTGTTTGTGTTGGATTGTGTTCCCTATTTAGTTTCGTTTATTCGGGTCAGGTGTTATGTGTGATTGTTATTGTCAGCTTGCCTCCGAGGAGTTTTCTCTCTCGTTTGTTGTTATTTCGAGAGTTCGCACTGCGTGCGCTTTTTCTTGTTTTCCGCACTGTGTGTTGTGCGTAATTGTTCGTGCCGCCCGGTTGGGTTGGCGACTCATTCCTGTTTTGGAAAGTACTAAAGTCTGTTGAAGAACATCCTTGTCCCTGCGCTTGATTCCCTTCACTACATCCACACGCAACACTCTGACAGGACACCTAAAGCCAATATATCTCCGTGACATAATGCAGGACTGTCACGATCGTTGGTTAGAGATGAGGACCAAGGCGCAGCGTTGAAGGTGAACATATCTTTTTATTACTGATCACACGATCAAAACAATAAACGATAACGTGACGTCTACAGTTTAACACAAACCGAAATGAACAAGAAACCACAAACACAAAGTGAAAGACAGACAGTTAAATATGGCTCCCAATCAGAGACACCCAGCTGACACTCGTTGCCTCTGATTGGGAGTCACTCAGCCCAACATAGAAAATCAAACATAGAATTACACACCCTGGCTCAACATAACATAGTCCCCAGAGCCAGGGCGTGACAGTACCCCCCCCCAAAGGCGCGGACTCCGGCCGCGCCAAACAACCACAACAGGGGAGGGACCGGGTGGGCACTCCGCCTCGGCGGCGGATCCGGCTCCGGACATGACCCAGGCACGGGTTGTGCTGGACTGACGACGCACACCCCTGGCTTGATGCGTGGAGGAGGAACGGGCCGGACCGGGCTGACGAAGCGCACCCCTGACTTGGTGCGGGGAGCAGGAATGAGCCGGACCGGGCTGACGACGCGCACCACTGACCTGGTGCGGGGAGCTTGGACGGGCCGGACCGGGCTGGCGACGCGCACCACAGACTTGGTGCGGAGAGCAGGAACGGGCCGGACAGGGCTGACGAAACGCACCATAGACTTGGTGCGGAGAGCAGGCACGGGCCGTGCCGGACTGACGACGCACACCACTGGCTTGGTGTGGGAAGCTTGGATGGGCCGGACTGGGCTGGCGACGCGCACCACAGACTTGGTGCGGAGAGCAGGAACGGGCCGGACAGGGCTGACGAAACGCACCATAGACTTGGTGCGGAGAGCAGGCACGGGCCGTGCCGGACTGACGACGCACACCACTGGCTTGGTGCGGGAAGCTTGGATGGGCCGGACTGGGCTGGCGACGCGCACCACAGACTTGGTGCGGAGCGCAGGAACGGGCCGGGCTGGGCTGTCGACGCACACCGTAGGTTTGGTGCGGAGAGCAGGAATAGACCGGACCGTACTGGGGACACACACCACTGGCTCTACACCGGGATCTGGAACGGGCCGGACCGGACTGGCAACACACGCCAGTACCTCTCGCCGTGCCTCTACACCCTCCATCCCCTCTTCTACCAGTGGCCCCCGTAACCTGGCGGCCTCCTCTGCAACCCCGCTGGACCGCTCCATAGCGGCCTCCTGCTGCCCCGACGTCGTGAGCCCCCCCCTAAAAATTTTCTGGGGGTCTCTCCTCCCCGTGGGCCAGGCCTCCATCATTCTCGCCAGACTCTCACCCCACTGCTCCAAACTCCAACCTCTCTCCTCTTCTCTTGGCTTGGCCCAGTCGAGACTCCTACTCAACTGCTCCCAAGTCCTTCCTCTCTCTTCTTCATGCTGCTTGGTCCTGTTATGGTGGTTTCTTCTGTCACGATCGTTGGTTAGAGATGAGGACCAAGGCGCAGCGTTGAAGGTGAACATATCTTTTTATTACTGATCACACGATCAAAACAATAAACGATAACGTGACGTCTACAGTTTAACACAAACCGAAATGAACAAGAAACCACAAACACAAAGTGAAAGACAGACAGTTAAATAAGGCTCCCAATCAGAGACACCCAGCTGACACTCGTTGCCTCTGATTGGGAGTCACTCAGCCCAACATAGAAAATCAAACATAGAATTACACGCCCTGGCTCAACATAACATAGTCCCCAGAGCCAGGGCGTGACAAGGACACCTAAATCCAATATATCTCCGTGACATAATGCAGGACACCTAAATCCAATATATCTCCGTGACATAATGCAGGACCCCTAAATCCAATATATCTCCGTGACATAATGCAGGACACCTAAATCCAATATATCTCCATGACATAATGCAGGACACCTAAATCCAATATATCTCCATGACATAATGCAGGACACCTAAATCCAATATAGCTCCATGACATAATGCAGGACACCTAAATCCAATATATCTCCGTGACATAATGCAGGACACCTAAATCCAATATATCTCCATGACATAATGCAGGACCCCTAAATCCAATATATCTCCGTGACATAATGCAGGACCCCTAAATCCAATATATCTCCGTGACATAATGCAGGACACCTAATCCAATATATCTCCATGACATAATGCAGGACACCTAAATCCAATATATCTCCGTGACATAATGCAGGACACCTAATCCAATATATCTCCATGACATAATGCCAGGACACCTAATCCAATATATCTCCGTGACATAATGCAGGACACCTAAATCCAATATATCTCCATGACATAATGCCAGGACACCTAAAATCCAATATAGCTCCGTGACATAATGCAGGACACCTAAATCCAATATATCTCCGTGACATAATGCAGGACACCTAAAGCCAATATATCTCCATGACATAATGCAGGACACCTAATCCAATATAGCCTCCGTGACATAATGCAGGACCACTAAATCCAATCTATCTCCGTGACATAATGCAGGACACCTAAATCCAATAGATCTCCATGAACATAATGCAGGACACCTAAATCCAATATATCTCCGTGACATAATGCAGGACACCTAAATCCAATATATCTCCGTGACATAATGCAGGACAACCTAAATCCAATATATCTCCGTGACATAATGCAGGACACCTAAATCCAATATATCTCCGTGACATAATGCAGGACACTTAAATCCAATATATCTCCGTGACATAATGCAGGACACCTAAATTCAATATATCTCCATGACATAATGCAGGACATCTAAATCCAATATATCTCCATGACATAATGCAGGACACCTAAATCCAATATATCTCCGTGACATAATGCAGGACACCTAAATCCAATATATCTCCGTGACATAATGCCAGGACACCTAAATCCAATATATCTCCATGACATAATGCAGGACACCTAAAGCCAATATATCTCCATGACATAATGCAGGACACCTAAATCCAATATAGCTCCATGACATAATGCAGGACACCTAAATCCAATATAGCTCCGTGACATAATGCAGGACACCTAAATCCAATATATCTCGATGACATAATGCAGGACACCTAAATCCAATATATCTCCAGTGACATAATGCAGGACACCAAATCCAATATATCTCCGTGACATAATGCAGGACACCTAATCCAATATATCTCCGTGACATAATGCAGGACCCCTAAATCCAATATATCTCCGTGACATAATGCAGGACACCTAATCCAATATAGCTCCGTGACATAATGCAGGACCCCTAATCCAATATATCTCCGTGACTAATGCAGGACCCCCTAAATCCCAATATTCCTCCATGACATAATGCAGGACCCCTAAATCCAATAATCTCCGTGACATATGCAGGACACCTAAATCCAATATATCTCCATGACATTAATGCAAGGACACCCTAAATCCAATATATCTTCACATGACATAATGCAGGACCCCTAAATACCAGATATCTCTCGTGACATAATGCAGGACACCCTAAATCCAATATATCTCCGTGACATAATGCAGGACACCTAAAGCCAAGATATCTCCGTGACATAATGCAGGACACCTAAATCCAATATATCTCCATGACATAATGCAGGACACCTAAATCCAATATATCTCCATGACATAATGCAGGACACCTAAATCCAATATATCTCCATGACATAATGCAGGACCCCTAAATCCAATATATCTCCGTGACATAATGCAGGACACCTAAAGCCAATATATCTCCGTGACATAATGCAGGACACCTAAATCCAATATATCTCCATGACATAATGCAGGACACCTAAATCCAATATATCTCCATGACATAATGCAGGACACCTAAATCCAATATAGCTCCGTGACATAATGCAGGACACCTAAATCCAATATAGCTCCGTGACATAATGCAGGACACTTAAATCCAATATATCTCCGTGACATAATGCAGGACCCCTAAATCCAATATATCTCCGTGACATAATGCAGGACCCCTAAATCCAATATATCTACGTGACATAATGCAGGACACCTAAATCCAATATATCTCCATGACATAATGCAGGACACCTAAATCCAATATAGCTCCGTGACATAATGCAGGACACCTAAATCCAATATAGCTCCGTGACATAATGCAGGACACCTAAATCCAATATATCTCCGTGACATAATGCAGGAAACCTAAAGCCAATATATCTCCGTGACATAATGCAGGACACCTAAATCCAATATATCTCCATGACATAATGCAGGACACCTAAATCCAATATATCTCCGTGACATAATGCAGGACACCTAAATCCAATATATCTCCATGACATAATGCAGGACACTTAAATCCAATATATCTCCATGACATAATGCAGGACACCTAAAGCCAATATATCTCCGTGACATAATGCAGGACACCTAAATCCAATATATCTCCGTGACATAATGCAGGACACCTAAATCCAATATATCTCCATGACATAATGCAGGACACCTAAATCCAATATATCTCCATGACATAATGCAGGACACCTAAATCCAATATATCTCCGTGACATAATGCAGGACACCTAAATCCAATATATCTCCATGACATAATGCAGGACACCTAAATCCAATATATCTCCATGACATAATGCAGATGTATAGGCTGTAGTGTTGGTAGGTCAGGTCCACATGGTTACACAGTACTAACAATTATAGTACCTGCACTGCTACATAGTGTAAAGGAAAGGAGGACCAGTATAAATCAATAAACATGTGTAACATTGATGAAGGTATCATCACAGTGATTCTATGTAATTCTATATATAATTCTACGAGTTACTATATGTAATTCTATTTAATTCTATGTATATATTTCTATGAGTTACAATATGTCATTCTATATAATTCTATGAGTTACTGGGTCATTCTACAGATTCGGTGACATTTCAGTATTGTCAGTGTCCCAAGATGTACTAGTGTTATAACTTGTCAGAACATTTATCAAACTACACTTAAATTACAACATTTCAAAGTTTTACATGTTTTTAATATGGAGTAGAGAATATGATTTTAAACAGAGATGAATTTCAATACTTATATGTTTGCTTTTCTTAGGAGTATTAAGAATTTCGCCTGTCCCTATTGACCATCATGCAAATGGCGTGATTCATTTTGAGTACACAGTGTTAAATAATAATGCTTTTTTTTTTGTTAAATTAATTGTATATGCCCCCTTATTATGCATAATCCATTTTCTCAGCATAAGACATTTTATTTTCTGAGAAATTCAGGCTTTTACCCCTGTCCTTGTATTTCTTTCAACCCCGTAACGCAACAATACCCCCACTCACAATTAAATAACGGTTTGATCCTGTGGACATCATTTATGAGGAAGTGACATCATACAAGTCTTCAGAGAAGCCTGGTGTGACAAGTGGTAAGCTGCTCTCTCACTTTTTATAAATATTTCATGTTTTTTAAGCACATATGGGCTTTGTCAATCTCAGGTATTCAACTCTGTTGGGGGGGGGGAATTCATAGTTAAGATTTTACCAAGAATTGTTTTTATAGCTATGAAGTATAACAATGTCTTTTGTTGAATAAGGCCATGTGGCACACTGCTAGCTGCTAGCATCCCGAATTAGCAACAGATCAGCACAAAATCTTCAACCCTGTCACATTCAACCCCATCACATTTTTCAATGTTACGGGGTTGAATGGCTGTTACAGGGTTGAATAGCTGTTAAATCTTAGCAATATTTAATGTATATTGCTTAATACCAATCATATTTTCTTGTTGAATGTTTGTTGTTTACGGTTTTACAGTATCAACTAAAAGTACGAGGAATTTTTGAAAATAATAACTTTAAAAAAGTGACAATTAATTTGTTCTCTCTCCTATATACATTGACATATTTAGGAGTATTATCTGCAAGTTCATGTTCATTTTACTACATAGTGATTAAAAGGATACAATATTTAGTCTTGAAGAGTAAGCAGGTCATTGACTTGACCTTGACCTACAATTTCAGATTCAACAATGGAAAAAAACAGCAGCAGAAAGGAAACACACATAGAGAGGAAGGTGAGGGACATCCGCGCGCCGGTGGTCAGGTAATTCTCCTGGACATGGGAAGGGAGCACCAGATGGTGTTGGTGCAACCCTAAAAAGAACCGCAGACAGGCTGATAAGTCAAGGATGTGACATCCCAAATGCTCATACTCTGTACAGGGTCTTAGAGGAGAACAACACTGCCATCAAGCTTTACTTCATTGAAGACGAGGCCATCGAGAAAGCCGTCCAAGGTATGCCAGCCAATTTGCCAGTAGTTCCATCCACAATGCGGATCCACCAAGTTGTTTGTGTGGCTGCAAGGCAAATTGCCTACCGTGATGTAAGCTGTATGTGCACAGTCCACAACAAGAAACTGGAATGCCAGTGTTTCAATACACAACATTTCACATTTACCCCTAAAGTTACATCAGTCGTGTCACAGAGGGAGGTTGATTGGGCAAATCCAGACATATGCGGGAAATGGTGCGTGGCCAAATATGACGTGACGATTTCTATCCCGGAATAATTCTAGCCACAGATGAATCCCATGTGCAGGTCAAATGCATGTGCTGTGCTGGACCAAATAGGTACTTCTGGCCACTTCTTGATGATATCCTGTGGTATCCATTTGAGGACATCTTGGAACACATTGATCCCCCTAAACCGGTGACTTCTAGGCACATGGAAATACAGAAGGAAGTGTGGGCTAGGCTCTCTCAGTAAAAATGGTGAACAAACTGTAGGCTTACCTATAGGTTATTAATGTTAAGATGTTTGCTTAATGTTCAAACATTCAAACAACACAGACATTCCTGCCATTACTCTGGATATTTCTATGAAATCAATGAAAATGTTGTAACTGTTGTTAGTTTATTAATGTGTTCTAATCTGTCTAGATTTCATCTTGATTGTTTAAACTTTAAAAGCTATGTTGACAGTAGTTTAAAATGTAAAAAAAATGGCAACATGTGACCTATATAGGTTATCAATGTTAAGATGTTTGCTCAATGTTCAAACAGACTCCTGCCATTATCAGATGGATATTTTTATGAAATCAATGAAATGTTGTTACTGTTATTAGTTCATTAATGTGTTTTACTCTGTCTAGCTTTCATCTAGATTCTTTAGATTTTAAAAGCTATGTTGACAGTAGGTTTAAAAATGTTTAAAATGTTTAAAAAATGGCAACATGTTAGTGATCTCAAAAGATAAAACATATGACACGTGATGCTTTTCACTCAACCCTGTTACATGATTTTCAACCCTGTTGCGGTGCATTCATCCCTGTTACGAGATTATTTTTTTTACATTTTTGTATTAAATACACAAAATATAACATCAATAGTGTTTTTATTGTGTGTATTAAATCAGGGTAAATAAGGCTATTTCAATTTTGTCAGGAATTACGCAGCATTCTTGCACATTTCTTGCGAAAATGTGGAGTTAGATTAGAAATGTCTTCATCGTAAACTGGAAAGCATGGTGCTGGTCAGTTTTTCTTGATTTTCTCTTTAATTACAATATGCCATTATTTACAAGGGACATCTAAACTGTGAGATTATGCCAGAAGCTGATCTCAAGCTTATTGGAAAAATGAATAGTTGAATAACAAAATGACTGTGACGGGGTTGAATTAAATTGGGACTTGTTTGAGAAAATAATACAGAATAATAACTTAATACTCTACATTGAGATGGGAAAATGTATTTTCTATCAAGTACACACATTACTTTGTCACATCAAATAAAAAAAAGCTTAAGATTTTAATGTTCATTGTTTCATCCTCCTCAATCACAAAAGGCACCGAATCTGTAGAATGACCCTACTATATGTAATTCTATAAGTTACTATATGTAATTCTGTATATAATTCTATGAGTTATTATATGTAATTCTATGAGTTACTATATGTAAGTATTACATTTTACATTTTAGTCATTTAGCAGACGCTCTTATCCAGAGCGACTTACAGTTAGTGAGAGCATACATTTTCATACTGCCCACCCCCTGTGGGAAACGAACCCACAACCCTGCCGTTACAAACGCCATGCTCTACCAACTGAGCTACACGGGACTCACACTCACCTAGATCCTTCCCTGCAGTGAGGGAGCGCACTGATCTACATGCCATGGTAGCTAATCAGCTGGTCAAATCACAACCTAATCATTAGATCATCACATTGATTGATTGATTGATTAGAGAGAAGTGATTAGACAGACAGACAGACAGAAGTAACCCTATGCTATCTTGGTCTCTCTGTCCAGAATGTGGGTTTGATGTGATACAGTGAAGTAACCCTCTGCTATCTTGGTCTCTCTGTCCAGAATGTGGGTTTGATGTGATACAGTGAAGTAACCCTCTGCTATCTTGGTCTCTCTGTCCAGAATGTGGGTTTGATGTGATACAGTGAAGTAACCCTCTGCTATCTTGGTCTCTCTGTCCAGAATGTGGGTTTGATGTGATACAGTGAAGTAACCCTCTGCTATCTTGGTCTCTCTGTCCAGAATGTGGGTTTGATGTGATACAGTGAAGTAACCCTCTGCTATCTTGGTCTCTCTGTCCAGAATGTGGGTTTGATGTGATACAGTGAAGTAGCCTACAGAACGCTGTGGAATGGAACCGGAACCATCAGAATGCCGTGATGTGATGATGTCACGAGAGAGATAGAACACGGTGACGGTGTTCTCATTGTGACATCATAATAGCACCTAGACTGGAGAGGACTTGGGGATGTGGTGGAATGATCTCAATCACTAATCAAATGTCTTGTTGTGTGTCTGTGGAAAAAAAAAGGGCCAGAACAGCACTCACCTGAATATGATTAGTAATTGGGAGTTTTGTTTGAATGTTCTTTAAGCAACAGAACACATACAATTTTTAATTTTTACCTTTATTTAACTAGGCAAGTCAGTTAAGAACAAATTCTTATTTACAATGACGGCCTACACCGGCCAAACCCGGACGACGCTGGGCCGCCCTATGGGACTCCCAATCACGGCCGGTTGTGATACAGCCTGGAATCGAACCAGGGGGGTCTGTAGTGACGCCTCAAGCACTGAGATGCAGTGCCTTAGACTGCTGAGATGCAGTGCCTTAGACCGCTGAGATGCAGTGCCTTAGACCACTGAGATGCAGTGCCTTAGACCGCTGAGATGCAGTGCCTTAGACCGCTGAGATGCAGTGCCTTAGACCGCTGAGATGCAGTGCCTCAGACCACTGAGATGCAGTGCCTTAGACTGCTGAGATGCAGTGCCTTAGACCGCTGAGATGCAGTGCCTTAGACCACTGAGATGCAGTGCCTCAGACCACTGAGATGCAGTGCCTCAGACCGCTGAGATGCAGTGCCTTAGACCGCTGAGATGCAGTGCCTTAGACTGCTGAGATGCAGTGCCTTAGACCGCTGAGATGCAGTGCCTTAGACCGCTGAGATGCAGTGTCTCAGACCTCTGAGATGCAGTGCCTTAGACCGCTGAGATGCAGTGCCTTAGACCGCTGAGATGCAGTGCCTTAGACCGCTGAGATGCAGTGTCTCAGACCGCTGAGATGCAGTGCCTTAGACCGCTGAGATGCAGGGCCTTAGACCGCTGAGATGCAGTGCCTTAGACCGCTGAGATGCAGTGCCTTAGACCGCTGAGATGCAGGGCCTTAGACCGCTGAGATGCAGTGCCTTAGACCACTGAGATGCAGTGCCTTAGACCGCTGAGATGCAGTGCCTTAGACCGCTGAGATGCAGTGCCTTAGACCACTGAGATGCAGTGCCTTAGACCGTTGAGATGCAGGGCCTTAGACCGCTGAGATGCAGGGCCTTAGACCGCTGAGATGCAGTGCCTTAGACCGCTGAGATGCAGTGCCTTAGACCGCTGCGCCACTCGGGAGCCCATGATGGCTTGTTGCTTGTGCGTCTGTACACAACACAAACCAAAGGGAAACTAAGTTATACATCTGTCAGAAATAAATAGGTTAGATACATTTACTATTTATTTTATGGCACTTAGCTATTTGCATTGTATCTGAATGTTACCATATCATCATTCAGTGAGATTTATAATGTTTTTTATTTTGAATGTAAGATAATAATAAAACAACAGAGATGCAGAACCCCGAGACATCTAGCTACCCCAAGACATCTAGCTACCCCAAGACATCTAGCTACCTCAAGACATCTAGCTACCCCAAGACATCTAGCTACCCCAAGACATCTAGCTACCCCAAGACATCTAGCTACGTCAATACATCTAGCTACCTCAAGACATCTAGCTACGTCAATACATCTAGCTACCTCAAGACATCTAGCTACCCCAAGACATCTAGCTACGTCAATACATCTAGCTACCCCAAGACATCTAGCTACCCCAAGACATCTAGCTACCCCAAGACATCTAGCTACCCCAAGACATCTAGCTACCTCAAGACATCTAGCTACCCCAAGACATCTAGCTACCTCAATACATCTAGCTACCCCAAGACATCTAGCTACCTCAAGACATCTAGCTACCCCAAGACATCTAGCTACCCCAAGACATCTAGCTACCCCAAGACATCTAGCTACCTCAAGACATCTAGCTACCCCAAGACATCTAGCTACCTCAATACATCTAGCTACCCCAAGACATCTAGCTACCCCAAGACATCTAGCTACCTCAATACTTCTAGCTACGTCAATACATCTAGCTACCTCAATACTTCTAGCTACCCCAAGACATCTAGCTACCTCAATACATCTAGCTACCTCAATACTTCTAGCTACGTCAATACATCTAGCTACCTCAATACATCTAGCTACCCCAAGACATCTAGCTACCCCAAGACATCTAGCTACCTCAATACTTCTAGCTACGTCAATACATCTAGCTACTCCAAGACATCTAGCTACGTCAATACATCTAGCTACCTCAATACTTCTAGCTACCCCAAGACATCTAGCTACCCCAATACATCTAGCTACCTCAAGACATCTAGACATCTAGCTACCTCAAGACATCTAGACATCTAGCTACCCCAAGACATCAAGCTACCCCAAGACATCTAGCTTCCCCAAGACATCTAGCTACCCAAGACATCAAGCTACCCCAAGACATCTAGCTACCTCAAGACATCTAGCTACCCCAAGACATCTAGCTACCCCAATACATCTAGCTACCTCAAGACATCTAGACATCTAGCTACCTCAAGACATCTAGACATCTAGCTACCCCAAGACATCTAGCTACCCCAAGACATCTAGCTACCCCAAGACATCTAGCTACCCAAGACATCTAGCTACCCCAAGACATCTAGCTACCCCAAGGCATCTAGACATCTAGCTACGTCAAGACATCAAGCTACCCCAAGACATCTAGCTACCCCAAGACATCTAGACATCTAGCTACCCCAAGACATCAAGCTACCCCAAGACATCTAGCTACCCCAAGACATCTAGCTACCTCAAGACATCAAGCTACCCCAAGACATCTAGCTACCCCAAGACATCTAGCTACCTCAAGACATCTAGCTACTCCAATACACCTAGTTATCTAGCTACCCCAAGACATCTTGCTACCTCAAGATATCTAGCTACCTCAAGACATCTAGACATCTAGCTACCCCAAGACATCTAGCTACCCCAAGAACATCTAGCTACCCCAAGACATCTAGCTACCCCAAGACATCTAGCTACTCCAATACATCTGGATATTTTATACATGTCTTATCTACAGAGGGTTGTCAGATTAAGCAACAACAGACGATATTTATACATGTCTGATCTACAGACTGTGTGTTAGTCAGATTAATAACAACAGAGAATTGTCTACATGTCTTATCTACAGACTGTGTGTTAGTCGGAATAATAACAACAGAGAGATTTATACATGTCTTATCTCCAGGACTGGTGTGTTAGTCACATTCATAACAAACAGAGACATTTTATGACATGTCTTATCTACAGGACTGTGTGTTAATCAAGATTAATAACAACAGAGGATATTTTATAACATGTCTTATCTACAGGCGGTGTGGTAAGTCCGATTAGTAGTCATATTAATAACAACAGAGATATTTTATACATGTTTTATCTACAGACTGTGTGTTAGTCAGATTAATACAACAGAGATATTTTATACATGTCTTATCTACAACTGTGTGTTAGTCAGATTAATAACAACAGAGATATTTTATACATGTCTTATCTCCAGACTGTGTGTTAGTCAGATTAATAACAACAGAGATATTTTATACATTCTTATCTACAGTCTGTGTGTTAGTCACATTAATAACACAGAGATATTTTTATACATGTCTTATCTCCAGACTGTGTGTGTTAGTCAGATTAATAACAACAGAGATATTTTATACATGTCTTATCTACAGACTGTGTGTTAGTCAGATTAATAACAACAGAGATATTTATACATGTTTTTTATCTACAGACTGTGTGTTTTAGTCGATTAATAACAACAGAGATATTTTATACATGTCTTATCTACAGACTGTGTGTTAGTCAGATTAATAACAACAGAGATATTTTATACATGTCTTATCTCCAGACTGTGTGTTAGTCAGATTAATAACAACAGAGATATTTTATACATGTCTTATCTACAGTCTGTGTGTTAGTCACATTAATAACAACAGAGATATTTTATACATGTCTTATCTACAGACTGTGTGTTAGTCACATTAATAACAACAGAGATATTTTATACATGTCTTATCTACAGACTGTGTGTTAGTCAGATTAATAACAACAGAGATATTTTATACATGTCTTATCTACAGACTGTGTGTTAGTCAGATTAATAACAACAGAGATATTTTATACATGTCTTATCTCCAGACTGTGTGTTAGTCAGATTAATAACAACAGAGATATTTTATACATGTCTTATCTACAGACTGTGTGTTAGTCAGATTAATAACAACAGAGATATTTTATACATGTCTTATCTACAGACTGTGTGTTAGTCAGATTAATAACAACAGAGATATTTTATACATGTCTTATCTACAGACTGTGTGTTAGTCAGATTAATAACAACAGAGATATTTTATACATGTCTTATCTCCAGACTGTGTGTTAGTCAGATTAATAACAACAGAGATATTTTATACATGTCTTATCTACCAGCTGTGTGTTAGTCAGATTAATAACAACAGAGATATTTTATACATGTCTTATCTCCAGACTGTGTGTTAGTCAGATTAATAACAACAGAGATATTTTATACATGTCTTATCTACAGACTGTGTGTTAGTCAGATTAATAACAACAGAGATATTTTATACATGTCTTATCTACAGTCTGTGTGTTAGTCAGATTAATAACAACAGAGATATTTTATACATGTCTTATCTCCAGACTGTGTGTTAGTCAGATTAATAACAACAGAGATATTTTATACATGTCTTATCTCCAGACTGTGTGTTAGTCAGATTAAGAACAACAGAGATATTTTATACATGTCTTATCTACAGACTGTGTGTTAGTCAGATTAATAACAACAGAGATATTTTATACATGTCTTATCTACAGACTGTGTGTTAGTCAGATTAATAACAACAGAGATATTTTATACATGTCTTATCTCCAGACTGTGTGTTAGTCAGATTAATAACAACAGAGATATTTTATACATGTCTTATCTCCAGACTGTGTGTTAGTCAGATTAAGAACAACAGAGATATTTTATACATGTCTTATCTCCAGACTGTGTGTTAGTCAGATTAATAACAACAGAGATATTTTATACATGTCTTATCTCCAGACTGTGTGTTAGTCAGATTAATAACAACAGAGATATTTTATACATGTCTTATCTCCAGACTGTGTGTTAGTCAGATTAATAACAACAGAGATATTTTATACATGTCTTATCTACAGACTGTGTGTTAGTCAGATTAAGAACAACAGAGATATTTTATACATGTCTTATCTACAGACTGTGTGTTAGTCAGATTAATAACAACAGAGATATTTTATACATGTCTTATCTACAGACTGTGTGTTAGTCAGATTAATAACAACAGAGATATTTTATACATGTCTTATCTACAGACTGTGTGTTAGTCAGATTAATAACAACAGAGATATTTTATACATGTCTTATCTACAGACTGTGTGTTAGTCAGATTAATAACAACAGAGATATTTTATACATGTCTTATCTCCAGACTGTGTGTTAGTCAGATTAGTAACAACAGAGATATTTTATACATGTCTTATCTACAGACTGTGTGTTAGTCAGATTAATAACAACAGAGATATTTTATACATGTCTTATCTCCAGACTGTGTGTTAGTCAGATTAATAACAACAGAGATATTTTATACATGTCTTATCTCCAGACTGTGTGTTAGTCCGATTAATAACAACAGAGATATTTTATACATGTCTTATCTCCAGACTGTGTGTTAGTCAGATTAATAACAACAGAGATATTTTATACATGTCTTATCTCCAGACTGTGTGTTAGTCAGATTAATAACAACAGAGATATTTTATACATGTCTTATCTACAGACTGTGTGTTAGTCAGATTAATAACAACAGAGATATTTTATACATGTCTTATCTACAGACTGTGTGTTAGTCAGATTAATAACAACAGAGATATTTTATACATGTCTTATCTCCAGACTGTGTGTTAGTCAGATTAATAACAACAGAGATATTTTATACATGTCTTATCTCCAGACTGTGTGTTAGTCCGATTAATAACAACAGAGATATTTTATACATGTCTTATCTACAGACTGTGTGTTAGTCAGATTAATAACAACAGAGATATTTTATACATGTCTTATCTACAGACTGTGTGTTAGTCACATTAATAACAACAGAGATATTTTATACATGTCTTATCTACAGACTGTGTGTTAGTCAGATTAATAACAACAGAGATATTTTATACATGTCTTATCTACAGACTGTGTGTTAGTCACATTAATAACAACAGAGATATTTTATACATGTCTTATCTACAGACTGTGTGTTAGTCAGATTAATAACAACAGAGATATTTTATACATGTCTTATCTACAGACTGTGTGTTAGTCAGATTAATAACAACAGAGATATTTTATACATGTCTTATCTCCAGACTGTGTGTTAGTCAGATTAATAACAACAGAGATATTTTATACATGTCTTATCTACAGACTGTGTGTTAGTCAGATTAATAACAACAGAGATATTTTATACATGTCTTATCTACAGACTGTGTGTTAGTCAGATTAATAACAACAAAGATGGTAAGAACACACTAATTGCAAGAGGTTAACTAGTTACTAAAACTAGCGCTGTGATTGGAGCGTTTCGGCTTCCGCAGCTGCGCAGACACGGGGGGATCTCGCTGGATCTTGTCACTCTGGAAGGAAAGAGAGAACAGCGGAGGACGCGAACACTCAAGAGGTGAGCGATGTGGAACGTCGAGAATGTATTTCTCTTGAATAAAAGGGAACTGCGTTACCGTTATATCGGACACACGAGTAGAAAACGGTTACGTGTCTCTGGCGTGAATAGGCGACTAACTTTTTCATATTCCTTTAGGCAAACGCGTCGGTGTTGTTGGTCGAGTTGGGGTTTGACGTGTTGTAAAGTCGGGGGGAGGGAGGGGGAGAGAGAGAGATGAGAGGGAGGGAGGGAGAGGGGGGTGCTGCGACGACAGATGAGCACGTCTCTCTCCCCTCCCTCCCTCCCCTCTCTCTCTCTCTCTCTCCCCTCCCCTCCTCTGTCTGAACCCAATACAACTTTCTCTGTATACAATTGTTCAGCCTGCATTGCCGATGCGTACGGAACTGGTGACCCTTTTAACTCGAGCTACACTGTTGCAGAAATCCTTCACAGGCCCTGTGCTTTACAACAGACCGTGGAGCCGAACATTGTGCTCAGCCCGTGGTGGGCTAACTAGCGGAGTAGTAACTATATGCCATTTAGCAGACGCTTTTATCCAAAGCGATTTACAGTCATGCGTGCATACATTTTTTATTTATTTTTTGTGTAAGGGTGGTCCCGGGGTTCGAACCCACTACCTTGGCGTTACAAGCGCCGTGCTAGGGTAGCCTTCTCGACGGTGTCAGTAGTATTGCACTGTGATTACGCCTTTACCCTATCAGTGTGACGGTGTGCTGTAGGCTAGTCTAGTTAGATCACAGAACACTATTGACTTGACTACTGTAGGGACCTGCGCTACTCTGTGGATGGGAGTTGAGTCGTGGGAAGTATTGACGTGAGCCTACCGATGACCCCCCCCGTATAGCTACTAACTAGCCTGTTACCACTGCAATGCATTTCATGGGATGTTTGCAATGTTGTTGATGTCCCACTCTGTGATGGTATTCACAGCGGTGTGTTGGGCTTTAAGGCTGCAGTATGGAGGGGTTTTTTGGGGGCGACCCGACCAAATTCACATAGAACTGTGAGCTATAGATTGGTCGTTCTCACTAACCACGTTTCCATCCGCAGGTTTTTAATTTTTTTTTAATGCAGTTAAAGTCAAACCATTGCAGTTTATTAGGCTACAGATTAAACTGCTAAATTACTAAAATGTAAAATGTAAATTAAATAAAATGATGATGAACTTCACAGGTTGGTGAAAGTGCACGGTGATCTTGATGCTCCCTTTCAAATAAATATCGAGGCGTCTGATTCTGATGACCTGATTATCAACGCTTGACTGTCATGTGACAAATAAAACATATTCTTGCTCTTATCCATAATAATCTCATTTTGTAGACCACCCCCCCACAGCCCACCCGCACTCATTTCCATGTAAAAGGACCAATGAGCATCAAAATGTGACGTTCATAGGAGCATGTTAAATAGGGTGTCAAATGAAAGCTAAGAGTCCATTTTGTGTCGTTGTTGAAATTATGGCGTATATATATATACATTTTTCAACCATCCCCCCGCAAAAAATTAGGAATAAGCAAAGGGCTTTGATTTCTGGTCCTCTGTAGCTCAGCTGGTAGAGCATGGCGCTTGTAACGCCAAGGTAGTGGGTTCGATCCCCGGGACCCACCCACACTTAAAAATGAATGCGCACATGACTGTAAGTCGCTTTGGATAAAAGCGTCTGCTAAATGGCATATTATTATTATTATTATTATTATTTCTGGTCAAACTGATACAGAAGACAACAGAAAATCTCCCAAACTAAATATAAGTGTTGATATTAGTTGGCAGGGGTCTTTACGTCAACATTAGTGTGTTTTGATGTATTTCCTTCTCACTTTGAGGACCACTGCGCTAGCTCACCAGACCTGAGTTGATTGACAGTTTGCTGGTCCAATCAAAGGGCCAAGTGTGCGTTTCACATGCTAATTTGTTGCACGTTTTCTTTGCAAGTCGATGCTGCGACTACTTGTCTCTGGCTGTGTCGAGAGTCATCTACGGAGACTCTGTGCTACAAAATGAGTGACACAATATTACAAAGCCTGGCCAGATAATTTCAAGTAATCCGTTTTCAAATCAAAGTCGAGTCCTGAGGCTCCAAGTCCAACTCAAGTCTCAAGTTATCAGATTTGTGATCGAGTCCAAGTCATTGACTCGAGTCCACACCTCTTACAGTGATGCATTTATGTGTAGTACAGATCAGGGATCCATTACTTACTGTAGTTTAATCAAATGTGTCACAGCTGACACTCCATTCTTTCAGCAGCCGTCGTTGAATGTTAATTCGGAGCAGATGTTTAACAGAGTTTTAGGAAAACGTGGACACACTAAAATTGTCTTGCATCTGCACAGTTCCCTACAGTAAATGTTTTTGTAAAATGTTCAGTTTAAATTTTTAAAAGTAGTCCTTCTGCATAGAGTTGTATGGTTTGTTAAACTTTGAAATCAATGTGTTTTTTGTTTGGCATACATTTTAAGTGAAAATGTTGAGTTACAGTGGAACTGTGCTGTTTGTCTTTCTGTTAATGGCCTGTTTATGTTGCAAGGGGTTCTGGGAAATGAAGATAAATAACATTCCTGTGAATAACTTTCCTGTGTTCTGAAGATGATCAATGTTATGGCCTGCAAACTTGGACACTGAACCTCAGAGTTTTCTGAATGATGACTCCTTGTGGATAAAAGGAGAGGTAGAGTGGGTTTCTGTGCATCTTGTGCACTTTTGCCATGCACAGTCTCTCTCTCTCTCTCTCTCTCTCTCTCTCTCTCTCTCTCTCTCTCTCTCTCTCTCTGCCTCTCTCTCTCTCTCTCTCTCTGTCTCTCTCTCTCCTTCTCTCTCTCTCTCCTTCTCTCTCCTTCTCTCTCTCTCCCTCTCTCTCTCTCTCTCTCTTTCCCCTGTGTCTCCTCCAGCCCTTTCCACTGTTTCTTTGGCTCTCTCTCTGGTGTGTGTGTGTGTGTGTGTGTCTAGGGGACATGATGTCATTGCTAATAGCAGAGAGCTCTCTGGTTGTTAAGTTATTTTATATTTCAACCCTTCCCCTTCCCCTTCCCCTTCCCCTTCCCCCTCTCTCTCTCACTCTCTCTCTCTCCCCCTCCTCTCTCTTTCTCTCTCTCTCTCTCTCTCAATTCATTTCAATTCAATTTCAGTTCAATTTAAGGGCTTTATTGGCATGGGAAACGTGTGTTAACATTGCCAAAGCAAGTGAAATAGATGATAAACAAAAATGAAATAAACAATAAATATTAACAGTAAACATTACACTCAGAAGTTTCAAAAGAATAAAGACATTTCAAATGTCATATTATGTCTATATACAGTGTTGTAATGATGTGCAAATAGTTAAAGTACAAAAGGGAAAATAAATAAACATATATATGGGTTGTATTTACAATGGTGTTTGTTCTTCACTGGTTGCCCTTTTCTTGTGGCAACAGGTCACAAATCTTGCAGCTGTGATTGCACACTGTGGTTTTTCACCCAATAGATAAGGGAGTTTATCAAAATTAGATTTGTTTTCGAATTCTTTGTGGGTCTGTGTAATCTGAGGGAAATATGTGTCTCTAATATGGTCATACATTTGGCAGGAGGTTAGGAAGTGCAGCTCAGTTTCCACCTCATTGTCAAGGGGTGCTGAAGGTGGGTGTGGTGCATGAATCAAGCGCAGAATGCAGAAGCTCAGTCCAAAAGACTTTAGTGCAATATTCCCGTAGAAAATAAGCACAATAATGTCACGATCGTCTAAAGGAGGAGACCAATGCGCAGCGTTGCGAGTGAACATGATGACTTTAATAAGAAAAGCACCGAAATACAAAACAAAAGACGACTCGTGAAGTCCACAGTACAACGACTGAAACACGGAACAAAAACCCACAACCCACATACGAACACAGACAGTTTAAATATGGCTCCCAATCAGAGATAACGAGCCGACAGCTGACACTCGTTACCTCCGATTGGGAGTCACACACTACAACAATCAACAACCTAGAAATAGACACACAGAACTCCCAACCTAGAAATAAACGTGACAGACATGCAAACATACAAAATCACCCAAAACCCAACAAAACAACATACACCCTGGCTCAAATACACAAATCCTGGAGCCAGAGTGTGACAAATAAGCCCGAAGGCGAAATAACGGCGCACTAGCATGTGCGAAAAACCTCTCCAAAACACTGGAGGGAAGTACGTAGCTCCAACACAAAAACAGAAGAGCAATCACACACAAAGACAAACACACACAACGAGAACTAAATAGGACACTAACGAGGACTAACAAGACACAGGTGTACAACATCAAGACAAAACCAAACGAACATGAAACATAGATCGGTGGCAGCTAGTACTCCGGGGACGACGACCGCCGAAGCCTGCCCGAACCAGGAGGAGGAGCAGCCTCGGCCGAAACCGTGACACTCATTTTGTGGGCAGTGTGCACATAGCCTGTCTTCTCTTGAGAGCCAGGTCTGCCTACGGCGGCCTTTCTCAATAGCAAGGCTATGCTCACTGAGTCTGTACATAGTCAAAGCTTTCCTTAAGTTTGGGTCATTCACAGTGGTCAGGCATTCTGCCACTGTGTACTCTCTGTTTAGGGCCAAATACCATTCTAGTTTTATTGTTAATTCTTTCCAATGTGTCAAGTAGTTCTCTTTTTGTTTTCTCATGATTTGGTTGGGTCTAATTGTGTTGCTGTCCTGGTGCTCTGTGGGGTCTGTTTGTGTTTGTGAACAGAGCCCCAGGACAAGCTTACTTAGGGGACTCTTCTATTTTTATTTATTTTATTTTTGTCATTTAGCAGACGCTCTTATCCAGAGCGACTTACAGGAGCAATTATGGTTAAGTGCCTTGCTCAAGGGCACATCGACAGATTTTTCACCTAGTCGGCTTCTCCAGGTTCATCTCTCTGTAGGTGATGGCTTTGTTATGGAAGGTTTGGGAATCGCTTCCTTTTAGGTGGTTGTAGAATTGAATGGCCCTTTTCTGGATTTTGATCATTAGCGGGTATCGGCCTAATTCTCCTCTGCATGCATTATTTGGTGTTTTACGTTGTACACAGAGGATATTTTTGCAGAATTCTGCATGCAGAGTCTCAATTTGGTGTTTGTCCCATTTTGTGAATTCTTGGTTGGTGAGCGGACCCCAGACCTCAGAACCATAGAGGGCAATGGGTTCTATAACTGATTCAAGTATTTTTAGCCAGTTCCTAAAAGGTATGTCGAATGTTATGTTCCTTTTGATGGTGTAGAAGGCCCTTCTTGCCTTGTCTCTCAGATCGTTCACAGCTTTGTGGAAGTTACCTGTGGCGCTGATGTTTAGGCCGAGGTATGTATAGTTTTTTTGTGCTCTAGGGCAACGGTGTCTAGATGGAATTTGTATTTGTGGTCCTGGCAACTGGACCTTTTTTGGAACACCATTATTTTTGTCTTACTGAGATTTACTGTCAGGGCCCAGGTCTGACAGAATCTGTGCATAAGATCTAGGTGCTGCTGTAGGCCCTCCTTGGTTGGGGACAGAAGCACCAGATCATCAGCAAACAGTAGACATTTGACTTCAGATTCTAGTAGGGTGAGGCCGGGTGCTGCAGACTGTTCTAGTGCCCTCGCCAATTCGTTGATATATATGTTGAAGAGGGTGGGGCTCAAGTTGCATCCCTGTCTCACCCCACGGCCCTGTGGAAAGAAATGTGTGTGTTTTTTGCCAATTTTAACCGTTGTTTGTGTACATGGATTTTATAATGTCGTATGTTTTTCCCCCAACCCCGCTTTCCATCAATTTGTATAGCAGACCCTCATGCCAAATTGAGTCAAACGCTTTTTTGAAATCAACAAAGCATGAGAAGACTTTGCCTTTGTTTTGTTTTGTTTGTCAATTAGGGTGTGCAGGGTGAATACGTGGTCTGTCGTACGGTCATTTTGTAAAAAGCCAATTTGATATTTGCTCAGTACATTGTTTTCACTGAGGAAATGTAGGAGTCTGCTGTTAATGATAATGCAGAGGATTTTCCCAAGGTTGCTGTTGACTCATATCCCACGGTAGTTATTGGGGTCAAATTTGTCTCTACTTTTGTGGATTGGGGTGATCAGCCCTTGGTTACAAATATTGGGGAAGATTCCAGGAGTTTAAACCTACAGGAGGGTAGCTCTCCAGGAACAGGGTTGGAGTTAAAACCTACAGGAGGCTTATCTCTCCAGGAGCAGGGTTGGAGTTAAAACCTACAGGAGGGTATCTCTCCAGGAACAGGGTTGGAGTTAAAACCTACAGGAGGGTAGCTCTCCAGGAACAGGGTTGGAGTTAAAACCTACAGGAGGATAGCTCTCCAGGAGCAGGGTTGGAGTTAAAACCTACAGGAGGGTATCTCTCCAGGAACAGGGTTGGAGTTAAAACCTACAGGAGGGTAGCTATCCAGGAACAGGGTTGGAGTTAAAACCTACAGGAGGGTGTCTCTCCAGGAGCAGGGTTGGAGTTAAAACCTACAGGAGGGTATCTCTCCAGGAGCAGGGTTGGAGTTAAAACCTACAGGAGGGTATCTCTCCAGGAGCAGGGTTGGAGTTAAAACCTACAGGAGGGTATCTCTCCAGGAGCAGGGTTGGAGTTAAAACCTACAGGAGGGTATCTCTCCAGGAGCAGGGTTGGAGTTAAAACCTACTGGAGGGTATCTCTCCAGGAACAGGGTTGGAGTTAAAACCTACAGGAGGGTATCTCTCCAGGAGCAGGGTTGGAGTTAAAACCTACAGGAGGGTATCTCTCCAGGAACAGGGTTGGAGTTAAAACCTACAGGAGGGTATCTCTCCAGGAGCAGGGTTGGAGTTAAAACCTACAGGAGGGTAGCTCTCCAGGATCAGGGTTGGAGTTAAAACCTACAGGAGGGTATCTCTCCAGGAGCAGGGTTGGGCAACCCTGGTCTATGACTCTGGGATGTCCTCTCAGATCACAGCTATATATAGGACCTACTGTCTAGACTCTGTGAAGAAACTCTGGGAGAAAGAGAGAGATGGAGGGAGAGAGAGAGAAGGGGCGGCAGGTAGCAGCTTAGTGGTTAAGAGCGTTGTGCCAGTAACCGAAAGGTCGATGGTTCTAATCCCCGAGCCGACTAGGTGAAAAATCTGTCGATGTGCCCTTGAGCAAGGCACTTAACCCTAATTGCTCCTGTAAGTCGCTCTGGATAAGAGCGTCTGCTAAATGATTAAAATGTAGAAGGGAAGAACTTCATTCCTAGTTTCTGAGATCCAGTTCTCTTGGCATTTAGTGTGAGGTTTAGTGTGCTTCTCCTCTCTCCCCTCCCCTCCCCTCCTCTCCTCTCCTCTCCCCTCCCCTCCCCTCCCCTCCTCTCCTCTCCTCCTTTAACACTAGTGACATGCTATAAATTCTTCAAACAAAAGGTCATTTTCTCTCTGTCTCACTCAGAGACCACACCATAGGAAGATGATGACACACCCCCATGGCTAGGACACACCCCCACTGTCTGTTGAATACTAGCTACATACCATGGTTAGGACACACCCCCACCAAAACCTGTTTTTGCTTTGTCATTATGGGGGTATTGTGTGTAGATTGTTGAGGAAAACAATTAATTTAATACATTTTAGAATAAGGCTGAAATGTAACAAAATGTGGAAAAAGTCAAGGGGTCTGAATACTTTCCGAATGCACTGTAGATACCACTGTAAGATACCACTGTAGATACCACTGTAGATACCACTGTAAGATACCACTGTAGATACCACTGTAAGATACCACTGTAAGATACCACTGTAAGATACCACTGTAGATACCACTGTAGATACCACTGTAGATACCACTGTAGATACCACTGTAAGATACCACTGTAGATACCACTGTAGATACCACTGTAGATACCACTGTAGATACCACTGTAGATACCACTGTAGATACCACTGTAGATACCACTGTAGATACCACTGTAGATACCACTGTAAGATACCACTGTAGATACCACTGTAGATACCACTGTAGATACCACTGTAGATACCACTGTAGATACCACTGTAGATACCACTGTAGATACCACTGTAAGATACCACTGTAGATACCACTGTAGATACCACTGTAGATACCACTGTAAGATACCACTGTAGATACCACTGTAGATACCACTGTAGATACCACTGTAGATACCACTGTAAGATACCACTGTAGATACCACTGTAGATACCACTGTAGATACCACTGTAAGATACCACTGTAAGATACCACTGTAGATACCACTGTAGATACCACTGTAGATACCACTGTAAGATACCACTGTAAGATACCACTGTGGATACCACTGTAGATACCACTGTAGATACCACTGTAGATACCACTGTAAGATACCACTGTAGATACCACTGTAAGATACCACTGTAGATAACACTGTAGATACCACTGTAGATACCACTGTAGATACCACTGTAAGATACCACTGTAGATACCACTGTAAGATACCACTGTAAGATACCACTGTAGATACCACTGTAGATACCACTGTAAGATACCACTGTAGATACCACTGTAGATACCACTGTAGATACCACTGTGGATACCACTGTGGATACCACTGTAGATACCACTGTAGATACCACTGTAGATACCACTGTAAGATACCACTGTAGATACCACTGTAGATACCACTGTAGATACCACTGTAGATACCACTGTAGATACCACTGTAGATACCACTGTAGATACCACTGTAGATACCACTGTAGATACCACTGTAGATACCACTGTAGATACCACTCTAGATACCACTGTAGATACCACTGTAGATACCACTGTAGATACCACTGTAAGATACCACTGTAGATACCACTGTGGATACCACTGTGGATACCACTGTAGATACCACTGTAGATACCACTGTAGATACCACTGTGGATACCACTGTGGATACCACTGTGGATACCACTGTAGATACCACTGTAGATACCACTGTAGATCACCTGTAGATACCACGGTAGATACCACTGTAGATACAACTGAAGATACCACTGTAAGATTACCACTGTAGATACCAATGTAAGATACCACGGTCAAAGATACCAAATTGTTTACAACGGATACCATGTAGATACCATGTAGATACCACTGTGGTACCACTGTGGATACCACTGTAGATACCACGTAGATACCCCACTGTAGAGCTCCACTGTAAGATACCACTGTAAGATGACCACTGTAGATACCACTGTAGATACCCCCCCCCACTGTAGATACACTGTAGATACCACTGTAGATACCACTGTAGAGATACCACTGTAGATACCACTGTAAGATACACTGTAGATACCACTTGTAAGATACCACTGTAGATACCACTGTGATACCACTGTAGATACCACTGTAGATACCACTGTAAGATACCACTGTAGATACCACTGTGGATACCACTGTGGATACCACTGTAGATACCACTGTAGATTACCACTGTAGATACCACTGGTAGATACCACTGTAGGATACCACTGAGATACCACTGTAGATACCACTGTAGATACCACTGTAGATACCACTGTAGATACCACTGTAAGATACCACTGTAGATACCACTGTAGATACACTGTAGATACCACTGTAAGATACCACTGTAGATACCACTGTAGATACCACTGTAGATACCACTGTAAGATACCACTGTAGATACCACTGTAGATACCACTGTAAGATACCACTGTAAGATACCACTGTAGATACCACGTATGAGACCCACTGTAGATACCACTGTAGATACAACTTAAGATACAACGGAGATACCCACTGGAGATACCACTGTAAGATACCACTGGTAGATACAATGTAAGATTGGGACCATGTCAACGTTAGGTTGGAAGACACAGTTACATGCCCACCCCCTGAGGACCGCGAATGCACGTATCTTCACGTCTTTGATGGTGTGTGGGTAGGGGGTTGTGTGTGTGTGTGTGTGTGCGGTATAGTGGTGTGTGTGTGTGTGTGTGGGTGGTCTGCGTGTGTCCCAAATAGCAACCATATTACCTTATATAGTGACTACTTTAGACCAGAGATGGCACATATTCCCTATGATAGTGCACTACTTTGACCAGAGAAGGAACCTCTCCCTATAGTGCATACTTTTGGACCAGATACTTTTGGAACACCATGTTATGTGGTGTGTCTTCCTGTCTGCCTGGGGACATGCCACCAATCATCTACTTCTCTAGCCACGTGGGCGTTTTCCTTCGTCTTTTATGTTGGAAGATGAGGAGAGGAGAGGAGAGGAGAGGGAGAGGAGGAGAGGAGAGGAGGAGGAGAGGAGAGGAGCGGAGAGGAGAGGGAGAGGAGAGGAGAGGGAGAGGCGAGGAGAGAGGAGAGGAGAGGAGAGGAGAGGAGAGAGGGGGGGAGAGGAGAGGAGAGGAGAGGCGGGGAAGAGGGGGGGGGGAGAGGGAGGAGAGAGAGGAGAGAGGGGGAGAGAGGAGAGGAGAGGAGAGGAGAGGAGAGGAGAGAGGGGGGGAGAAGAGCGGAGAGGAGAGGAGAGGAGAGGAGAGAGAGGATAGGAGAGAGAGGAGAGGCGAGGAGAGAGAGGAGAGGAGAGGAGAGGAGAGGGGGGGGGAGAGAGGGAGAGAGAGGAGAGGAGAGGAGAGGAGAGGAGAGAGGAGAGATAGGAGGGAGGATGTTTATAAATCATAAACAGAGAAGAAAGACAGTCTGTAGAGGGGAAAAAGTCTGAATACGTGTTTTCTTCACTTGGAGAGAGAACAACATTTATGGGTTAGTTTCTCTATCATTACATTTCCCATTCAATTCAAGGCTTTATTGGCATGGGAAACGTTGTTAACATTGCAAAAGAAAGTGAAGTAGCTAGTCACAAAAGTGAAATCAACAATAAATTATACAGTAAACATTACACTCAGAAGTTCCAAAAGAATAAGACATTTCAAATGTCATATGATGTTATATACAGTGTTGTAAACAATGTGCAAATAGTTAAAGTACAAATGGGAAAATAAATAAACATAAATATGGGTGTAGTTACACATGGTTGTTGTTATTCACTGGTTGCCCTTTTCGTGGCAACAGGTCACAAATCTTGATTGCTGTGATGGCACACTGTGTATTCAACCAGTAGAATAAGGGCGTTATCAAATTGGGTTTGTTTTCTAATTCTTTGTGGGTCTGTGTAAGCGGAGGGCACATATGTTGTCTCTAATAGTGGTCCACATTTGGCAGGAGGGTTAGGAAGGCAGCTCAGTTAACCACCTCATTTTGTGAGGCAGTGGAACAAGCCTGGTATTATTTGAGAGCAAGGTTCTGCCTACGGCGGCCTAGGTAGAAAGAACAAAAAGGAGAGAAGAGCCAGGATTCCATGTGTTTTCTTTTGCCTCCTTTTTGAAGCCTAGTGGAGAGAGAGTCAAGAGAGAGAGAGAGAGAGAGGAGAGAAAAAACAACACAAAAAAAAAACAAGAAGAAACAAGAGGGGAGGTGGGGAGCGAGAATAGGCGAGCGAGCCCGCAAGGAGAGACTGAAAGAGGGGGGAACGCACAGAGAAGAGAGATGAGAGAGAGAGAGAGAGAGAGAGAGAGAGAGAGACACGGCAGTTAGAGCGGCCTGAGACGAGAATAGGAACGTCACGACCCCTGGACACCCCGAGAGAAGACAGACTCTGACAGGGAGACACAGTGC
>LR778274.1:6365008-6400374 GCA_902810595.1 Coregonus sp. 'balchen'
TGGGTGTGTAGAGTCATATAGTCATAGTCTGGTGTGTAGAGTCATAGTCTGGTGTGTAGAGTCATATAGTCATAGTCTGGTGTGTAGAGTCATAGAGTCATAGTCTGGTGTGTAGAGTCATATAGTCATAGTCTGGTGTGTAGAGTCATAGTCTGGTGTGTAGAGTCATAGAGTCATAGACTGGTGTGTAGAGTCATAGTCTGGTGTGTAGAGTCATATAGTCATAGTCTGGTGTGTAGAGTCATATAGTCATAGTCTGGTGTGTAGAGTCATAGAGTCATAGTCTGGTGTGTAGAGTCATATAGTCATATTCTGGTGTGTAGAGTCATAGTCTGGTGTGTATAGTCATAGTCTGGTGTGTAGAGACATATAGTCATAGACTGGTGTGTAGAGTCATAGTCTGGTGTGTAGAGTCATATAGTCATAGTCTGGTGTGTAGAGTCATATAGTCATAGTCTGGTGTGTAGAGTCATATAGTCATAGTCTGGTGTGTAGAGTCATAGTCTGGTGTGTAGAGTCATAGTCTGGTGTGTAGAGTCATAGAGTCATAGTCTGGTGTGTAGAGTCATATAGTCATAGTCTGGTGTGTAGAGTCATAGTCAGGTGTGTAGAGTCATAGTCTGGTGTGTAGAGTCAAATATTCATAGTCTGGTGTGTAGAGTCATAGAGTCATAGTCTGGTGTGTAGAGTCATAGTCAGGTGTGTAGAGTCATAGTCTGGTGTGTAGAGTCATATAGTCATAGTCTGGTGTGTAGAGTCAAATATTCATAGTCTGGTGTGTAGAGTCATATAGTCATAGTCTGGTGTGTAGAGTCAAATATTCATAGTCTGGTGTGTAGAGTCATATAGTCATAGTCTGGTGTGTAGAGTCAAATATTCATAGTCTAATGTGTAGAGTCATAGAGTCATAGTCTGGTGTGTAGAGTCATAGTCTGGTGTGTAGAGTCATAGAGTCATAGTCTGGTGTGTAGAGTCATAGTCTGGTGTGTAGGTCATAGTCATAGTTTGGTGTGTAGAGTCATAGTCTGGTGTGTAGAGTCATAGAGTCATAGTCTGGTGTGAGTCATAGTCTGGTGTGTAGAGTCATATAGTCATAGTCTGGTGTGTAGAGTCATAGTCTGGTGTGTAGAGTCATATAGTCATAGTCTGGTGTGTAGAGTCATAGAGTCATAGTCTGGTGTGTAGAGTCATATTCTGGTGTGTAGAGTCATATAGTCATAGTCTGGTGTGTAGAGTCATAGTCTGGTGTGTAGAGTCATATAGTCATAGTCTGGTGTGTAGAGTTTAGCGGCCCCCCTCGTGACAGTTTAGCGGCCCCCCTCGTGACAGTTTAGCGGCCCCCCTCGTGACAGTTTAGCGGCCCCCCTCGTGACAGTTTAGCGGCCCCCCTCGTGACAGTTTAGCGGCCCCCCTCGTGACAGTTTAGCGGCCCCCCTCGTGACAGTTTAGCGGCCCCCCTCGTGACGGCGGAGAGGAATATTGAAGTTAATTTCCTGCATTTCTACCCATTTTGCCATAAGGGGGCGGAGGCAAATATTTGCCATGATCACTACAAGTTTCGATAGCTGGCTGCTAGACTGACTAACCAATCTAAAAAGAAATGCTGATATGGGCTAATTGAGTGACTGGCTGCTGATGCACAACCACATTTCTAAATTGCACCTTGTTTATTCTAATAATTAATATAATAATAATAATAATAATAATAATAATAATTGGTTATTTAGCAGACGCTCTTATCCAGAGCGACTTACAGGAGCAATTAGGGTTAAGTGCCTTGCTCAAGGGCACATCGACAGATTTTTCACCTAGTCGGCTTGGGGATTAGAACCAGCGACCTTTCGGTTACTGGCACAACGCTCTTAACCACTAAGCTACCTGCCGCCCCGCATTCTACAATTCTAACTCTCAACAGTAAGTTGAGACCTCGACTGAGTTCCTAAAAAAATGTAAAATAAATAAAACATGATTATTATTATTCAATCTCTATATTGGTCTGCAGGCTGCATGGGCTGCTTCCCTGATCTAGAACAAGCATCTGAAACTGGGTCCAGATATACAAACAGACTGGTGCACATTAAGAATAGAATGAGACTGGTGCACATTAAGAATAGAATGAGACTGGTGCACATTAAGAATAGAGTGAGACTGGTGCACATTAAGAATAGAATGAGACTGGTGCACATTAAGAATAGAGTGAGACTGGTGCACATTAACAATAGAATGAGACTGGTGCACATTAAGAATAGAATGAGACTGGTGCACATTAAGAATAGAATGAGACTGGTGCACATTAAGAATAGAGTGAGACTGGTGCACATTAACAATAGAATGAGACTGGTGCACATTAAGAATAGAATGAGACTGGTGCACATTAAGAATAGAGTGAGACTGGTGCACATTAAGAATAGAATGAGACTGGTGCACATTAAGAATAGAATGAGACTGGTGCACATTAAGAATAGAGTGAGACTGGTGCACATTAAGAATAGAATGAGACTGGTGCACATTAAGAATAGAATGAGACTGGTGCACATTAAGAATAGAATGAGACTGGTGCACATTAACAATAGAATGAGACTGGTGCACATTAAGAATAGAGTGAGACTGGTGCACATTAAGAATAGAATGAGACTAGTGCACATTAACAATAGAATGAGACTGGTGCACATTAAGAATAGAATGAGACTGGTGCACATTAAGAATAGAGTGAGACTGGTGCACATTAAGAATAGAGTGAGACTGGTGCACATTAAGAATAGAATGAGACTGGTGCACATTAAGAATAGAGTGAGACTGGTGCACATTAAGAATAGAGTGAGACTGGTGCACATTAAGAATAGAGTGAGACTGGTGCACATTAAGAATAGAATGAGACTGGTGCACATTAAGAATAGAATGAGACTGGTGCACATTAAGAATAGAATGAGACTGGTGCACATTAACAATAGAATGAGACTGGTGCACATTAAGAATAGAATGAGACTGGCGCACATTAAGAATAGAATGAGACTGGTGCACATTAAGAATAGAGTGAGACTGGTGCACATTAACAATAGAATGAGACTGGTGCACATTAAGAATAGAATGAGACTGGTGCACATTAAGAATAGAATGAGACTGGTGCACATTAACAATAGAATGAGACTGGTGCACATTAAGAATAGAATGAGACTGGTGCACATTAAGAATAGAGTGAGACTGGTGCACATTAAGAATAGAATGAGACTGGTGCACATTAAGAATAGAATGAGACTGGTGCACATTAACAATAGAATGAGACTGGTGCACATTAAGAATAGAATGAGACTGGTGCACATTAAGAATAGAATGAGACTGGTGCACATTAACAATAGAATGAGACTGGTGCACATTAAGAATAGAGTGAGACTGGTGCACATTAACAATAGAATGAGACTGGTGCACATTAAGAATAGAATGAGACTGGTGCACATTAAGAATAGAATGAGACTGGTGCACATTAACAATAGAATGAGACTGGTGCACATTAAGAATAGAGTGAGACTGGTGCACATTAAGAATAGAGTGAGACTGGTGCACATTAAGAATAGAATGAGACTGGTGCACATTAAGAATAGAATGAGACTGGTGCACATTAAGAATAGAATGAGACTGGTGCACATTAAGAATATAATGAGACTGGTGCACATTAAGAATAGAGTGAGACTGGTGCACATTAAGAATAGAATGAGACTGGTGCACATTAAGAATAGAATGAGACTGGTGCACATTAAGAATAGAATGAGACTGGTGCACATTAAGAATAGAGTGAGACTGGTGCACATTAAGAATAGAGTGAGATTGGTGCACATTAAGAATAGAGTGAGACTGGTGCACATTAAGAATAGAGTGAGACTGGTGCACATTAAGAATAGAATGAGACTGGTGCACATTAACAATAGAATGAGACTGGTGCACATTAAGAATAGAATGAGACTGGTGCACATTAAGAATAGAATGAGACTGGTGCACATTAAGAATATAATGAGACTGGTGCACATTAAGAATAGAGTGAGACTGGTGCACATTAAGAATAGAATGAGACTGGTGCACATTAAGAATAGAATGAGACTGGTGCACATTAAGAATAGAATGAGACTGGTGCACATTAAGAATAGAGTGAGACTGGTGCACATTAAGAATAGAATGAGACTGGTGCACATTAAGAATAGAATGAGACTGGTGCACATTAAGAATAGAGTGAGACTGGTGCACATTAAGAATATAATGAGACTGATGCACATTAAGAATAGAATGAGACTGGTGCACATTAAGAATAGAATGAGACTGGTGCACATTAAGAATAGAATGAGACTGGTGCACATTAAGAATAGAGTGAGACTGGTGCACATTAAGAATAGAATGAGACTGGTGCACATTAAGAATAGAATGAGACTGGTGCACATTAAGAATATAATGAGACTGGTGCACATTAAGAATAGAATGAGACTGGTGCACATTAAGAATAGAGTGAGACTGGTGCACATTAAGAATAGAGTGAGACTGGTGCACATTAAGAATGGAATGAGAAGTTAAAAAAGCTATTAGCTGAAAGTTAGTCAAGGATTGTAAAACTTTGGAAAGGCAAGATAACTTGGAAATTGGATGGTAGTTATCTACGTCAGAAGGAGCTCCTCCTTTATGCCTCTTTCCAGATCTTAGGGAAAACACCAGAAACAACTGGCAAGTTAAACATATAGGTTAATGATTGTGCAATAAGTGGGACAGAGAGCTGCAGTAAGACGGGATCAAGTGAATCAGCCCCTTGTGGTTTTATTAACATCAATCTGTACTGCATTAAGAAGGGATCAAGTGAATCAGCCCCTTGTGGATTTATTAACATCAATCTGTACTGCAGTAAGACGGGATCAAGTGAATCAGCCCCTTGTGGTTTTATTAACATCAATCTGTACTGCATTAAGAAGGGATCAAGTGAATCAGCCCCTTGTGGATTTATTAACATCAATCTGTACTGCAGTAAGACGGGATCAAGTGAATCAGCCCCTTGTGGTTTTATTAACATCAATCTGTACTGCAGTAAGACGGGATCAAGTGAATCAGCCCCTTGTGGTTTTATTAACATCAATCTGTACTGCGGTAGGAAGGGATCAAGTGAATCAGCCCCTTGTAGTTTTATTAACAGTCTTTAGCAAAGCACTTAGTACATCATGGACATCAAATGGCTGAAATGAAAATAAAGTCTGTAAGTGCATCATTCTGTACAATCTGTTCTGAGGTGACTAAAGGACTCCCTCTAGTGGAATGAGGTGAATTTTTTGAGATTATATAATTTCTAAACAGGTGGCCAGCTGAAGCAAAATGGTTATTAAAAGCATCATACGTTTCAATTTAGTCTAGAATGGGTCCAGAGGCTGTCAAAACCTGCTGGGGCAACGAGGGGGGTGGAGTTTGGTTTCAAAAGATTTTACCACTTTCCAGAAGGTGGCTGGATTACCACCCCTACTCTGATACACAATTCAATAATTATATTGATTTAGTTTTTTAACCAGGGATAGACATCTATTTCTCAAATGTCTGAAAGGACTGCCAATCAGACATAGAATCAGTCATAGCAAAATGTATTTCCTGTAATTTCTCAGACAATTCATGCGTAAACATTACATCAGTCTTTTACCCTTAGTTTTGTTTGTTTATCTGCAACAGATTTCAACAATTAAGGGCCTGATCCGAGTCAGTGATAGTTTACACAACCCCCCCCCAGTCACTCAACCCCAGTTCAGACAAAACAATTTGCTAATTAGAATTCCTAACATTTCTCTTTGTAATAATACGTGAGCAAGATGTACAGTGCCTTGCAAAAGTATTCATCCCCCTCGGCGTTTTTCCTATTTTGTTGCATTACAACCTGTAATTTAAATGGATTTTTAATTTGGATTTCATGTAATGGACATACACAAAATAGTCCAAAAAGTGAAATGAAATAAATAACTAACTGAAAAGCGGTGCGTGCATATGTATTCACCCCCTTTGCTATGAAGACCCAAAATAAGATCTGGTGCAACCAATTACCTTCAAAAGTCACATAATTAGTTAAATAAAGTCCACCTGTGTGCAATATAAGTGTCACATGATCTGTCACATGATCTCAGTATATATACACCTGTTCTGAAAAGCCCCAGAGTCTGCAACACCACTAAGCAAGCGGCACCACCAAGCAAGTGGCACCATGAAGACCAAGGAGTTCTCCAAACAGGTCAGGGACAAAGTTGTGGAGAAGTACAGATCAGGGTTGGGTTATAAAAAAATATCAGAAACTTTGAACATCTCACGGAGCACCATTAAATCCATTATTACAAAATTGAAAGAATATGGCACCACAACAAACCTGCCAAGAGAGGGCCGTCCACCAAAACTCACGGACCAGGCAAGGAGGGCATTAATCAGAGAGGCAACAAAGAGAACCCTGAAGGAGCTGCAAAGCTCCACAGCAGAGATTGGAGTATCTGTCCATAGGACCACTTTAAGCCGTACACTCCACAGAGCTGGGCTTTACGGAAGACTGGCCAGAAAAAAGCCATTGCTGAAAGAAAAAAATAAGCAAACACGTTTGGTGTTCGCCAAAAGGCATGTGGGAGACTCCCCAAACATATGGAAGAAGGTACTCTGGTCAGCAAACCCAACACCTCTCATCACCCCGAGAACACCATCCCCACAGTGATGCGTTGTGGCAGCATCATGCTGTGGGGATGTTTTTCATCGGCAGGGACTGGGAAACTGGTCAGAATTGAAGGAATGATGGATGGCGCTAAATACAGGGAAGTTCTTGAGGGAAATCTGTTTCAGTCTTCCAGAGATTTGAGATGACCCTAAGCATACTGCTAAAGCAACACTTGAGTGGTTTAAGGGGAAACATTTAAATGTCTTGGAATGGCCTAGTCAAAACCCAGACCTCAATCCAATTGAGAATCTGGGGTATGACTTAAAGATTGCTGTACACCAGCGGAACCCATCCAACTTAAAGGAGCTGGAGCAGTTTTGCCTTGAAGAATGGGCAAAAATCCCAGTGGCTAGATGTGCCAAGCTTATAGAGACATACCCCAAGAGACTTGCAGCTGTAATTGCTGCAAAAGGTGGCTCTACAAAGTATTGACTTTGGGGGGGGTGAATAGTTATGCACGCTCAAGTTGTCTGTTTTTTTTTTGTCTTATTTCTTGTTTGTTTCACAATAAAACATATTTTGCATCTTCAAAGTGATAGGCATGTTGTGTAAATCAAATGATACAAACCCCCAAAAAATATATTTTAATTCCAGGTTGTAAGGCAACAAAATAGGATAAATGCCAAGGGGGGTGAATACTTTCTCAAGCCACTGTAGGTGATGCAGCCAGTCAAGATGCTCTCGATGGTGCAGCTGTATAACTTTTTTGAGGATCCGAGGGCCCATGCCAAATCTTTTCAGCCTCCTGAGGGAGAAGAGGCCCTGTCTTCTTCACGATGGTGTTGGTGTGTATGGACCATGCAATTAGTTGGTTGTAATTTTGGATAGAGCAGACATTTCCATATATTTTTGTTAGCTGCATGTGTGACATAACTCCACCAGTCCTATTTATGATATAATTTACAAAGATTATACCGTTTTTAAAAAAAAAAAATCAAAAAATTTGTATATTTGAGTTGAACCATAATATTTGTTGTAATATTTGTTCTGTCTTTTCTGGTGGATTAAACTGAAATTGCAACCAACTTTCTATGGCTTGTTTTTAGTGAAGTTCTACACTCTCGAGCCGCTCCACTACAGCCCCATGGAGGTGGATGCTCTCCCCTCTTTCTGCTGTAGTCCACGATCATCTCCTTGGTCTTACTGACGTTGAGCCTGACTGACCTCCACCCACCCTGTAGGCTGTCTCATTACCGTCGGTGATCAGGCCTCCACCATCGTGTTGTTTGCAAATTTGTTCAGTCATGGGTGAACAAGGAGTACAGGACTAAGCACACACCTCTGGGGGTGGGGGGGGGGGGGGGGGGCCCGTGTTGAGGGTCAGCGTGGCGGATGTGTTGTTGCCTACCCTCACCACCTGGGGGCGTTCCGTCAGGAAGTCCAGGATCCAGTTGCAGAGGGAGGTGTTCAGTCCCAGGGGTCCTGAGCTTGGTGATGAGCTTGGAGGGGACGAGATTTCTGTATTCTGTATTTCTGATGAGCTTTCTGTATTCTCTATTTCTGATGAGCTTTCTGTATTCATGTGTCCGTGTATTTTGTGGCCTTAGGAGTGTTTTGAATCCTTTCTTGACTGTAATGTGTTTTTCTGTCAAAATAAAGTATGTGACGTGTGTGTGTGTGTGTGTGTGTGTGTGTGTGTGTGTGTGAGATATCTGGAGTGATCAGCGCTGTCAGACAGACGGGGAGCTTCCTCCAGGATGGAAGAGGATGACAGACAAGACCAGTGTCTACTACTGGTGTATCCCTAGTGGGGCTACACAGTGGGAGAGGCCAGCGCCCAGACACCCTCTCACCACACAGGAGGGCTCTGGCCTGGGGAACAGCTCCCCAGCTCCAGCCCCAGACGACCAGGTAAATAATAATAATAATAATAATAATAATAATAATAATAATAATAATATATAATAATAATAATAATAATAATAATAATATGCCATTTAGCAGACGCTTTTATCCAAAGCGACTTACAGTCATGCGTGCATACATTTTTTACGTATGGGTGGTCCCGGGGATCGAACCCACTACCCTGGCGTTACAAGCGCCATGCTCTACCAATTGAGCTACAGAGGACCACGTAATGGATCCCAGACGATGACATTTGATTAAATATAAAGCACTTATTGAGATCTGAAGACTTGCCTTTTAGCTCACTGTCTTTTTTGCCGTGCAGTAGACCCAGGGTTTGAACACCTGACAGTCATGCTGAACTGTGTGTGTGTGTGTATGTGTGTGTGTGTGTGTGTGCGTGTGTGTGTTGTGCTCCCAGGGTGAAGGTTGTGTGTCTCCTCGGTCCGACAGCACCACCTCTGACAGCTCTCTGGAGACTCTCCCACTCTACTCCAACCTGCCCTCCTGCGGATTCATCAACAGCTACTACTTTGTAAGTCCCGCCCTCCCCAATCTCACCCAATCAGCTTTAATATTGTAGATAGATTGTGGCTTCTATCAATGTAATTATCTGCATCATTTCCAATCCCCCATATATTTCTGGTAAATATATATATATACTATTTATTTGTTTTAATATATTTTTCTTTATTATTTTCCCCTAACCCTACCACCCCTCCTCTAATTGGAGTAAACTAATGGACAACAACACTTAGGCTTCTACTTCCAGCTTATACATACTATATACATTTTACCGACACAGTATATTTTATTTTATAGTTATCTTGTTGTTTTTAGTACCATCCTTCAGCTACCCTCAATTCTATCTCTGAACACCATCCATTTTTGATTTCTATTTGCCATATATTTTTCAACAGTGCTGTGCCGTTTCACAAAAAATGTTTTACACATTGTAAATTAAAGATAAAAATGTTTTGCTAAGAGTATTATATTAGTCATCGATTGAATATTTTTTGTTCATATAATTTAAAAAAAACAAGCTGTTAGGTGTAGGCAGGGAGATGTTTCCACAAATAGACAGGGGCTTTCCTTTCTATGGTAGCAAGATCTTATCTAACTTTCTATTAAAATGTATTGTAGTGAGTTAATTTATTTCTTTAGGGATATGAATACCTAATATGTCCACTTCACCGTCAGAACATTTGATTGGTAAACTACACAGTAATTTAAAAGTTGTGGCGCAGTGGTCTAAGCTGGCGCAGTGGTCACTGCATCGCAGTGCTAGCTGTGCCACTAGAGATCCTGGTTCGAATCCAGGCTCTGTCGTAGCCGGCCGCGACCGGGAGACCCATGGGGCGGAGCACAATTGGTCCAGGGTAGGGGAGGGAATGGCCGGCAGGGGATGTAGCTCAGTTGGTAGAGCATGGCGATTGCAACGCCAGGGTTGTGGGTTCGATTCCCACGGGGGGCCAGTATGAAATATTAAAACAATTATGTATGCACTCACTAACTGTAAGTCGCTCTGGATAAGAGCGTCTACTAAAATGTAAATGTACTTTTTTGTGATCCAATATGTAATATAGTACACTTATCATAATTCAGTTGTAATCCAGAAAGGTTAGAATAATTATCTAGATCCTCTATGAGGCTGTGGAGGGATCCAAATTGTGGATTTAAAAGAAAACATGAATCATCAGCGTACAATGACACCTTTGTTTTTAAGCCCTGGATTTCTAATCCCTTGATATTATTGTTGGATCTGATTTTAATAGCTAACATCTCAATGGCCACAATAAATAGATATGCCGATAGTGGACAACCTTGTTTCACTCCTTTTGACAGTTTAATACTTTCTGAGAAGTAGCCATTATTTACTATTTTACACCTAGGGTTACTATACATGATTTTAACCCATTGTATAAGAGATTCTCCAAAATTTAAATAGTCCAGGCATTTATATATAAATTCAAATCGTACTTATACTTACTTATAGTGTTCTAAAAAAAATAACTGTCTGATTAGGATGAATAATATCGAACACCTTTTTAATTCTATGCGCTATGCATTTTGCTAGAATTTTTGCATCACAACACTGAAGTGTAAGGGGTCTCCAAATTTTTTTGGGGGACTGGATCTTTATATTTACCACCTGGGTTCTGTTTCAGGTATAGTGAAATCAGACCTTCTTGTTGAGTATCGGATAGTCTACCATTTTTATAGGAGTGGTTAAAACATGCTGATAACGGTCCTCTGAGTACAGTAAAAAAAGGTTTGGTATACCTCGACTGGTATGCCATCCAGCCCTGGAGTATTCCCAGACTTAAAGGCTTTAATTGCATCTAGAAGTTCCTCCTCTGTAATTCGGCCTTCACACAAGTCATTTTGTACAGCTGTTAATTTTACATTATTAATAGAAAAAATATCCTTACAGTTAACTTCAGTTAGTGGAGATGGAGGAGACTGAAATTAAAACATATGCTTAAAGTACTTTGCTTACTCTTTGAAAATATTGTTTGATGAATCATGGGTGACTCCATCATTTGTAACAAGTTTCAGTAAAGTCCATCATTACTTTATGACATGAAGGTCAGTCAATCCAGAACATTTCAAGAACTTTGAAAGTTTCTTCAATTGCAGTCGCAAAAACCATCAAGCGCTATGATGAAACTGGTTCTCATGAGGACCGCCACAGG
This sequence comes from Coregonus sp. 'balchen', assembly GCA_902810595.1. Lineage (NCBI taxonomy): Eukaryota > Metazoa > Chordata > Actinopteri > Salmoniformes > Salmonidae > Coregonus > Coregonus sp. 'balchen'. The sequence goes on from LR778274.1 coordinate 6,376,250, forward strand.
AAAGGAAGACCCAGAGTTACCTCTGCTGCAGAGGATAAGTTCATTAGAGTTACCAGCCTCAGAAATTGCAGCCCAAATAAATGCTTCACAGAGTTCAAGTATCAGACACATCTCAACATCAACTGTTCAGAGGAGGCTGTGTGAATCAGGCCTTCATGGTCAAATTGCTGCAAAGAAACCACTACTAAAGGACACCAATAAGAAGAAGAGACCTGCTTGGGCCAAGAAACACGAGCAATGGACATTAGACGGGTGGAAATCTGTCCTTTGGTCTGATGAGTCCAAATGTGAGATTTTTGGTTCCAAACGCTGTGTCTTTGTGAGATGAAGAGTAGGTGAACGGATGATCTCCGCATGTGTGGTTCCCACCGTGAAGCATGGAGGAGGAGGTGTGATGGTGTGGGGGTGCTTTGCTGGTGACACTGTCTGTAATTTATTTAGAATTCAAGGCACACTTAACCAGCATGGCTACCACAGCATTCTGCAGCGATACGCCATCCCATCTGGTTTGGGCTTAGTGGGACTATCATTTTTTTGTTTTTCAACAGGACAATGACCCAAAACACACCTCCAGGCTGTGTAAGGGCTATTTGACCAAGAAGGAGAGTGATGGAGTGCTGCATCAGATGACCTGGCCTCCACAATCACCCAACCTCAACCCAATTGAGATGATTTGGGATGAGTTGGACCGCAGAGTGAAGGAAAAGCAGCCAACAAGTGCTCAGCATATGTGGGAACTCCTTCAAAACTGTTGGAAAAGCATTCCAGGTGAAGCTGGTTGAGAGAATGCCAAGAGTGTGCAAAGTTGTCATCAAAGCAAAGGGTGGCTACTTTGAAGAATCTAAAATCTAAAATATATTTGGATTTGTTTAACACTGTTTTGGTTACTACATGATTCCATATGTGTTATTTCATAGTTTTGATGTCTTCACTACTATTCTACAATGTAGAAAATAGTAAAAATAAAGAAAAACCCTTGTGTCCAAACTTTTGACTGGTACTGTATATTTAAAATCATCCATCTACCTTGCGGATCTGTTTGGACAGTTTGCACATTCGGATCAAAATTATTGTTAATTAATATCATCACCCCTTTTGAGTTTCTTTGCCCATGGGAGAAGTATATTTCGCCTCACAGTCCTTTTTCCACACAACTTCATCTAAAATTGTTGAATGAGTTTCCTGTAAACAATAGATATTATATTCCTTCTCTTTTACATTTTAGCAGACGCTCTTATCCAGAGCGACTTACAGGAGCAATTAGGGTTAAGTGCCTTGCTTAAGGGCACATCGACAGATTTTTCACCTAGTCAGCTTGGGGATTAGAACCAGCGACCTTTCGGTTACTAGGTAAATACTGATCGTCTTTTGTTATTATCTGCTAAACCATTACAATTATAACTGGCTAGACTTATTATCACCATAATGAGATACAAGTTTCAATTCTATTGATAATAATATATGTTTGGAAACGTACCATTAAAAAGTACCATAGTGATTGAGTGTCCATATAGCTGTACCGTGATATTTGCTCTGCTGCTGAGTAAACCTCCAATTGTTCTCCACTATTCCACCCGCTAAAACCCCTCCCCATCCCAAGTTGGGTTGTCCTCCCAGGGACTGGCAGACCACCCCCCTGTCCAGTTGGGTTGTCCTCCCAGGGACTGGCAGACCACCCCCCGTCCAGCTGGGTTGTCCTCCCAGGGACTGGCAGACCACCCCCCGTCCAGCTGGGTTGTCCTCCCAGGGACTGGCAGACCACCCCCCGTCCAGCTGGGTTGTTCCTCCCAGGGACTGGCAGACCACCCCCCGTCCAGCTGGGTTGTCCTCCCAGGGACTGGCAGACCACCCCCCCCAGTCAGCTGGGTTGTCCCTCCCAGGGACTGGCAGACCACCCCCCCCGTCCAGTTTGGGGTTGTTCTCCCAGGACTGCGACCACCACCCCGTCCAGCTGGGTTGTCCTCCCAGGGACTGGCAGACCACCCCCCCCGTCCAGCTGGGTTGTCCTCCCAGGGACTGGCAGACCACCCCCCCGTCCAGCTGGGTTGTCCTCCCAGGGACTGGCAGACCACCCCCCCGTCCAGTTGGGTTGTCCTCCCAGGGACTGGCAGACCACCCCCCGTCCAGCTGGGTTGTCCTCCCAGGGACTGGCAGACCACCCCCCGTCCAGCTGGGTTGTCCTCCCAGGGACTGGCAGACCACCCCCCGTCCAGCTGGGTTGTCCTCCCAGGGACTGGCAGACCACCCCCCCCGTCCAGCTGGATCCTGGGGCCTTTGAGAGATTGGGACCCATCCTTTAAACAGAGGGCCACCTACAGAACAGAAGCAGATCAACAGCATTTCCAACGCCGTCACCTCGATTATACTGTACACAGTTATTCCCCCCCCCAAAAAAAAAAAATATAAAAAATTATTGCATATCTTCATTTATTTCCACAATTAACTAATAATATGCGTATTAATGTAGTCATTTCTTACGAAGGATTGTTACCTATAACCAGGACTGGCATTACAAAAAAACATTTTGGCAACGCAAACATTATTGGATTCATCCTATATGGGCCCCAACATCGTTACCCATAGCAAGATGGGGATACTGCACAATTTCCCCCCCCCTTCCTCCCAAAACACCACGCCCGATGTTCAACAGTTGTTAAGCCCTGAGCCTCAACCATGGGACATGGTTTGGTGAGTGTGGTCATTCTATACTGAATGAAAAGATAGGCACCAGCGAATTTCCTCGCTCTCTCGCTCTCGCTCTCTCTCTCGCGCGCTAGAGCGCGAAGCGAGCGCGCTACGCTCTCGCGAGCGGGAGCGCGCGCGCGCTAGGCCGAGAGTCGCGCGCGTAGAGCGCGGCGCGCGCGCGCGCGTCTCTCTGCTCTCCTCTCTCTATCTTCTCTCCCCGCTAGCGCGTATTATCAGAGCGTCCTCTCGTCGCTCGCCGCTCGTCTCTCTCTCTCTCTCTAGGCTCTCTCTCCTAGCCTGTTCCTCCTCTCTACATGAAACGGTTCATTGAACCTCACATGGAAGAAGAAGATGACAAGGGTTTTATCACTCTATTTCCCTCTATCCCTTCCTGACCATGTGGACCTTAGACTAATGTGAATGTTCCCTCCATCCCTTTCCTACCATTGTGACCTAGGACTAATGTTGACATGTTCCCTCCATCTCTTCCTGACCATGTGACCTAGACAAGTTGAAGGTTCCCCATCCCTTCCGGACCATGTGACCTATAGACTATGTTGTCAGGTTCCCTACATCCCTTCCGACCATGTGACTTAGACAATTTGACAGGTTTCTCTGTCCCTTCGGACATTGACCCTAGACTAAGTTGACAGGTTCCTCCATCCCTTCACTGACCATGTGACCTAGACTAATGTGGACATGTTCCTGCATTCTCTTCTGACCATGGACCTAGGACTAATGTGACATGTTCCCCTGTCCCTTCCTACCATGTGACATATAGACTAATGTTGTCATGTTCCATTCCATCCCTTCCTGACCATTTGTGACCTAGACTTAATGTTGGGACATTTTCCCTCATCCCTTCTGACAAGTGACCTAGACTAATGTGTCATGTTCCCTCTCCCTTCCTGACCATGTGACCTAGACTAATGTGGACATGTTCCCTCAACTCCCTTCCTGACCATGTGACCTAGAATAATGTGTCATGTTCCCTCAATACCGTCCGACCCAGTGTGAAATTACTTATTTTATGTACTGAAGGGTTTTGTTCTGTTCCCTCATCCAGTACTCCTGACCATTTTTTTTTTGGTTTTGTATTGCTAGACTTAGCTAATGTTTTGGTTTCGTATTTGGTTTCCACTTTGTGCCACCTTCAGTCCTGACCATGTGGACCTATAGACTAATTCATTTGACATGTTTCCTGTCCATCTTTCCTGACCATGTGACCTAGACTAATCGTTTTTTTGTCATGCTTCCTCATCCTTTCCTCGACCATGTTGTGTTGTACCCTTTCATTTTGATCTAGGACTAATTGTTGCACATGTTCCCTTGTCCCTTCCTGCTCTGACCATGTGACCTAGACTATGTCTGTCGTTGTTTCTCACTCCCTTCTGACCATCGTGACCTAGACTTAATTGTATTGGTCTGTTCACTCCATCTATTCCGACCACTGTGAACTAGACTTTAAGTTGATATATGTTTCGCTGCTGGCCCTTCCTGTGACCATGGGACATTTATATAGACTAATGTTGACATGTTCCTCCTCCATTTTTTTTTTCTTCTTCTCTCGATCCATGGTGAGTTTGCCTAGAAGTTTAAGGTTGTTTTTTGCTTTTTTCTCTTGTTCCGACTCAAATCCCTTCTCTGTACATGTGACCTATAGACTAATGTTGACAGTTCCCTTCTCAGTCTTTTTTCCCTTTCTCTGTACTTTTCCTATGTTTTTTTTCCTTTTGTGATTTCCTAGACTACTGTGACAGTGTTTTCCCTCTATCTCTCCTTGACCATGTGACAGACTAATGTTGTTGTTCCTCTACATCCCTTCCTTGACCATTGACCTTAGACTATATGTTTGATTTGTGTTCTCCTCTAATCCTCCTGAACCAGTGGACCCTTTGACTATAGGTTGACATGTTCACCTCCATCCCTTCCTGACCATGTGGCAAGGAAATTAGTGTTGTTTGACATGTTTCCCCTATGGTCCCCTTCCTGACAATTATGTGACCTAGACTAATGTTGTGAAAGTTCCTCATCACTTACTGACCATGTGGAACCGAGCCCTTAATAGATAATGTTGACATGTTCCTCCATCTTGCATTCCTGACCATGGACCTATACTAACTAATGTTTGTCAGTTCCCTCCATCCCCTTCCTGACCATGCACTATAGACGAATGTTGACATGTTTCCCTCCATCTGCTTCCTGATCCATTGTGGACATAGACTAATTGTGTGTCATGTTTCCCCTCCCATCTTACCTTCCTGGACCATGTGTGACATAGGACGAAGGCGTGGGACATGTGTCCCCATCCCTCCGAACATGTTGACCTCGACTAATGTTGACATGTTTCCCTCCATCCATAGCCTGACCATGTACCTTAGACTAATGTTGACATTGGTCCCTCCATCCCTTCCGGATCCGATTGGGACCCTAGACTAATGGGGACATGTGTCCGCTCTGCGCCGCTGTCGCTCTCTGTGCTGGACCTATTTTGTGACAGAGACCTCTAGACTAATGTTCGTCAGGTTCCCCTGTCCCAGTCCCGTTATAGGAGTCCCGTGTGACCTACCTTTGGATAAGGTAATGTTTGAATTCCCTCTTTCGGTCCCTTCCTGACATGTGAACCTAGGATGCTAAGTTTGACAGTTCCCTCATCCCTCCCTTGACCATTGTTTTTTTGTTGTGACCTCGACCAATTGTTGACATTTGTTCCCCATTCGATTTTCCTCCGACATGGACCTAGGACTGAATTGTTTTTGTATGTTGCCCTCCATCCCCTTGTCATGTACATATGTTGTGACATGGACTAATGTGACATGTTCCCTTATTCGTCTGTCCCATTCTGACAATGGGACCTAGAGCGTAAATGTTGAGAATGTCTCCCTCCATCCCTATCATACCATTGGCCCTAGATAATGTGGCAGTGTTCCCTCTCCCTTCCTGACCGTGACCTAGACTATGTTGAATTTCCCTCCTCTCCTTCCAGGACTGACTAATGTTGTCATTTCCCTCCTCCCTCCTGGACCAACTAAGAATGTTGTTTTTTCCCCTACCCTTTTTGACATTTCCCCGCCCTTGCATGTCCCTTGTCCTTCCTGCCTTTTGACCATTACTGACATGTTTTCCTCCCTCCTCCCCTGTGACCTAGACTTATGGTCATGTTCCCTTCCTCCTTCCTGACCTTGGGGCCAGGACTAATTTAAGTTCCCTCTTCCCCTTCCTGACCATGTGACCTAGGACTAATGTTGACATGTTCCCTTTTTTCCTGCCTTCCTGACTAATGTTGACAGTTCCTCTCCCCGACCATGTGCCTAGGACTAATGTGCATGTTCCCTCCTCCTTCCTGACCATGTGACCTAGACTATGTTGCATGTTCCCTCCATCCCTTCCTGACCATGTGACCTAGACAATGTTGCATTTCCCCCTTCCCTTTCCCGACCCTGTGACCTAGACTAATGTTGATGTTCCCTCTGTCCTTCCGGGCCATGTGACCTAGACTAATTTTACTTTCCCTCTCCTTCCTGCATGTGACCTAGCAATGTTGCCTGTTCCTCCATCCCTTCCTTCATGTGACCTAGACTAATGTTGACAATTCCCCTGTCCCTTCCTGACCATGTGACCTAGACTAAGTTGATTTTTCCCCCTCCCTTCCCGACATGTGACCTAGAAATGTTGTCATGTTCCCTCCTTCTTCCTGACCATGTGACTAGACTAAAGTTTACATGTTCCCCCTCCCTTCCGACCATGTGACCAGACTAAGGTTTACATGTTCCCTCCATCTCTTCTGACCAGTGACCTAGACTAATGTTGTATGTTCCCTTCCTTCCTTCCTGTGACCTAGACTAATGTTGACATGTTCCCTCCATCCTTCCTGACCATGTGACCTAGACTAATGTTGATTTCCCTCTCCCTTCCTGACCTGGACCTAGACTATGTTTTCATGTTCCCTCCATCCCTTCCTGACCATGTGACCAGACTAATGTTGACTGTTCCCTCCATCCCTTCCTCACATTGACTAGTAATGTTGACATTTCCTCTGTCCCTTCCTGACCATGTGACCCAGACAATTTGACATGTTCCCTCTCCTTCCTGACCATGTCCTAGACTAATGGTTTACATTTCCCTTTCCCCCTGACCATTGGGCCTGGGCAAGTTTACATGTTCCTCCCCCTTCCGACCATGTGACCCAGCTAATGTTGACATGTTCCTCTTCCCTTCCTGACCAGTGACCTAGACTAATGTTGCATGTTCCCTCCTTTCCCCTTTCCCGACCATGTGACTAGACTAATGTTGACATGTTCCCTCTTCCCTTCCTGACCATGTGGGCCTAAATAATGTTGAATGTTCCTCCTCCCTTCCTGACCATGGACCTAGACTAATTTGAATGTTCCCTCCATCCTTCCGACCATGTGACCTAGACTAATGTTGTCATGTTCCCTCCTCCCTTCCTGGACCATGTGACCAGACTTTAAAGTTGCATTCCCTCTGGTCCTTCTGACCCTGTGACCTAGCTAATGTTGATGTTCCCTCCATCCCTCTGACCATGGACCTAGGGCAATGTACATGTCCCTTCCTTCCTGACATGTGACCAGACTAAAGTTGCATGTTCCTCTTTCCTGACCATTGCTAGAATAAATTTTCATCCCCCCCCTTCCTGACCATGGACCTAGATAAAGTTGACATGTCCCTCCATCCTCCTGAACCAAATGACCTAGACTAATGTTTACTGTCCCTCTGTCCCTTCGACCATGTGACCTAAATAATGTTTCATTCCCTCCTCCCCCCTGACCATTTACCTAGAAATGTTGACATGTTCCCCCCTTTTCCCCCTGACCATGTGACCTAGTAATTGGGCATTTCCCTCTGTCCTCTCCCTGTGACCCTAGACTAAAGTTCATGTTCCCCTCCCTTCCTGACCATGTGACCTAGACTAATGTTGACATTTCCCTCTCCCTTTCCCGACATGTGACCTAGACAATGTTGACATGTTCCCTCCTTTCCCCTTTCCCGACCATTGACCTAGACTAATGTTGAAATGTTCCCTATGTCCCTTCCTGACCATGTGACCTAGGGCTAAGGGCATGTTCCCTCCATGTTTCCTGACCATGACCTAGACTAATGTTGTCATGTTCCCCCACCCTTTCCCGACCCTGTGACCTAGACTATTTACATGTTCCCTCCATCCCTTCCTGACCTGTACCTGACTAATTTTGTCAGTCCTCCCTCCCTTCCTGACCTGTGACCTAGGGCTAATTTGTCATTTTCCCCCTATCCTTCCTGACCATGTGACCTAGACTAATGTTGTCATGTTCCCTCCTCCTTCCTACCATGTGACCTAGACTAATTGAATTTCCCCCCATCCCTTCCGACCATGTGACCTAGACTAATGTTGTCATGTTCCCTCCATCCCTCCTGACCATGTGGACCCAGACTAATTTTTGACATGTTCCCTCGTCCCCTTTCCCGACATGTGACCGAAATTTGACATGTTCCCTCTCCCTTCCTGACCATGTGACCCAGACTAATGTTGACATTTCCCTTCCCTTCCTGCATGTGACCTAGACTAAATTTTTCATGTTCCCTCTCCCCTTTCCCGACCATGTGACCTAGACTATGTTGAATGTTCCTCTTCCCTTCCTGACCATGGGACCTAGACTAATGTTGACATGTTCCCTTCCTTCCTGACCATGTGACCTAGACTAATGTTGACATGCCCCCTCCATCCCTTCCTGACCATGTGACCTAGACTAATGTTGACATGTTTCCCCCTGTCCCTTCCTACCATGTGACTAAATGTTGCATGTTCCCTCCACCCTTCCTGCCATGTGACCTAGACTAATGTTATGTTCCCTCTCCCTTCCTGACCTTGGGCCCAGCTAATGTTGAAACATGTTCCGCTATGTCCCTTTCCTGACCATGGAAATAGGACTAATGTTGACATGTTCCCTTCCTCCTTCCTGACCATGGCCCAGACTAAAGTTGTCATGTTCCCTCCCCTTCCTGACCCTGTGACCTAGTATTTGACAGTTCCCTCCCTCCTTCCTGACCATGTGACCTAGACATGTTGACATGTCCCCCTATCTCTTTCCCGACCAGTGCCTGACTTTTTTTTTTTTTTTTTTCTTCCCTCCCCCTTCCTGACCATGTGACCCAGAAAAATGTTGACATGTTCCTCCATCCCTTCCTGACCCTGTGACCTAGACTAATGTTGAAATGTTCCCTCTGTCCCTCCTGACCAGGGGACCCAGATAATGTTGACATGTTCCCCATCCCTTCCGGGCCCTGTGACCTAGACTAATGTTGACATGTTCCCTCGTCCCTCCTGACCATGTGACCTAGACTAATGTTGTGTTCCCCCATCCCTTCCTGACCATGTGACCCCAGACTAATGTTGAATGTTCCCTTGTCCCTCTGACCATGGACCTAGACTAATGTTGACATGTTCCCTCTCCCTCTGAACCATGTGACTAGACTAATGTTGACATGTTCCCTCCTCCTTCCTGACCTGTATAGACTAAGTTGCATGTTCCCTCCCTCCCTTCCTGACCATGTGACCTAGGGCTAATGTTGACATGTTCCCTCTCCCTTCCTGACCAGTGACCTAGACTAATGTTGACATGTTCCCCCCTCCTTCCGACCATGTGACCGACTAATGTTGACATGTTCCTCTTCCCTTCCGACCAGTGACCTAGACTAATGTTGAAAGTTCCCTCCTCCCTTCCTGACCATGTGACCTAGACTAATGTTTTCAAAGTTCCCTCCATCCTTCCTGACCAAAGGACCCAGCTAATGTTGACATGTTCCCTCTCCCTTCCTGACCATGTGACCTAGACTAATGTTGTCATGTTCCCTCCATCCCTTCCTGACCATGTGACCTAGACTAATGTTGACATGTTCCCTCCATCTCTTCCTGACCATGTGACCTAGACTAATGTTGACATGTTCCCTCCTTTCCCCTTTCCTGACCATGTGACCTAGACTAATGTTGACATGTTCCCTCCATCCCTTCCTGACCATGTGACCTAGACTAATGTTGACTTTCCCTCATCCCCTTCCGACCCTGTGACTAGACTAATGTTGACTTTCCCTCCCCTCCTGACCATTGACCCAACTAATGTTGACATGTCCCTTTTCCCTCCTGCAGAAAAATAATGTTCTTTCCCTCCCTCTCTTCTGACCGTGACCCAGACTAATGTTGACCTGTTTCCCCCCATCTCCTGACATGTGACTAGACTAAAGTGACATGTTCCCTCTGTCCCCCTTCCTATGGACCAGTAATGTTATGTTCCCTCCTCCCTTTCCTTCCATGGACCTAGACTAAAGTTGACAATTTTCCTCCTCCCTTCCTGACCATGTGACCAGACTAATGTTGTCATGTTCCCTCCTCCCTTCCGACCATGTGACAGACTAATGTTGACATTGTTCCCTCCTCCCTTCCTGACCATGTGACCTAGACTAATGTTGCATGTTCCCCCCATTCCTTCCGACCATGTGACTAGACTAATGTTGCATGTTCCCTCTTCCCTTCCTGACCATGTGACCTAGACTAATGTTGAATGTTCCCTCTTCCCCCCTGACCATGTGACCTAGAAAATTGAATGTTTCCCCCATCTCTTCCGCCATGTGACCTTAGGGCTAATGTTGCATGTTCCCTCCTCCCTTCCCGACCATGTGACCTAGCTAATTGTTTCTGTCCCTCTGTCCCTTTCCCGACCATGGACCTAATTTTGTCATGTTCCTTTTCCTTCCTGACCTGTGACCTAGACTTGTCATGTTCCCCCTCTCTTTCCCGACCATGTACCAGACTAAGTTGACATGTTCCTCCTCCCTTCGGGCCATGTGACCTAGACTAATGTTGACATGTTCCTCCTCTCTTCCTGACCATGTGACCTAGACTAATGTTGCTGTTCCCCATCCCTCCTGGGCCATGTGACCTAGATAATGTTGACATGTTTCCCCCATCCTTTTGAACCATGTGACAGACAATGTTGAAGTTCCCCATCTCTTCCTGACCATGTGACCTAGACTAATGTTGGTTCCCTCTCCCTTCCTGACCATTGGGGACCCAGACTAATGTTTACATGTTTCCCCCCTCCCTTCCTGACCATGTGACCCGACTATTGACATGTTCCCTACCCTTTCCCGACCATGTTTACCTAGATCCTATGTTCCCTTTCCTCACCCTTTGACATTGACCTAGCTAATGTTCTCCTCCTCCCTTCCTGACCATGTTCCACCCCAATGTTGACATGTCCTGCCCTTCTGACCATGCCCCGACTAATTTACAGTTCCTCATCCTCCCCGCCCGTGACCAGGAAAATGGGGCATGTTCCCCTTTTCCCTCCTGCCCTTTGACCTGACTAATGTGACAGTTCCTCCTTTCCCCTTTCCATGTGACCTAGACTAATGTTGACATGTTCCCTCCATCCTTCCGACATGTGACCTAGACTAATGTTGTCATGTTCCTCCTTTCCCCTTTCCCGACCATGTGACCTAGCTAATGTTGACATGTTCCCTCTTCCCTTCCTGACCATGCTGACTATGACATGTTTCCACCCTTCCTTCCCCCAAAATTTTCTGTTCCCCCTTTCCCCACCTTGACCCGAAAGTTTTCTGCTTTCCCCCATGCCCCGCTTTTTCTGTTCCCTATCCCGACCATGGACCGGCAATTTTGGGTTTTTTCCCCCCCCCCCCTTTTACCAGATAATGTTGACTTTTCCCCCTGTCCTTCCTGACATGTGACCAATAATTGCAGTTCCCTTTTCCCTTTCCCGACCCTGGACCCAGACTTTTACATGTTCCCTCCCTTGACCTTGACCCAGACAATGTTTAATTTTCCCCCCCTTTCCGACAGGGCCAACTAAGTTGCTGTTCCCTCCCTCCCCCGCCATTTGACCCAGACTAAATGTTGACAAAAAAATGTTTCCCCCCCCCCCCCCCTCCCCCCCCCTTTGTCCCCCCCCGTTTCCCCCCCCTTCCCCCCTCCATTCCCTTTTTTCCTGTTTCCTTCCCTGAAAAACCCCAAAAAATTGGACCCTAAGACTTACTAATGTATGAACATGTTTTGAAAAACTCCCCCCCTATGTCCCCCCTTTCCCCTGGACCCAATGTGGAACCCCTAAGAACCCACTAATGTTTGACATGTTTTCCCTTTTTTTTTGTTTTTTTCCCCCTCCCCCCCCCCCCCCCCCCCCCCCTTCCTCCCCCCCCCCCCCCCCCCCCCCCCCCCCCCCCCCCCCCCCTTTTCCCTTTTTTTCCCCCCCGGGTCCCCCTTTTTCCCCTTGTCCCCCGTTTTCCCGCCCAGTCCCCTTTCCCTGACCGGTGAAAAAACCACACTAAGACTAAATAAATGTTGAGCCAAAAAATGGTTTTGTTGTTCCCCCCTTTTTTCCCCTTTGTCCCCCCCCCCTCCCCCCCTCTTTTTGGGTCCCCTTTTTTTCCACTGACCAAATGTGAACCCTTAGACTAATAAATGCTTGTTTGGGACAATTTTTCCCCTCCACCATTCCTTCCCCTGACCAATGGGGTTGGACCCCTAGACTAATGTTGGACCAGTGTTTTTTTTTGTCCCCCCCCCCTCCCCTCCATCCTTAATAATCCCCTTTCCTGACCACAATGTGAACCCCTAGACTAATGTTGGACCAAATGTTTTTCCCCCCCCTTTTTTCTTTTCCCCCCTCCATCCCTTCCTCCTGGACCAATGGTGGGACCCTAGACTAATGTTTTGACAATGGTTTTTTTTTCCCCCTCCCCCTTGCGTCCCCCCTGTCCCCTGACCATGTGAACCCTAAGAACTAAATGTTTGAACCCATGGGTTCCCCCCTCCATTTCATCCCTTCCCTGACTCCCCTGACCAAAATGTGAACCCCTAGACTTAAATTGTGAACATGTTTTTGTTTTTGTTCCCCCGGCCCATCCCCCCCATTTTTTCCCCCCCTTGTTGTTCCCCCCCCCCCCCCTCCTTTTTTTTTTTTTTCTTTTTTTTTGTTTTCCTTTTTTCCGTTTTTTTCCCCTCATTTTTTTTCTTTTTTTTTTTTTTTTTTTTTTTCCCCCCTTCTGAACCACAAAATTGGGAAACCTTAGACAAATTGTGTTCCATTGTTTTCCCCCCCCCCCCCCCCTTTTTTTTCCCCCCCCACTTCCAGCCCTTTCCCTGACCATGGTGGAACCCTAGAACTATTATAAATGTTTTGTCCAATGTTTTTCCCCTCCTGGGTTGGGGTCCCTTTTCCTGGACCCAGGTGGACCTAGACTAATGTTTGTGTTCCCCCCCACAATGGTTTTCCCTTTTTTCCCTCCCCTGGTTCCCTACCCCCTTCTTATTGCCCCCTCCCTCTGGTCCCCCCTTCCCCTTTTCCGCTGGGTCCCTCTTCCCCCTGAAAACATGGTACCTAAGCTCCTAAAAAATGTTGTCATGTTGTTTCCCTTTTTACCCCCCCCCCCCCCCCCCCCCCCTCCCATCCCCCCCCCCCCGTCCCCCCACCCAGCCCTTTATCCTGACCATGGTGGACCTAGAACCCCTAAATGTTAGTCAATGTTTCCCCCCCCCCCCCCCCCCCCCCTTCCCCGCCCCTCCCCTCCATCCCCCCCCCCCCAAAAAAAAAAAAAGAAGAAAAGAAAAAGAAAAAAAAAAAAAAGAAAAGAGAAAAAATAAAAAAGAAAAAACCCAAAAAAAAATGTGTTGCCCCCTGCCCCCCCCTTCCCCCTTGTTTTGTCCCCTTTTCCCCCTCCCCCCCCCCTTCATCTCCTTTCCTGACCCCATGTAAAACCATAAGAACTAATGGTTGGACCCAAAATGTGTTTTTTTTCCCCCCCCCCCCACCCCCCTCATCCCATCCTCCTCCTCCTCCTTTCTTTACTTTTTTTCCTCCTTCGTCTCTCCTTTCTCCTTCTTTTTCCTTGTTCCCCTTGACCAAAATGTTGACCCTTAGACCTAATAATTGACATGTTTCCCCACACCCCCTCCTGGGTCCCCCTTGTCCCCCCTTTTTCTTCCCCTCCCTGAAACACAAAATGTGGAACCCTTTAGAATAATGTTGACACCAAATGTTCCCCCTCGTAAAAAATCTTAATCCCCTCTTTGATCCCTTCTTCTTGCTTCTCCCTTTCATGTGTTCCCCCCCTTCTAAGAATAAAAAATCTACTCCTATCTATCTCTCCCCTTTTTCTGTCCCCTAATCCCTCCCCCTTCCCCTTTCCATCCTCCCTGTTCTCTTCTCTTCTCCAAAAACTAAAATCAGATCTCCTTAATCCTCTTCTCCCTTCCCCTCCCTGGGAAAACCCACAGTAGGGGGGTGAACTAGAAACTAAATATGTTGGGTCAAAATTGTTTTCCTTTTTTTCCCCCCCCCCCCCCCCCCCCCCTCCATTCCCTCTTCCCCCATATTCCTGTTTTTGTTTTTTTTCCCCCCCCCCTCATCCCCTTTCCCCAGGACCATGTGTTGAACCCGAGAAAACCTAATGTGACATGGTTTGTCTTTGTTTATTCCTCTATAACCTATCCCTTTTTTGTCCTAAAACCCCCTCTTAAATTAATTCCAAAATAAAAAAAATCCCCCTTTTTAAAACTTTAAATATAAAATCCCGTTTTTTGTAAAATCTATAATCCCCTTTTCCGAATTTAAAAAAACTCCCCCTGTTTAAAAATCCCCTTTTCCCTACAGATGGGTGGGGGACACCTCGAACTAAAATGTTTTGAAACATGGTTTTTTTTTTTTCTTCCCTCCCCCCCATTTTTTTCCTTTCCTTTTTTCCCTTCCCTTACTTTTTCCCCTTCTTTCTTTTTTTTTTCCCTTCTGCCAATGGTGAAACCCCCCCTAGAAACTAATGTTTTGACAAAGTTGTTTTGTCTCCCCTCCCCCTAAAAAAAAAAGAAAAAAACAAACCTTCACAAACAATCCCGCAAATCATAATTCAAATTTCCCTTCTAAAAAATCAAACAAAGTAATCCCTTCCCCCCGTTTCCCTTGGACCATGTGCCTAAGACAACTTCAATAAAATACATTGTTTTGACATGGTTTTTCACCCCCCCCCCCCCATCTTTTTTTTTTTTTTTTGGTTTTTCCCTTTCCCCCTTTTCCCCCACCTTTATCCCCCCCCCCCCCCCCCTCCCCCCCACTTTTTTTTTTCCTTTTTCTTTTTCCCCCTCCTTTTATTTCCCACCTCTTTTTTTTTTTGCCACACAGTTTCCCCTCTTTTATTTTTCCCTTTACCCCCCCCCTTTTTCCCCCCCCCCCACCCCCACTTTTTTCCCCCCTTTTTCCCCCCCCCGCTAATCAACAATAGTGTTTGAACAACCCACCACCCATGTTTTCCCCCTCCCTGTTCCTCTTTCCTTTCTTTTGTTTTTTTCCTTTTTTTCTTTTTTCCCCCCGCTCCTTTTTTTCCCCCCCCCCCCCCTCTGTTTTTCCCTTTTTATCTTTCTCCCCCCCCCCCTCAGTTCCTTTTTTGCTTTTCTTCCCTTTTTTTTTTCCTCTTTTTTCCCCTTTCCTGCACCATTGTGTGAAGCCTAGACTAATGTTGGCCATGTTTCTTTTTTTCCCCCCTGCCTGGGTCCCCACTTTTTCATGCCCAACATGGTGAAACCCTAGACTATCATGTTGACATGTTCCCCCCCGCTTTTTTTCCCACCCCCCCCCCCTCTTTTTTTTCCCCAATCTTTTTTTTTTTTTTTTTAGGTTTCCCTCTTTATTCTTCCCCCCCCCCCTCTTTTTCTTTTTTTTTACTTTTTTTTGCCCTTCCCCCTCTTTCCCCCCTTTTCCCCTGGACCCCCAGGTTGACCTATGACTAAAAAAAAAAAATAAATACGATGTCAAATGTTTTGATGACAATATGTCCTTTTCCCATTAAAATTTCCCATTTTTTTCCAATCTGGTCCTGTGCCCTTTTTCGCCGACCAAAAGGTGGTTTTTGACCCTTTTTTAAGCTAGACTAAATAAAAATAAATGTTATGAACAAGGTTTCCCAAAACCCCCCAAAGAAAAGAAGGAGAAACTCTGGGGTCCCCCTTTCCCTGGAAAACCAAATGTTGGAACCCTAGACTACTTGAAAAACAAACTTAGACGAACTTGAAAACCAATGGGTGACCTAGACTAAATGTGTTTTTTTTTGACCATTTTTTGTCCCCCCCACCCCTTTCCCTGCCCTCGTGGTCCCCTCCCCTCCTGGGCCCTCTGTTTTTTTCCCCTCCCCCCCCTCCTGGTCCCGCCGCCCTTCCCTGACCCTTGTACCTAGACTAAAAATGTTTGAACAATGTTTTTCCGCCCGTTTTTCCCCTACACCCCCTCTTGGTTCCCCCCCCTTCCCCTGACCAAAAATGATTTTGGTGAACCCTTAGAATAATGTTGACATGTGTTTCCCCCCCCCTTTTTCCCTCCCCACCCCTCTGTCCCCCTTTTCCCTGACCCAAAAAATGTGGGAAAGCCTAGACTAAAGGTTTTTGGGTCCAAATGTTTCCCCCCCCCCCCCTCCCCCCCCCCCCCCCCCCCCCCCCTCCATATTCCCCTTTTTCTCCCTTCCCGCTGACCTGTGAAAAACCTTAGAACTTAAAATGTGTTGACATGGTTATATTTTCCCCTCCATCCCCTTCTACCCCCCCCGTCCCCCCCTTTTTTTTTTCCCCGTTTTTTCCCCCCCCCCCCTCTCCATCCTTTTCCTTTCCCCTTTCCTCCCCTGAAACCATGGGGTTTGACCTCACACAGGCCCTCCACTCAGTTGTTGACACACCAATGTTCCCCCCCCCTCCCATCCCCTTTTCCCCCCTGGCCCCAATGATGGGGCCCTCAGACCCTACTGTTTGTTGTCCCCTGGTTCCCCCCTCTATCCTCCTCTTCCTCTTTATTTTCTCTTCCTCCTCTTCTCCCTTCCATCTTTTATTTATCCCTCTTGCCTGCCCCTGGTGCCCTAGAACTAATGGGGTTTGTTCCCCAATGTTTGCCCCCCCGTCCCCATCCTTCTTTGAAACCATGGATGACCTAGACATACTGTTGACAGTTTTGGCCCCCCTATCTGGTCCCCCCCTTTCCCTTCCTGGAACCACAAAGTGACCTAGACTCACTAGAAACTAATATGATTTTTGTGACATGTTTTTTTTTTTTTTGCCCACCCCCCCCCGTCCTTGTTCCTTTCCCCTGGACCCAATGGTGACCTAAGAACAATTGGTTTGTTTGTTTGTTGACAATGTTTTTTCCCCCCCCCCCCCCCCCCCCCCCCCCCCCCCTTTTTCCCCCCCCTTGTCCCCCCCCCATCCCCCCCCTCCAAAATCCGCCTTTCCCTTTGACCATGAAAAAACCCATGGTGGACCTTAAGGACTAAATTGGTTTGAACAAAAATGTTCCCCTTCCCCCCCCCCTTTTTTTTTCCCCACTCTGTCTGGGTCCCTTTCCCTGGACCCAAACAAAAAAATGGAACACCTAGACTAAAATGGTTGTTTTGGACTAACATGTTCCTTTTTTTTTTTTGTCCCCCATTTTTTTTTTGTTTGTTTTTTCCCCCCCTTTCCTTTCCCCCTTCCCTCCCATCCCTTTTTTTCTTCCTCCCCTGACCCAAGAGGTGGAAACCTAAGACCTAATGTTTTTGTGGAACCAAGACATTTTTTTTTTTTTTTTTCCCCTCCCCCCCATTCCCCCCGTCCTGACGGTTCCCCTGACCAAAGACAATGGTGAACCTAGGAACGTTAAAATGTTGTTTTGAAATGTTTTTCCTTTTTGTTTCCCCCCCGCTCCCATAATTCCCTGTCCCTGAACGCCAATGGTGGACCTAAGACCTAATGATTAGATGTTTTGACCATGTTTTACCCCTCTGGGGGTCCCTTGTCGCCTTCTTGGTTCCCTTCTTTCCCCTTCCCCCTGACCCAATTGGGTGGGAAACCGGTAGACTTAGGTTGACATTTTTTTCCCTTTCCCCTCCATTCCCTCCTTCCTCCTGACCAATTTGGAACCTAGACTAATGTTTGGAAAAAAGAACCTGGTTGTCCCCTTCCGTCCCTTCCCTCTTGGGTTCCCCTTTTTCCCCCCTGAAACCCTTGGGTGAACCCCTAGAACCCCCCTAAAATGTTGTTGACCAATGTGTTCCCCTCCCCCCCCCCCCCCCCCCCCCCCCCCAATGATGTTTTTTTCCCCCTCCAAAAAAAAAGAAAAGAAAAAGAAGAAAAAGAGAGAGAAAAGGAGGAAGAAAAGACCCCCCTTCCCCCCCCCTTTTTTTTCCCCCCCTTTCCCTCCATCCCCCCCTTTTCCCCATACCCTCCATCCCCTTTTCCCCCTTTTTGCTTGACCAAAAATGTGGACCTTAAAAAACTCCCTAATGTGTTGGACAAATGTTTAATCCCCCCCCCCCCCCCTCCATCCTCCCTGCCCAATCCTCCCTTTTTTCTCCGCCTTCCTTCATCTCGCTGTTCCCAAATCATCGCCTAGTCCTCTCTTTTTTTTTCGCTCTTTCTTTCTCTCCTGAACCATGTTGACCTAGACTAGTTGTGGTGACATGGTTTTTCCCCCCTTTTTGTTCCCCTTCCTGTTGTCCCTGTTTTGTCCCCCTGTCTTCCCCTCCTTGAACAATGTGTTAACCCTAGACTAAAAAATGTTGACCCATGTTCCCTCCTTTTTTTGGGGTCGCCGTGGTTCCCCGTTCCCTTCCCTTCCCACCCTTGTGAAACCAAGAAAAAAATGGGGTAGATGTGAACCTCAATGCCTAATAATTGTTTTGACAAATTTTTTTCCCCCCCTTTTTTTTTCCCCTTCCCCCCCTTTTTTTTTTTTCCCCTCCCCCTCATTCCCTTCTTTCCTCCTGGTTTCCTGACCATAGTTGAACCCTATGACTAAAAAAGTTGTTTTTGGTGAACAAATTGGTTGTGTTTTTTTTTCCCCCCCTCTTTTTTTTCCCCCCCCCTGTCCCGCCCCCTAATTGAGTTGTTTTCCCCCCCCTCCCCCATTTTCCCCCCTTTCCCCCTCTTTTTTTTTTTTTTTTTTTTCCCTTCCCCCCCCCCCCCCTCACTTTTTTTTTTTTTTTTTTTTTTTTTTTTTTTTATTTTGGGTTTTGCCCCCTTTCCCCCCCTCTTTTTTTTATTTTTTTTGTTTTTCCTTTCTTTTTTTTTTCCTTTTTTTTTCCCCCCCCCTCTTTATTTTTTTTTTTTTTTTTTTTTTTTTTTTTTTTTTTTCCCGTTCCCCCCCCTCTTTTTTTTTTTTTTTTTTTTTTTTTTTATTTTTTTTTTTTTTTTCTTTTGTTCCCCCTTTTTCCCTACCTGCAAACTTTCCTCCATCCTTCCGACCATGGGACCTAGACTAATTTTTGAATGTTCCCTCCTCCTTCCTACCATGTGACTAGACTAATTTGACATGTTCCCTCCTATCCTCTTCCTGACCAAGTGACCTAGACTTGTTGTCATTTCCCCTCCTTTTCCCCTGACAGTGACCTAGTAATGTTGACTTTCCCCATCCTTTTCCTTGACTATGTCCCGACTATGTTGCTTTCCCTCTCCCTCCTGACCATGTTGACCTAGACTTTGACATGTTCCCTGTTCCCTCCTCCCTTTGGGCCCGGATGTTACTTTCCTCTCCCTTCCCACCTGACCTAGATAATGCATGTTCCCCATTTCTTGCCATTTTACCTTATGGTTTCCCCCCCTTTTTCCCAGACTAATGTTGCATGTTCCCTCCTTCCTTCCTGACCATGTGACCTAGACTAAGTTGATGTTTCCCTCATCCTTCTGACATGTTTTCCTACTTTTGTTGCATGTTCCCTCATTCCCTTCCTGACATTTTGACCCCGTATGTTGCTTGTTCCTTTCCCTTTCCCCCACCTGTACCTGACTATGTTTCATTTTCCTCCATCCTTCTGTGTCCTTACTTGACCTGCCCCTTTCCTTCCTCATTTGCCTGACTATGTGCTGTTTCTGTCCCTCCTACTTCCTGACTATGTTTATGTTTCTCCCTTCCCCCATTTTCTAGCTAATGTTGACTTTCCCTCTTCCTTTCCTGACCATGTGACCAGATAATGTTGACATGTTCCTCCATCCCTTCCTGACCATGTGACCTAGACTATGTTGACATGTTCCCTCCTCTCTCTTCCTGACCTGTGACCTAGACTAATGTTGTCATGTTCCCTCCTCCCTTCCTGACCATGTTGACCTAGACTAATGTTGTCATGTTCCCTCTTCCTTCCTGACCATGTGACCTTAGACTATGTTGACATGTTTCCTTCCATCCCTTCCTGACCATGTGACCTAGACTAATGTTGACATGTTCCCTCTCCCTTCCTGACCATGTACCTAGACTAATGTTGCATGTTCCCTTGTCCCTTCCTGACCATGTGACCTAGACTAATGTTGTCATGTTCCCTCCATCCTTCCTGACCATGTGACCTGACTAATTTTGACATGTTTCCCTCCTCTCTTCCTGACCTGTGACCTAGACTAATGTTGACGTTCCCTCTGTCCCTTCCTGACCCATGTCCTAGACAATTTGTCATGTTCCCTCCATCCCTTCCTGACCATGTGACCTAGACTAATGTTGACATGTTTCCCCCCCCTCCTCTCTTCCTGACATGTGACTAGACTATGTTTGAAAGTTCCCTCTTCCTTCCTGCCCATGTGACCTAGACAATGTTGTCATTTCCTCCATCTTCCTGACCTGTGACCCTGACTATGTTGACATTTCTCCCTCCATCCCTTTGACCATGTGACCTAGACTAATGTTGACATTTTCCTCCTCCCTTCCTGACCATGTGACCTAGACTAATGTTGACATTGTTCCCTCTTCCCCCTTCCGACCATTGACCTAGACTAAGTTGACATGTTCCCCCATTCTTCCTGACCATGTGACCTACTAATGTTGTCATGTTCCCTCCATCCTTCCTGACCATGTGACCTAGCTAATGTTGACATTTCCCTCCTTCCTTCCTGACCATGTGACCTAGACTAATGTGTCATGTTCCCCATCCCTTCCTGACCATGTGACCTAGATAATGTTGTTCTTCCTTCTCCTTCCTGACCATGTGACCTAGACTAATGGGTGCATGTTCCTCCCTGTCCCTTCCTGACCATGTGACCTAGACTAAATTGACATGTTCCCTCCATCCTTCCTGACCATTGACCTAGACTAATGTGTCATGTTCCCCCTCCATCCATTCCGACCAATGTGACCTAACTAATGTTGACAGTTCCCTTTTCTTCCTGACCATTGACCTGACTAATGTTGACATTTCCCTCACTCTCCTTCCTCCATGTTACCTAGACTAATGTTGACATGTTCCCTTTCCCTTCCTGACCATGTGACCTAGACTAATGTGTCATGTTCCCTCCATCCCTTCCTGACCATGTGACCCTAGACTAATGTTGTCATGTTCCCTCCTCCTTCCTGACCATGTGCCTAGACTATGTTGCACTGTTCCTCTATCCTTTGACCATGTGACTAGACCTAATGTGCATGTCCCTCCCTTCCTGACCATGTGACCTAGACTAACGTTGACTGTTCCCTCCACTTCCTGACCAGTGACCTAGACTAATGTTTCATGTTCCCCTCCATCCCTTCCTGACCATGTGACCTAGACTAATGTTGACATTTCCTCTGTCCCTTCCTGACCATGTGACCTAGACTAATGTTGTCATGTTCCCTCCATCCCTTCCTGACCATGTGACCTAGACTAATGTTGTCATGTTCCCTCCATCTCTTCCTGACCATGTGACCTAGACTAATGTTGCATGTTCGCTCCTTTCCCCCTTTCCCGACCATGTGACCTAGACTAATGTTGACATGTTCCCCCTCCTCCTCCTCACCATGTGACCCTAGACTAATGTTGCATGTTCCCCTCCATCCCTTTCCCGACCATGTGACTAGACTAAGTTGACATGTTCCCTCTCTCTTCCTGACCATGTGACCTAAAACTAATGTTGCATGTCTCCTCTATCCTTCCTGACCATGTGACCCTGACTATTGTCCATGTTTTCCCTCCACCCTTCCTGACCATGTGACCTAGACTAATGTTGACATGTTCCCTCCATCCCTTCCTGACCATGTGACCTAGACTAATGTTGACATGTTCCCTCTGTCCCTTCCTGACCATGTGACCTAGACTAATGTTGACATGTTCCCTCCATCCCTTCCTGACCATGTGACCTAGACTAATGTTGACATGTTCCCCCTCCTCTTCCTGACCTGTGACCTAGACTAATGTTGACATGTTTCCCTCCATCCCTTCCTGACCATGACCTAGGACTAATGTTGACATGTTCCCTCTTCCCTTCCTGACCATGTGACCTAGACTAATGTTGCTGTTCCCTCCTCCTTCCTGACCATGTGACCTGACTAATGTTGACATTTCCCCTCCTCCCTTCCTGACCATGTGACCTAGACTAATGTTGACATGTTCCTCCATCCCTGTCCTGACCATTGACCTAGACTAATGTTGACATGTTCCCTCATCTCTTCTGCCAATGTACCTAACTAATGTTGTCATGTCCCTCCACCCTTCCTGACATGTGACCTAGACTAATGTTGGAATGTTCCCTCCTTTCCCTTCCTGACCATGTGACCTATAATGTTGACATGTCCCTCCATCCCTTCCTGACCAGTGACCTAGACTAATGTTGCATGTTCCCTCTCCCTTCCTGACCATGTGACCTAGACTAATGTTGTCATGTTCCCCTCGTCCCTTCCTGACATGTGACCTAGAATAATGTTACATGTTCCCTCCATCCCTTCCTGACCATGTGACCCTGACTAATGTTGCATGGTTCCCTCCATCCCTTTGACCATGTACCTGACTATGTTGACTGTGTTCCTCTGTCCCTTCCTGACCATGTGACCTAGACTAATGTTGCATGTTCCCTCCATCCCTCCTGACCATGTGACCCTAGACTATGTTTACATTTTCCTCCTCTTCTTCCTGACCATGTGACCTAGCTATGTTCATGTTCCTCGCCATTCTGACCATGTGACCCAGACTAATTTGTCATGTTCCCTCCTCCCTTCCCCCTGCCAAGGACCTAATTAAAAGTTGAATTTCCCCCCCCCCAAATCCCCTTCCTCCCATGTGACCTAGATAATTGACATGTTCCTCCATCCTTTTTTACCATGGACCTAGACTATTGCATGTTCCCTATTTCCCCTTCCTGACCATGTGACCTAGACTAATGTTGATTGTCCTCTGTCCCTTTCCCGACCATGTGAAATAGACTATGTTGTCATGTTCCCTCCCCTTCCCCCTCCTGACCATGTACCTAGACAAAGTTGCAGTTCCCTCCATCCCCTGACATACCTAACTAATGTTTTTATGTTTTCCCCTTCCATCCCTTTCCCGACATGTACCTAGACTATGTTGTCATGTTTCCCTCTATCCTTTTCCCGACCCTGTGACCTAGACTAAAGTTGTCTGTTTCCCCCTTCCCTTCCTGACATGTGACCTAGACAATTGACGTTCCCCCCCCCATCCTGCCTGACATGTGACCCTGACTAAGTTGCATGTTCCCTCCATCCTTCGACCATGTGACCTACGACTAATGTTCTTCCCCTTTTCCCTTCCTGACCATGTGACCCCAGACTAATGTTGACCCTGTTCCCTCCATCCCTTCCTGACCATGTTTTACCTAGACTAATGTTGACATGTTTTCCCCCTGTCCCTTCCCCCATGTGACCTAGACTAATGTTGTCATTTCCCTCCCCCTTCCTGACCATGTGACCTACTAATGTTACATGTCCCCCCCTCCCTTCCTGACCATGTGACCTAACATGTGACATGTTCCCTCTGTCCCTTCTGCCATGTGAACTAGACTAATGTTGACATGTCCTCCCCCCCTTCCGACCCGTGCCTAACTAATGTTTGCATGTTCCCCTCTCCCTCCGGGCTGTGACCTAAAACTAATGTTGACATGTTCCCTCTCCCTTCCTGACCCTGTGACTACAATGTTTAAAATGTTCCCTATCCCTTGCCGGTGCCCCAACTTGGGGGGGAATTTTTCCCCTTCCCGCCTGTGGACCCGAAATCTTTCCCTCCTCCCCTTCCATGACCTAACTAATTTCCCCTTTTTCCCCCACCCTTCCTGACCCTGGAAAAAGACTAATGTTTGACATGTTTCCCTCCTTCCTTACCATTTGACTGACTAATGTTTACATGTTCCCTTATCCTTCCTGACCTGGACCTAGCTAATGTTTCATTCCCTCCTCCTTTCCGACCATGGACCCAGACAATGTTCTTTCCCTCCTCCCTTCCCAAACCCTGTACCTAGATAAAGTTGACTTCCCTCTTTCCCCTTCCCGACCATGTGCCTAGCTAATTTTCTGTTCCCTCCTCCCCTTTCCCGCCAGGACCTAACAATTTCATGTTTCCCCCCTTTCCCTTCTGACCATGTGACCAGACTAATGTTGCAGTTCCCTCTCCCTTCCTGACCCGTGAAACAAAAACCCCCCCCCCCCCCAAAAAAGGACCTAAAATTTGAATGTTTTCCCTCTTTC
>LR778274.1:6400474-6424451 GCA_902810595.1 Coregonus sp. 'balchen'
ACCAAAACGTGTTAACAATCAAAAATATTTTATTTTGTGATCTTAATACCACCCTTTGCCTTGATGACACTTTCACACTTTGGCTTCTCTCAACCAGTTCATGAGGTAGTCACCTGTAATGCTTTTCAATTAACGGGTGTTGCCTTTTTAAAAAGTTAATTTGTGGAATTGTTTTCCTTCTTAATGGGTTTGTAGACAATCAGTTGTGTTGTGAAAAAGTAGGGGGGTATACAGAAGAAGCCCAATTTAAAAAGACCAAGTCCATATTATGGCAAGAACACTCAAATAACAAAGAGAAAAGACAGTCCATCATTACTTTAAGCCATAAAGGTCAGTCAATCGGAACTTTCAAGAACTTTGAACGTTTCTTTCCAGTGCAGTCGCAAAAACCATCAAGTGCTATGATGAAACTGGCTCTCATGAGGACCGCCACAGGAAAGGAAGACCCAGAGTTACCCTCTGCTGCAGATAATAAGTTCATTAGAGTTACCCCTCAGAAATTTCAGCCCAAATAATGTTTCCCACAGAGTTCAAGTAACAACACATCTCAAAAATAAAACTTTTCAAGGGGACTGTGTGAATCAGGCCTTCATGGTGGGAATTGCTGCAAAGAAACCACTACTAAAGGACACCCAATAATAAAAGAGACCTGCTTGGGAAAAGATACACGAGCAATGGACATTAAAACTGGTGGATATTTGTCCTTTGGTCTGGAGTCCAAATTGAAAGATTTTTGGTTCCAACCGCCGTGCCCTTTGTGAGATGCGGTGTGGGTAAACGGTTTATCTCCACGTGTGTATTCCCACCGTAAAGAAATGGAGGAGGAGGTTGTTATGGTGTGGGGGTGATTTGCTGGTAAAACATGCTGTGATTTTTTTAGAATTCAAGGCACCTTAATTCTGCAGCGATACGCCATCCCATCTGGTTGGGGCTTATGGGACTATCATTGTTTTTTCAACCGGACAATGACCCAAACACACCTCCAGGCGGGTGTAGGGTATTTACCAAAGAAGGAGAGTGATGGAGTGCTGCACAGATGACTGGCCTCCGCATCCCCCGACCTCAACCCAAATTTAGACGTTTTGGGATGAGTCGAACGGCAGAGTGAAGGAAAAGCAGCCACCAATTGCTCAGCTATGTGGGAAACTCCTTCCAGACTGTTGGAAAAGCATTCCAGGTGAAGCTGGTTGAGAGAATGCCAAGAGTGTGCAAAGCTGTCATCAAGGCAAAGGGTGGCTATTTAAAGAATCTCAAATATAAAATCCCTTTGATTGGTTTAACACTTTTTTGGTTACTAAATGATTCCATATGTGTTATTTCATAGTTTTATGTCGTCACTATTATTCTACAAAGTAGAAAATAGTAAAAATAAAGAAAAACCCTTTAATGAGTAGGGGTGTCCAAACCCTTTTTACTGGTTTTCTGTATATCAACAAAAAACAGCTAAATTTTATAAGGATAAATTAATAATACGTTTTCAATATTTATTTTTATGTGAACATAATCAGTGACCAAACTGAAATGGGAAAAACTCCAGTTTGCATTCTCAAGTTTGCCAGTGGTTCAAAGCCCACCAGATAGTTGCCCCGTGGTTTTTATGCCCTAACCAGATAGTTGCCAGTGGTTCTATGCCCTACCAGATAGTTGCCAGTGTTCTATGCCCTACCAGATAGTTGCCAGTGGTTCTATGGGCCCTACCCAGATAGTTGCCAGTGGTTCTATGCCCTACCAGATAGTTGCCAGTGGTTCTATGCCCTACCAGATAGTTGCCCAGTGGTTCTATTTCCCTACCAGATAGTTGCCATGGTTCTGTGCCCTACCAATATTTTCCAGTGGGTTCTATTCCCCACCAGATAGTTGCCAGTGGTTTTATGCCCTACCAGATAGTTGCCAGTGGTTCTGTGCCCTACCAGTAGTTCCAGTGGGTTTTATGCCCTACCAGATAGTTGCCAGTGGTTCTATGCCCTACCAATAGTTGCCAGTGGTTCTATGCCCTACCAGATAGTTGCCAGTGGTTCTAATGCCCTACCCGATAGTTTGCCAGTGGTTCTATGCCCTACCAGATAGTTGCCATGGTTCTAATGCCCTACCCAGATAGTTGCCAGTGGTTCTATGCCCTACCAGATATTGCCAGTGGTTCTATGGGCCCCACCAGATAGTTTTCCAGTGGTTCTATGCCCTTTCCAATAGTTGCCAGTGGTTCTATGCCCTACCAGATAGTTGCCAGTGGTTCTATGCCCTACCCAGATGTTGCCAGTGGTTCAATGCTACCAGATAGTTGCCAGTGGTTCTATCGCGCCTACCAGATAGTTGCCAGTGGCCCGTGGTTCTATGCCCCTACCAGATAGTGGCCAGTGGTTCTATGCCCTACCAGATAGTTGCCAGTGGTTCTTATGACCCTACCAGATAGTTGCAAGTGGTTTCTATGCCTACCGATAGTTGCAGTTGGTTCTATGCCCTACCAGTAGTTGCCAGTGGTTCTATGCCTACCAGATAGTTGCCAGTGGTTCGATGCCCTACCAGATAGTGCCAGTGGTTTCTTATGCCCTTACCAGATAGTTGCAGTGGTTCTATGCCCTACCAGATAGTTGCCCGTGGTTCGATGCCCTACCAGATAGTTGCAGTCGGTTCTATGCCTACCAGATAGTTGCCAACGTGGTTCTATGCCCTTACCAGATAGTTGCCAGTGGATTCTATCGCCCTACCAGATAGTTGCCAGTGGTTCTATGCCCTACCGATAGTTGCCAGTGGTTTCTATGCCATACAGATAGTTGCCAGTGGTTCTATGCACTACCAGATAGTTGCCCAGTGGTTCTGATTGCACTACCAGATTAGGGCCCAGTGGTTCAGCCCTACCAGATAGTTGCCAGTGGTTTCTATGCCCTACCAGATAGTTGACCAGTGGTTATGTGCCCTACCAGATAGTTTGCCAGTGGTTCTATGCCCTACCGATAGTTGCCAGGGGTCTATGGCCCTACCAGATAACACTGCCAGATGAGAGAGATTGTTTGAAAAGATGAATCAGTTCATGTGTAATTTGTACTTTACATTACTTGGATCACATTATTTGAGACAAAAAGTATGAAAACTTGACTGTTGCAATTTACACAATGCTTTTTCTTAACCTACCAAGTCCAATTCAAAATCCTTATTGGGTTAATAAAAAACAAATATGGTTCCAGCATTATCCTGGCCCACCTTCTTAACAGTTTGGGCTCTGTCCGTCAATCGCGATGGGTGGAGTTTGGGTTTTCAGGGAAGGGGGAGGGATGTTGTGAGTAACAGGGTTGATAGGGTTTCAGACCCTGTCAATCACGCTCTGGGTGGGGTTTCAGGAAGGGGCGGGATATTTTTGAGCACAGGGGTTGATAGGGTTTCAGACCTGGTCAATCCAATCGCTATGGGTGGGGTTTTCAGGGCAGGTGCCGGCGGGATGTTTGGAGTCACAGGGTTGATAGGTGATAGGGTTTCAGAATGTCAATCAATCGCTTGGGGGGGCATTTTCAGGGCAGGTAGTGGGTTAGTATCTAGTCATAAAACATTTCAATGTAATTTATTGTGGCTCAAGCCTAAGACAGGTGGCTGTTCCCCCCCCCGTTAGCAACAGGGTTTAGGATTAAGGGGAAAAATTGTGTTAGAATTGCTCAATCTTCTGGGGGAGGCTTCTATCGGAGACACCCACCCCCCCCTTCTCTCGTCTGAACGATCTCTCAGTAACATCTGTTGTGAATAAGGCAGGACAGACAGAGCAGAGTGTCACAGGCCGTGTCAGCGTCATCCTTTGCTGGTTCTGTGACAAACCCCATTACATACATCAGACACGCGCATATATACACACCACACACACACAAACACACACACACACACCACACACACACACGTGTTGAATGTGTCTCTGAGCCTCAGTATGTTTTATTACTGACTTAGGAAACTTTTTTAAGAATCTGGAGGACAGACAGGAGACTGAATAATGTAATGATTAGAATCTGGAGGACAGGACCGGAGACTGACATAATGTAATGTAGATTATCGAATCTGGAGGACTGACAGAGAGACTGACATAATGTAACTGTAGCTGATAGAATTCTGGAGGACTGACAGAGAGAGACGACATAAGTAATGTAGATTATAGAATCTGGAGGGAGGACTGACGAGAGACTGACATTTAAGGTAATGTAGTGATAGGAATCGGAGGACAGACAGAACAGAGACGACCTGAACATCATGTAATGTAGATTATAGAATCTGGGGACTGACAGAGCGACTGCCATAATGTAATGTAGATATAGAATTGGAGGACAGACGAGAGGATGACATAATGTAATGTAGATGATAGATGATAGAATTGGAGGACGACAGAGAAGAGATGAACATAATGTATGTAGATGATAGAATCTGGAGGACTGACAGAGAGGACGACATCATGTAAGTAATGTAGCTGATAGGAATCTTATGGAGGACTGACAGAGAGACTGAATAATGTAATGTAGCTGATAGATCTGGAGACTGACATAAGTAATGTACTGTAATGATAGAATTCTGGAAGGACTGGACAGGAAGAAAGAGACTGACATAATGTAATGAAGTGATAGAAATCTGGAGGGACGACATAAGGTAATGTAATGGATAGAATCTGGAAGGACTGGACATAATGTAATGTAATGATAGAATGGAGGGACTTGGACCAGAGAGACGACATAATGTAAGGTAGCTGATAGGATCTGGAAGGCCTGACTAATGTCAATGTAATGATAGGATCGGGCGAGGACCAGGCAGAGAGACTGACAAATGTAATGTAGCTGATTGGATCTGGAGGACGACAGAGAACTGACATAATGTAATGTAGATTTTATTTAAACAAGGGGGGGGAATTCCTTTTGGAGGACAGGACAGAGAGACTGACATAATGTAATGTAAAGTGATAGGACTTAGGAGGAATGACATAATGTAATGTAATGATAGGATCGGGAGGACTGACGAAGACCGCGTTGTCTAGACAAACGGTTACTAGTGGAGGAGGCCTCAGGACGGAGACTAGAGACAGATAGAGTCTCTAGTGATGTCATACGTACACAACCACACACACACACACACCACACACACAGACACACACACACACACCCACACACAACACACACACACACACACACAAACAGACACACAGACACACACAAACACACACACACCCCACACAACAGACCACACACCCACACCACCACACCACCACACCACACACACACACCACACAAACACAACACACACACAGACACACGACAACACACACACACACACACCACACACACCAGACACACACACACACACACACACACACACACAGACACACAGACACCACAGCACAACACAGACACACACACCCACACACACCACAACACACACACACACACACACACACACACACCACACACCACACACACACACCACACACACACCACACACACACACACACACACACACCACACACACAGACAACACACACACACACAGACACACACACAACCACACACACTAGAGATACAACAGGACACACTGCAGACAGACAGATAACACACACACACAACCCACCAACACACACACTTCCGGACACAAGATGCCACTCAGACACACACATGACACACTTACCAACCTTGGAGATACCACACCAACCAGCTGCACCGCCCACACACACACGTGGTCAGACATCTCAATAAGTAACAGTAGATTTCCTAGAGGTATTATAGGATCCTAGCCTCTCACCCAACCCTGGGAAGAAATGAGATCCTCTGCACTCACCCACCAGGGATAGAACATGATATCCTCTGTCAGTCACCCACCCCTGGGATTAGTTTAGTTAGAAACCTGAGATCCTCTGTCAGTCACCCACCCTGGGATAGGAAATGAGAGCCTCTGTCACTCACCCACCCTGTGGAGTCCTGAGATCCTCTGTCACTCACACCACCCTGTGATAGATCATGAGATCTCTAGTCACCTCACCCGGTGATAGACATGAGATCCTATGTCACTCACCCACCTGTGATTAGATCATGATATCCTCTGTTCTCACCCTGTGATTAGATAATGAGATCCTCTGTCACTCACAACACTCTG
Source organism: Coregonus sp. 'balchen' (assembly GCA_902810595.1). Taxonomy (NCBI): domain Eukaryota; kingdom Metazoa; phylum Chordata; class Actinopteri; order Salmoniformes; family Salmonidae; genus Coregonus; species Coregonus sp. 'balchen'. The sequence goes on from LR778274.1 coordinate 6,406,580, forward strand.
AAGATCATGAGATCCTCTGTCACCCACCCTGTGATAGATCATGAGATCCTCTGTCACTCACCACCCGTGTGATAGATCAATATATCCTCTGTCCACTCACACACCATGTGATAGAACATGAGGACCCTCTGTCACTCACACACCCTGGGTTCAAACTGTTTAACTGGATAATCCCATGAAGAAACAGCATCGTCCGGACCTCCTGACTGCCAGGGGAACAGACGTCGCCCCTGTTGATGTGTGGATCCTAGCTAGGGGATGTGTATCACCACTGTCTCCCCTGTGATGGTGGATCAAGCTGGGGATGTGTAATCACCAACTCGTCTCCCCTGTGGATGTGTGGATCTAGCTAGGGGCTGGGTAATCACACTCGTCTCCCTGTGATGTGTGGATCATAGCTAGAGGATGTGTAGTAATCACCACTCGTTCTCCCCTGTGATGTGTGGATCATAGCTAGGGATGTGCTGATCCCACTCGTCTCCCCTGTGATGTGTGGCATCATAGCTAGGGGATCTGTGTAATCACCACTAGTCTCCCTGGAGTGTGGATCCTGCTATGGGGTGTGTTAATCACCACTCGTCTCCCCTGTATGTGTGGATTCATAGCTAGGGGATGGGTAACTCACCACTCTCTCCCCTGTGATGTGTGGATTCAATAGCTAGAGGATGTTGGTATGTAATCACACCGTCTCCCCTGGATGGGTGGTCATAGCTAGGGGATGTGTACTCACCACTCTCTCCCCCGTGATGTGTGGAATTCATAGCTCGGGGATGGGTAATCACCAATCGTCATCCCTGTGATGTGTGGATCATAGCTAGCGGCTGTGTAATCACCCACTCGGTCTCCCCTGTGATGGGTGGATCATAGCTAGGGGGATGTGTAATCACCACTCGTCTCCCCTGTGATGGTGGATATAGCTAGGGCCCATGGGTGGTAATCACCAATCGTCTCCCCTGTGAGTGGATCATAGCCTAGGGGAGGGGTTTAATCACCACTCGTCTCCCCTGGATGTGTTGTACATAGCTTAGAGGATGGGGTAATTCACACTCGTCTCACTGTGATTGTGGATCATAGCTAGAGGATGGGTAGGTAATCACCACTCAGTTCCCCTGTGATGTGTGGATCATAGCTAGAGGCTGTGTAATCACCACTTCGTCTCCAGTAGAAGATAACATCACACAGAGAGGTCACGACTGGGGAACGAAAAAGACAGCGCGTGTTCTTCGTTTTGTCTATTGGTTCCAGTGACAGAAGACAGAACAGGCCCGACAGAGGCAGGCAGGCAGGCAGGCAGGCAGGCAGACAGACGACAGACGACAGACAGGACAGACAGACAGAAGGACGCACAGACAGGCCTGTCAGTAGCAGGGCTGGGTCATCTATTCAGTTCATTTGATGGAGTTTTTAGTGATTATTCCAAATGCATGTATCGTAAGAATGGAAGGGTTTGTTATTTGTTGGTTTGAGCGTTTATTGTCCGTATGTTACTCCTGATGATTTTTGGTCTCGTCTCCTTCCGCTCCTTCTGTGCACCTTCCCATTTTCACCAGAGATCTGGATATAATGAAGAGATGCTCCTTCCATTTACACCAGAGATATGTATATAATGAAGAGAGCTTCCTCCCATTACCCCAGAGATCGGATATAATGAAGAGATGCTCTTCCCATTTACACAGAGATCGGGATATAATGAAGAGATGCTTCCTTCCCATTACACCAGAGATCGTCTATAATGAGGAGATGCACTTCCCTTTACACCAGAGAGCTGGATATAATGAAGAGATGCTCCTTCCCAATTTACAACAGAGATCGGATATAATGAAGAAGATGCTCCTTCCCATTTACACAGAGATCTGTATATAATGAGGAGATTTGCACCTTCCCATTTACACCAGGAGATATGTAGATAATGAGGAGCTGCACCTTCCCCATTTACACCAGAGATCTGTTATATAATGAAGAGATTGCTGCTCCTTCCCCTTTACACCAGCAGATCTGTATATAATGAGGAGATGCACCGTCCCATTTACACCAGAGATCTGTATATAATGAAGAGATGCTCCTTCCAATTTACACCAGAGATCTGCTGATATAATTGAAGGATGCTCTTCCCATTTACACCAAGAGATCTGGAATAATGAAGAGATGCCCTTCCCTTTACACCAGAGATCGGGATCTAATGAGGAAGAGATGCTCCTCCCAATTGACACCAGAGATCTGGATATAATGAAGAGATGCACCTTCCCATTACACCAGAGATCGTGATATAATGAAGGAGATGCAGCCTCCGCCCTAACTCTGGGAGTCGTTTGTCCAGAGGAGGGGAGGCGGGCCGACAAGCTTAGGCCCACCAAAATAAACCCATAGAAACACATTTTTTTATGCCTTATTTTTGGACGGCTGTTAAGCGAGGAGCGAAACCTCTCGCTTGTCTCTTCCTCTTGGTTTACACACACACCACCAAGCCCCTCCCCAGCCTCTCACGCCAAACATAGTGGAAAGATCACATCTCCTCTCGAACGAGCGGTTTCAACTGGCTATTTGCATTTGAGGTTTGGTCCAATAGAATCGGTTCATATGGACACGAACACATTGAGACATTTAATGTTACTGTAGTAGAGGAGAAGTTAACTTTTCTAACGCTACCCCTTTTGTTTTATGTATCACTCCTCAAATTGCGAGCAGAGCGACACTGCTAAACACAGGAGTGTAACCAATGAACGGAGATTATGGAACATGAATGCTCAGTTTGGCCGCCGTACCGCTAGCAGCAACCTTGCTAGCTAGCAATAGACCACGTTGTTAAAACTTGAAATATGAAATACAAGACTAGCTGGTAATCACTAGCACCGTGGGCTTGAGAGTTGTTGATGGGCTGTGTTAATGGTGTTCTACAGCGCCTAATGCCTGCTTCAAGAAGTTAGTCATTATTAGTGAAGGTGTTTATTATGGTTCTAGTTACATTGTAACAGAAAAGGGCCGTTTCATAGACTGACGTGAAAGCTTAGATCAGTGATTTTTGAACACCAACAACAAAAAAGCAGGTTAACTATTGTGATAAAATAATTAAATTATAAGTGTTTGTGTCTTATGGTGGTCGGAAGGCTTATATTAGCCTGGGTGTAACTTCACAAGCCCTGAATTAGTAGATAAAAATACAAAAACGTACAAATGGAGATCTGATTTCTAGGCCATCAGGGCCCCCGCTCTAGCCAGTAGTTAGATAGTTAGATACGTAAAATTGGAGATCTGATTTCCAGGCTATGGCCCAGTCTGCCAGTAGTTAAATATTAGTTAGATCGTAGATACGTAAAACTGAGAGATTCTGATTTCCGGCCATATGGCCCAGCTCTAGCCAGGTAGTTAAACTAGTAGTTAGATAGTTAGATACCGTAAAAACTGGAGATCTGAATTTCTAGGCCATATGGCCCAGCTATAGCAGTAGTTAAAAACTAGTAGTTAGATACTGTAGTAGTTAGACTAGTTCGATACCTAAAAGGAGATCTTGCTTTCTTAGGCCAATGGCCCAGTCTAGCCAGTAGTTAGATACTGTTGTAGTTAGATACTGTTTAGTTAGATACCGTAAAACTGGAGATTGATTTCCAGGCAATATTGGCCGAGCGAGCAGTAGTAAACTAGTAGTTAGATAGTTAGATACCGTAAAACTTGGAGATCTGATTTCTAGGCCATATGGCCCAGATCTAGCCAGTAGTTTAAACTAGTAGTTAGATAGTTAGATACCGAAAACTGGAGATCTGATTTCTAGCCATATGGCTCAAGCTCTAGCCAGAGTTAAACTAGTAGGTAGGATACTGTAGTTAGATACCGTAAAACTGGAGAGCTGATTTCCAGGCCATATGCCCGCTTCTAGCCAGTAGTTAGATGGTTAGATACCGTAAAACTGGAGATCTGATTCTGGCCTATGGCTCAGCTTAGCCAGTAGTTAACCTAGTAGTTAGCTACTGTAGTTAGATACACGTAAAAACGGGAGTGGCGATCTGATCCATGGTTGACCATATGCCCAGCTTATAGCCAGATAGTTAGATAGTTAGATGCCGGTTTAAAACTGTGAGATACTGATCTTCTAGGACGATGGCCCAGCTTAGCCCGTAGTTAGATAGTTAGCTACCGTAAAATGGAGATTGATTTTAGGCCATATGGCCCAGCTCTAGCCAGTAGTTAAACTAGTAAGTTAGATACTGTCGTTAGATACCGTCAAAAACTGGGAAAAAAGGGGGGGGGGGAATTTTTTATCTCGAGTTCTAGGCCTTATGGCCCAAGCTCTAGCCCGTAGGTAGATAGAATTAGATACCGTGTAAAACTGCGAGATCTGATTTCGAGGCCACTGGCCCAGTTTAGCAGATTAAATCGTAGTAGATAGTTCGATTACCGTAAAACTGGAGATCTGATTTCAGGCATAGGGCCAGCTCTAGCCAGTTAGTTAGATAGTAGATACTGTAAAACTGGAGATCTGATTTTCCAGGCATATGCCCAGCTCTAAGCCTAGTAGTTAAATATAGTTAGATAGTTAGATAACCGTAAAACTGGGAGATCTGAGTTCCAGGGCCATATGGCCAGCTCTAGCCAGTAGTTGATTACTGTAGTTTGATAGTTAGATGATGTAGTTAGATGCGTAAAACTGGAGAAGATATGATTTCCAAGGCCATCTGGCCAGCTCTAGCAGTAGTTAGAAGTTATATACTGTTAAAATGGAGGATCTGATTTCCAGGCCATATGGGCCCAGCTCTAGCCGTAGTTAAACTAGTAGTTAGATAGTAGATACCGTAAAACGGAGATCTGATTCTAGGCCATATGGCCCAGCTTAGCCAGTAGTTAGATAGTTCGTACCGTAAGTAAACTGAGAGATGATTTCCAGGGCCATGGCTCAGATCTAGCAGTAGTAACTAGTAGTTAGCTAGTAGAACCTATAAAACTGGAGATCTGATTTCTAGGCCATATGGCCCAGCTCTAGCCAGTATAAAATAGTAGTTAGATAGTTAGAACCGTATAAAAACGGGAGATCTTGATTTCGAGGCCCATATGGCCCAGTCTAGCCAGTAGGTAGAGTAGTTAGATAGTTAGATACGTATAAAAATGGAGAGATCTGATTTCCAGGCCATATGGCCTTCAGCTATAGCCAGTAGTTAGACTAGTAGTTAGATACTTGTAGTTCGATACCGTAACACTGGAGATCCTGATTTCCAGGCCATATGGCTCTAGCTCTTAGCCGTAGTTAGACTAGTAGTTAGATCACTGGTAGGGTAGATACCGTAAAAAACTGGAGATCTGATTTCACAGGCCTATGGCCCAGATCTAGCAGTAGTTAGACTAGTAGTAGATAGTTAGTAGTAGATACCGTAAAATGGAGACGGATTTTAGGCCATATGGCCCAGCCTCTAGCAGTAGTTAAACTTAGTAGTAGAAGTAGCATACCGTAAAACTGGAGATCTGATTTCTAGGCCATATGGCCCAACTCTAGCCAGTAGTTAAACTAGTAGTTAGATAGTTAGATACCGTAAAACTGGAGATCTGATTTCTAGGCCATATGGCCCAGCTCTAGCCAGTAGTTAGTATAGTTAGATACCGTTAAAACTGGGAGATATGATTTCCAGGCCATATGGCCCAGCTCTAGCCAGTAGTTAGATAGTTAGGATACCGTAAAACTGGAGATCTGATTTCTAGGCCATATGGCCCAGCTCTAGCCAGTAGTTAAACTAGTAGTTAGATAGTTAGATACCGTAAAACTGGAGATCTGATTTCTAGGCCATATGGCTCAGCTCTAGCCAGTAGTTAAACTAGTAGTTAGATAGTTAGATGCCGTAAAACTGGAGATCTGATTTCTAGGCCATATGGCTCAGATCTAGCCAGTAGTTAAACTAGTAGTTAGATAGTTAGATACCGTTAAAACTGGAGATCTGATTTCCAGGCCATATGGCCCAGCTCTAGCCAGTAGTTAAACTAGTAGTTAGATAGTTCAGATACCGTACAACCTGGAGATCTGATTTCCAGGCCTATGGCCCAGCTTCTAGCCAGTAGTTAGATAGTTAGATACCGTAAAAACTGGAGATCTGATTTTCTAGGCCATATGGCCCAGCTCTAGCCAGTAGTTAGATAGTTAGATACCGTTAAAACTGGAGATCTGATTTCTAGGCCATATGGCCCAGCTCTAGCCAGTAGTTAGATAGTTAGATAGTTAGATACCGTAAAACTGGAGAGATCTGATTTCCAGGCCATATGGCCCAACTCTAGCCATAGTTAGATACTGTAGTTAGATACCGTAAAACTGGAGATCTGATTTCCAGGCCATATGGCCCAGCTCTAGCCAGTAGTTAGATACTGTAGTTAGATACCGTAAAACTGGAGATCTGATTTCTAGGCCATATGGCCCAGCTCTAGCCAGTAGTTAAACTAGTAGTTAGATAGTTTAGATACCGTACAACTGGAGATCTGATTTCCAGGCCATATGGCCCAGCTCTAGCCAGTAGTTAAACTAGTAGTTAGATAGTTAGATACCGTAAAACTGGAGATCTGATTTCCAGGCCATATCAATCAATTTCAATCAATTTTCAATCAATTTATTTTATATAGCCTTCTTACATCAGCTAATATCTCGAAGTGGCTGTACAGAAACCCAGCCTAAAACCTCAAACAGCTAGTAATGCAGGTGTTAGAAGAACGGGTGGCTAGGAAAAACTCCTAGAAAGGCGAAAACCTAGGAAGAAACCTAGAGAGGAACCAGGCTATGAGGGGTGGCCAGTCCTCTTCTGGCTGTGCCGGGTGAAGATTATAACAGAACCATGCCAAGATGTTCAAAAATGTTCATAAGTGACAAGCATGGTCAAATAATAATCAGGAATAAATCTCAGTTGGCTTTTCATAGCCGATCATTAAGAGTTGAAAAACAGCAGGTCTGGGACAGGTAGGGGTTCCATAACCGCAGGCAGAACAGTTGAAACTGGAATAGCAGCAAGGCCAGGCGGACTGGGGACAGCAAGGAGTCACCACGGCCGGTAGTCCCGACGTATGGTCCTAGGGCTCAGGTCTCTCAGTTGGCTTTTCATAGCCGATCATTAAGAGTTGAAAACAGCAGGTCTGGGACAGGTAGGGGTTTCGTAACCGCAGGCAGAACAGTTGAAACTGGAATAGCAGCAAGGCCAGGCGGACTGGGGACAGCAAGGTGTCATCATGCCCGGTAGTCCTGACGTATGGTCCTAGGGCTCAGGTCTCAGAGAGAAAGAGAGAACGAGAGAATTAGAGAGAGCATACTTAAATTCACACAGGACACTGGATAAGACAGGAGAAGTACTCCAGGTATAAACCAACTAACCCCAGCCCCCCGACACATAAACTACTGCAGCATAAATACTGGAGGCTGAGACAGGAGCGGTCCGGAGACACTGTGGCCCCATCCGAAAGAAAACCCCCGGACAGGGCCAAACAGGAAGGATATAACCCCACCCACTCTGCCAAAGCACAGCCCCCGCAACCACTAGAGGGATATCCTCAACCACCAACTTACAATCCTGAGACAGGCCGAGTATAGCCCACAGAGGTCTCCACCACAGCACAAACCAAGGGGGGGGCGCCAACCCAGACAGGAAGATCACGTCAGTAACTCAACCCACTCAAGTGATGCACCCCTCCCAGGGACGGCATGAAAGAGCACCAGCAAGCCAGTGACTCAGCCCCTGCAACAGGGTTAGAGGCAGAGAACCCCAGTGGAGAGGGGAACCGGCCTGGCAGAGACAGCAAGGGCTGTTCGTTGCTCCAGAGCCTTCCGTTCACCTTCACACTCCTGGGCCAGACTACACTCAATCATATGACCTACTGAAGAGATAAGTCTTCAGTAAAGACTTAAAGGTTGAGACCGAGTCTGCGTCTCTCACATGGGTAGGCAGACTGTTCCATAAAAATTGAGATCTATAGGAGAAAGCCCTGCCTCCCGCTGTTTGCTTAGAAATTCTAGGGACAATTAGGAGGCCTGCGTCTTGAGACCGTAGCGTACGTATTGGTATGTACGGCAGGACCAACTCGGAAAGATAGGTAGGAGCAAGCCCATGTAACGCTTTATAGGTTAACAGTAAAACCTTGAAATCAGCCCTTGCCTTAACAGGAAGCCAGTGTAGGGAAGCTAGCACTGGAGTAATATGATCAAATTTCTTGGTTCTAGTCAGGATTCTAGCAGCCGTATTTAGCACTAACTGAAGTTTATTTAGTGCTTTATCCGGGTAGCCGGAAAATAGAGCATTGCAGTAGTCTAACCTAGAAGTAACAAATGCATGGATTAATTTTTCTGCATAATTTTTGGACAGAAAATTTCTGATTTTTGCAATGTTACGTAGATGGAAAAAAGCTGTCCTTGAAAACAGTCTTGATATGTTTCGTCAAAAGAGAGATCAGGGTCAAGAGTAACGCCGAGGTCCTTCACAGTTTTCCTTCACATATGGCCCAGCTCTAGCCAGTAGTTAGATAGTTAGATACCGTAAAACTGGAGATCTGATTTCCAGGCCATATGGCCCAACTCTAGCCAGTAGTTAGATACCGTAAAACTGGAGATCTGATTTCCAGGCCATATGGCCCAGCTCTAGCCAGTAGTTAGATAGTTAGATACCGTAAAACTGGAGATCTGATTTCCAGGCCATAGGGCCCAGATTAGCCAGCTTAGTATTAAACTAGAGTTAGATAGGTTAGATTACCGTAAAACTGGAGATCATGATTTCCAGGGCCATATGGCCCAGCTCTAGCCAGTAGTTAGATAGTTAGATACTGTAGTTAGATACTGTAGTTAGATACTGTAGTTAGATACTGTAGTTAGATACCGTAGTTAGATACTGTACTTAGATACCGGTTTAAAAACTCAATAGCCGCCCTGGCCCTTTTAATAGCCGGGCATCGTCACACATTTCAGCAAATAAACACCTGTTTTAAGGAAATAAACACCTGTTTTAAGGAAATAAACACCTGTTTTAAGGAAATAAACACCTGTTTTAAGGAAATAAACACCTGTTTTAAGGAAATGTCGTGTCTAAATGAATTGTTTACAAGGGAACTTCAGTGAGTACCGTAAAGACTGAATTGTTTACAGCAGTGTGGTTAGACATGGAGGAGACAGCAGTGTGGTTTGAGGTGGAGGAGACAGCAGTGTGGTTTGACATGGAGGAGACAGCAGTGTGGTTTGACATGGAGGAGACAGCAGTGTGGTTTGACATGGAGGAGGCAGCAGTGTGGTTTGACATGGAGGAGGCAGCAGTGTGGTTTGACATGGAGGAGGCAGCAGTGTGGTTTGGCGACATGTTGGAGACAGCAGTGTGGTTTGACATGGAGGAGGCAGCAGTGTGGTTTGACATGGAGACAGCAGTGTGGTTTGACATGGAGGAGGCAGCAGTGTGGTTTGACATGGAGGAGACAGCAGTGTGGTTTGAGGTGGAGGAGGACAGCAGGTGGTTTTGACATGGAGGAGACAGCAGTGTGGTTTGACATGGAGGAGACAGCAGTGTGGTTTGAGGTGGAGGAGACAGCAGTGTGGTTTGAGGTGGAGGAGACAGCAGTGTGTTTGACATGGAGGAGACAGCAGTGTGGTTTGACATGGAGGAGGCAGCAGTGTGGTTTTACATGGAGGAGACAGCAGTGTGGTTTGACATGGAGGAGACAGCAGTGTGGTTTGAGGTGGAGGAGACAGCAGTGTGGTTTGAGGTGGAGGAGACAGCAGTGTGGTTTGACATGGAGGAGACAGCAGTGTGGTTTGACATGGAGGAGACAGCAGTGTGGTTTGACATGGAGGAGACAGCAGTGTGGTTTGAGGTGGACGGCTCAACTACCAACAAGATCTCACGGTTTCACTTCAGTATTCAACGTTTGCCCGGGAGGGGAGAGGGGATAAAAGTCTATGGGGGAAATGAAAGTAGGGAAGGGTTAATGTTGTTCAAAAAGAAAAAATGGACTGTTTAGCATAAAGTAATACGTGCTCACATTGCCCCCTAGTGGACGGTATTGAAGGCATCTCTTGTCGTTCAGGGGACCTGGACAAACGTTGAATACTGAAGTGTATCTGCTGAGATCCGGCTGCAACAACAGTGGATACAAGTTTCAACAAGGCACAGTGAGAGAACGCTGGATACCAGGCTCAACAAGGCAAAGAACCTGGAAACCAGGCTCAACAAGGCACAGTGAGAGGACGCGGATACCAGGCTCAATGAGGCACAGGGAGAGAACGCTGGATACCAGGCTCAACAAGGCACAGTGAGAGAACGCTGGATACCAGGCTCAATGAGGCACAGTGAGACAACGCTGGATACAACACTCAACGAGGCACAGTGAGAGAACGCTGGATACCAGGCTCAACAAGGCACAGTGAGAGAACGCTGGATACCAGGCTCAACAAGGCACAGTGAGAGAACGCTGGATACCAGGCTCAACAAGGCACAGTGAGAGAACACTGGATACCAGGCTCAACGAGGCACAGTGAGAGAACGCTGGATACCAGGCTCAACAAGGCACAGTGAGAGAAACGCTGGGATACAAACACTCAACGAGGCACAGTGAGAGAACGCTGAATACAACACTCAACGAGGCACATGAGAGAACGCGGATGGATACCAGGCTCAACGGGCATAACGCTGGATACCAGGCTCAACGAGGCACAGTGAGAGAACGCTGGATACCAGGCTCAACGAGGCACAATGAGAGAACGCTGGAAACCAGGCTCAACAAGGCACAGTGAGAGGACGCTGGATACCAGGCTCAATGAGGCACAGTGAGAGAACGCTGGATACCAGGCTCAACAAGGCACAGTGAGAGAACGCTGGATACCAGGCTCAATGAGGCACAGTGAGACAACGCTGGATACAACACTCAACGAGGCACAGTGAGGAGAAACGCTGGATACCAGGCTCAACAAGGCACAGTGAGAGAACGCTGGATACCAGGCTCAACGAGGCACAGTGAGGAGAAACACTGGATACCAGGCTCAACGAGGCACAGTGAGAGAACACTGGATACCAGGCTCAATGAGGCACAGTGAGAGAATGCTGGATACCAGGCTCAACAAGGCACAGTGAGAGAATGCTGGATACCAGGCTCAACAAGGCACAGTGAGAGAACGCTGGATACCAGGCTCAACGAGGCACAGTGAGAGAATGCTGGATACCAGGCTCAACAAGGCACAGTGAGAGAACGTTGGATACCAGGCTCAACGAGGCACAGTGAGAGAACGGTGCTGAAGAGCTCCATCTGGGCTGGCTGTTAGGCAGCTTAGTCTGTCTCTCTGATCTGATGGATGTATTAGTCTGATGTTTATACGGGTCACATTAACAACTGGTCTTATTCTGTCTCTCTGATCCGATGGGTAGAAATGTAACCACTCTCAAATTCATAGACAGAGCTACGGATGCAAGGCCTGGCCGTCCATGACATCACCATGATATATCTGAACCATGTTCTGAGGCTATAGGGTGTGTTTAGAAACATTGGAGTAAAAACAGCTTCTATTTTGGGTTCTGATGAGGTTTGACAGTTGAGCTGAGCTCATGACGCATTAATAAGTTATATTCTTCAAGAATCAATGGGTGTGTCATAAATGTACAAGTCCAAAAATGGATGTAGCAACTAAGAGTTCTAGCGTTAAGGAAATAGACGCCTGGCTCAGATAGAATCCTATCTCGAATAAGCGACGGTTGTGTTCGGTGATTGAAGCCAATAAACGCCCTGGCTATTGAAGATTTGCAATAGTAATTCACTACAACAGTTACAATGATGATTCAGTTGGTAGACCTATGATGATTCAGTTGGTAGACCTATGATGATTCAGTTGGTAGATCTATGTTGATTCAGTTGGTAGATCTATGTTGATTCAGTTGGTAGATCTATGTTGATTCAGTTGGTAGATCTATGTTGATTCAGTTAGTTACAATGATTCAGTTGGTAGATCTATGATGATTCAGTTGGTAGACCTATGATGATTCAGTTGGTAGACCTATGATGATTCAGTTGGTAGACCTATGCATAGTTGTTTTAAGTGTCATAGTTGTTTTAATGGTATCATAGTTGTTTTAATGGTATCATAGTTGTTTTAATGGTATCTTCAGTGTCTAAATGTATCTTTATGTTTTGTGGAAGTGTACTTCACGCTCATTAACTCTCTCTAATAATGTGTGTGTCTGTGTTCTTCAGTGGAGTGGCAAAGGCCCGTGTGATGGCGTATTTTGGTGAGGGGGAGGGGCCTATCCATGTGGACAACGTGAAGTGCTCTGGCGAGGAGCGTTCGTTGGTCGACTGCCTCAAACAGCCAACCGGGACGCATAACTGTCGCCATAGCGAAGACGCCGGGGTCATCTGTGACTACGGCCAATCACAGCTCAGCCATACAGAGGGCAAAGGTCAGTGGTGATGTCACAAACGTATTTATCTATTTGTCTTGTGTCAATCTGTTCTGGGGAATCAGCCGTGAATAGGGATGTAACCATTCACATCGCTCCCCGGTTCAACTGTTGAAGATACGACCGTATCGGTCCAAGGACCCCCCAGCCCATCCAAATGTAGCATGCATAGGTCAGGAAATACAACCGTATCGGTCCAAGGACCCCCCAACCCATCCAAATGTAGCATGCATAGGTCAGGAAATACGACCGTATCGGTCAAAGGACCCCCCAATCCATCCAAATGTAGCATGCATAGGTCAGAAATACAAACCCGTATCGGTCCAAGGACCCCCCAATCCATCCAAATGTAGCATGCATAGGTCAGGAAATACGACCGTATCGGTCAAAGGACCCCCCAATCCATCCAAATGTAGCATGCATAGGTCAGGAAATACAACCGTATCGGTCCAAGGACCCCCCAATCCATCCAAATGTAGCATGCATAGGTCAGGAAATGGATTCAAAACGTTACAAATTGACCGTTCACTTGTTGCTCATTGTTACATTCTATCTACCTTCTGAAAATACCTAATCTTTTGACACAACTGATGCATCCTCTCCTTCAGTGTCAAATTTCACTGCGGTCCTCTGTAGCTCAGCTGGTAGAGCACGGCGCTTGTAACGCCAAGGTAGTGGGTTCGATCCCCGGGACCACCCATACACAAAAAAATATTTATGCACACATGACTGTAAGTTGCTTTGGATAAAAGCGTCTGCTAAATGGCATATTATTATATTATATTAAACTAGGCATGTACAGTGGGTATAGAAAGTCACCACCCTTTTCAAAATGTTCACCTTTTGTTGCCTTACAGCCTGAAATAAAAACACATAAAATCAGACTTTTTCCGGCTTGATTTACACACAGTAACCCACAATATCCAAGTGAAAAAACAACATCTAAAAAAAAACTCTGGAAATTAAATAACATTAAAAACGGTAAAATACCCTATTTGGATAAGTGAACCCCCGCCCTGAGTTAATACTTGGTGGAACCACCTTTGGCTTGAATTAAAGCCATGAGTCTCTTTGAATACGTCTCTACTACCTTTTCACCCCTAGACTGTCCAATATTCGCCCCAATTCTTCCTCGCAGAATTGTTCAAGCTCAGTCAAATTGCATGGTGACCGCTCATGGACTGCACTCTTCAGTCCTCTGTAGCTCAGCTGGTAGAGCACGGCGCTTGTAACGCCAGGGGTAGTGGGTTCGATCCCCGGGACCACCCATACGTAAAAATGTATGCACGCATGACTGTAAGTCGCTTTGGATAATTATTATTATTATTCCACAGATTCTGGATGGGATGTAGGTCGGGGCTCTGACTAGGCCACTCAAGGACATTCCCCTTCTTGTTCTTCAGCCACTGTACGGTTGCTTTGGCGCTGTGCTTTTGTCATTTGGGCTCCCGAGTGGCGCAGCGGTCTAAGGCACTGCCTCTCAGTGCTTGGGGCGTCACTACAGACCCCCTGGTTCGATTCCAGGCTGTATCACGACCGGCCGTGACCCCCCCCCCCCTCCCCCATGGGTGCACGTTTTGGTTTTTTTGCCCTAGCACGACAACCAGCGATCAAGTAACCAAATCATCAAGCTTGACTAATTTGTAAACAAGCTGTGTCCTATTATAACGGACTGTCGTCGGTCCTGATTGTAAAGGGACTTGAGTAGCGGCAAAAAAATAAATCAAATTGCACACAAGCTGTTAAACTCCATAGTTTCAGATCTGATTTCAGGCCATATGGCCCAGCTCTAGCCAGTATTTTAAACTAGTAGTTAGATAGTTAGATACCGTAAAACTGGAGATCTGATTCTAGGCCATATGGCTCGCTCTAGCCAGTAGTTAAACTAGTAGTTAGATAGTTAGATGCCGTAAAACTGGAGACTGATTTCTAGGCCATATGGCTCAGATCTAGCCAGTAGTTAAACTAGTAGTTAGATAGTTAGATACCGTAAAACTGGAGATCTGATTTCCAGGCCATATGGCCCAGCTCTAGCCAGTAGTTAAACTAGTAGTTAGATAGTTAGATACCGTACAACTGGAGATCTGATTTCCAGGCCATATGGCCCAGCTCTAGCCAGTAGTTAGATAGTTAGATACCGTAAAACTGGAGATCTGATTTCTTAGGCCATATGGCCCAGCTCTAGCCAGTAGTTAGATAGTTAGATACCGTAAAACTGGAGATCTGATTTCTAGGCCATATGGCCCAGCTCTAGCCAGTAGTTAGATAGTTAGATAGTTAGATACCGTAAAACTGGAGATCTGATTTCCAGGCCATATGGCCCAACTCTAGCCAGTAGTTAGATACTGTAGTTAGATACCGTAAAACTGGAGATCTGATTTCCAGGCCATATGGCCCAGCTCTAGCCAGTAGTTAGATACTGTAGTTAGATACCTTTAAAACTGGAGATCTGATTTCTAGGCCATATGGCCCAGCTCTAGCCAGTAGTTAAACTAGTAGTTAGATAGTTAGATACCGTACAACTGGAGATCTGATTTCCAGGCCATATGGCCCAGCTCTAGCCAGTAGTTAAACTAGTAGTTAGATAGTTAGATACCGTAAAACTGGAGATCTGATTTCCAGGCCATATCAATCAATTTCAATCAATTTTCAATCAATTTTATTTTATATAGCCCTTCTTACATCAGCTAATATCTCGAAGTGCTGTACAGAAACCCAGCCTAAAACCTCAAACAGCTAGTAATGCAGGTGTAGAAGCACGGTGGCCTAGGAAAAACTCCCTATAAAGGCGAAAACCTAGGAAGAAACCTAGAGAGGAACCAGGCTATGAGGGGGTGGCCAGTCCTCTTCTGGCTGTGCCGGGTGAAGATTATAACAGAACCATGCCAAGAATGTTCAAAAATGTTCATAAGTGACAAGCATGGGTCAAATAATAATCAGGAATAATCTCAGTTTGGCTTTTCATAGCCGATCATTAAGAGTTGAAAACAGCAGGTCTGGGACAGGTAGGGGTTCCATAACCGCAGGCAGAACAGTTGAAACTGGAATAGCAGCAAGGCCAGGCGGACTGGGGACAGCAAGGAGTCACCACGGCCGGTAGTCCCGACGTATGGTCCTAGGGCTCAGGTCTCTCAGTTGGCTTTTCATAGCCGATCATTAAGAGTTGAAAACAGCAGGTCTGGGACAGGTAGGGTTTCGTAACCGCAGGCAGAACAGTTGAAACTGGAATAGCAGCAAGGCCAGGCGGACTGGGACAGCAAGGTGTCATCATGCCCGGTAGTCCTGACGTATGGTCCTAGGGCTCAGGTTCTCAGAGAGAAAGAGAGAAACGAGAGAATTAGAGAGAGCATACTTAAATTCACACAGGACACTGGATAAGACAGGAGAAGTACTCCAGGTATAACCAACTAACCCCAGCCCCCCGACACATAAACTACTGCAGCATAAATACTGGAGGCTGAGACAGGAGCGGTCCGGAGACACTGTGGCCCCATCCGAAGAAGAAACCCCCGGACAGGGCCAAAACAGGAAGGATATAACCCCACCCACTCTGCCAAAGCACAGCCCCCGCACCACTAGAGGGGATATCCTCAACCACCAACTTACAATCCTGAGACAAGGCCGAGTATAGCCCACAGAGGTCTCCACCACAGCACAAACCAAGGGGGGGGCGCCAACCCAGACAGGAAGATCACGTCAGTAACTCAACCCACTCAAGTGATGCACCCCTCCCAGGGACGGCATGAAAGAGCACCAGCAAGCCAGTGACTCAGCCCCTGCAACAGGGTTAGAGGCAGAGAACCCCAGTGGAGAGGGGAACCGGCCTGGCAGAGGACAGCAAGGGCTGTTCGTTGCTCCAGAGCCTTTCCGTTCACCTTCACACTCCTGGGCCAGACTACACTCAATCATATGACTATGAAGGAAGTCTTCAGTAAAGACTTAAAGGCTGAGACCGAGTCTGCGTCTCTCAAGGGTAGTGCAGATGTTCCAACAAATTGAACCAACGGGAAAGGGTTTTTTGGGCCCCCCCAAGATTTGGGGGGGCCTCTCCAAAAATTTCCCCCAAAACATCTGCAACAAAAAAAGGTGCTTTTTTTAAAAAAGGCCAAAGAATTTCAAAACCATCTTATTTGAAAAACATGAAAAGACAAGGACCACAAGTGGCCCAGCCTTGCAAAAAAGCTGCCGAAAATACGTGGAAAAAAAAAATATTTTAGTACCCCCAAATTGTCAAGTTCTCCCATTTAAAAAAGATGAAGAGGCCCGTAATTTTCACATAGGGACACTCAACTATGACAAACAAATAGGAAAAAAAAAACCAGAAAATCCATTGTAGGATTTTTAAAATTTATTAGCAATTATGGGGGAAAAAAGTATTTGGTCAATAAAAAAGTTTCTCAATACTTTGTTATATACCCTTTGTTTGGCAATGACCAGGTCAAACGTTTTCTGTAAGTCTTCAAAAGGTTTTTCACACATGTTGCGGGTTTATTTTGGCCCATTCCTCCATGCAGATCTCCTCTAGAGCAGTGGATGTTTTGGGGCTGTCGCTGGGCAACACGGACTTTCAACTCCCTCCAAAGATTTTCTATGGGGTTGAGATCTGGAGACTGGCTAGACCACTCCGGGACCTTGAAATGCTTCTTACAGCCACTCCTTCGTTGCCCGGGGGAAGTGTGTTGGGATCATTGTCATGCGAAAGACCCGCCACTTTTCCATCTTCAATACCCTTGCTGATGGAAGGAGTTTTTCACTCAAAACCTCACAATACATGGCCCCATTCATTCTTTCCTTTACAACGGATCGGGTCTCCTGGTCCCTTTGCAGAAAAAACAGCCCCAAAGCATGATGTTTTCCACCCCCATGCTTCACATAGGTATTTGGTGTTCTTTGGATGCAACTCGCATTCTTTGTCCTCCAAACACACGAGTTTTAGTTTTTTAACCAAAAAGTTCTATTTTGGTTTCATCTGACCATAGACATTCTCCCAATCCTCTTCTGGATCATCCAAATGCACTCTAGCAACTTCAGATGGGCCTGGACATGTACTGGCTTAAGCAGGGGGACACATCTGGCACTGCAGGATTTGAGTCCCCGGCGGCGTAGTGTGTTACTGATGGTAGGCTTTGTTACTTGGTCCCACTCTCTTCAGGTCATTCACTAGGTACCCCCCGTGTGGTTCTGGGATTTTTGCTCACCGTTCTTGTGGGTCATTTGACCCCACGGGGTGGGGATCTTGCGTGGAGCCCCAGATCGAGGGAGATTATCAGTGGTCTTGTATGTCTTTCCATTTTCCTAATAATTGCTCCCACAGTTGATTTCTTCAAACCAAGCTGCTTACCTATTGCAGATTCAGTCTTCCCAGCCCCGGTGGGGCCCAAGGTTTTTACATTTGGTTTTCTGGGTGTCCTTTTTGACAGCCTCTTTGGTCGGGGGGGCCCTTTTTGGGGGGGAGTTTTGGAGTGTTTTTTTTTTTTAAAAAAAAAATTTTTTTTGGG
>LR778274.1:6424551-6447951 GCA_902810595.1 Coregonus sp. 'balchen'
GCTCCTCCCCCATCCGGGTACATGTACTGATGCTATTCTTTTGTCTCAGTCCTTCGCTCTTACTCTGTGTAGTTAAGAGCGTAACATGTCCTGGGGCGGCGGTAAATAACTCCCCGACACTTCATGTACTTACCATGAGAGAGGAACATAAACTGAGGAGACAGCATTAACACGAGGAGAGGCAGATTAAATGAGGAGAGGCAGCATTAAACTGAGGGGAGGCCAGCATTAACACTGAGGGAGGCAGCATAACATGAGAGAGGCAGATTAACACTGAGGAGAGGCAGCATAAACTGAGGAGAGGCAGCATAACACTGAGGAGAGGCAGCATTAACATGAAGGCAGCTAACACTGAGGACAGGCAGCATTAACACTGAGGGGGCAGCTAAAGGGAGAGCAGCATAACCTGAGGGAGCAGCTAACACTGAGGAGAGGCAGCTAACAGAGGAGAGGCAGCATTAACATGAGGGAGGCCATTAAATGGGAGAGGCAGCATAACACTGAGAGAGGCAGCATAACACTGAGAGGAGCATTAACACGAGGCGAGGCAGCATTAACCTGAGAGAGACAGATAACCTGAGGAGAGGCAGCATTAACCGAGGGACCGGCACATAACACTGGGAGAGGCGCATAACACTGAGGAGAGCAGCATTACACTGAGGAGAGGCAGTTAACACTGAGGAGGAGAGCAGTTAACACTGAGGAGAGGCAGCATTAACACTGAGAGGAGAGGCAGATTAACACTGAGGAGAGGCAGCATAACACTGAGGAGACGGCAACATTAACACTGAGGAGAGGCAGCATTAACACTGAGGAGAGGCAGCATTAACACTGAGGAGAGGCAGCATTAACACTGAGGAGAGGCAGCATTAACACTGAGGAGAGGCAGCATTAACACTGAGGAGAGGCAGCATTAACACGGAGGAGAGGCAGCATTAACACTGAGGAGAGGCAGCATTAACACTGAGGAGAGGCAGCATTAACACTGAGGCGAGGCAGCATTAACACTGAGGAGAGGCAGCATTAACACTGAGGAGAGGCAGCATTAACACTGAGGAGAGGCAGCATTAACACTGAGGAGAGGCAGCATTAACACTGAGGAGAGGCAGCATTAACACTGAGGAGAGGCAGCATTAACACTGAGGAGAGACAGCATTAACACTGAGGAGAGGCAGCATTAACACTGAGGAGAGGCAGCATTAACACTGAGGAGAGGCAGCATTAACACTGAGGAGAGGCAGCATTAACACTGAGGAGAGGCAGATAACACTGAGAGGAGAGGCAGCATTAACACTGAGGAGAGGCAGCATTAACACTGAGGAGAGGCAGCATTAACACTGAGGAGAGGCAGCATTAACACTGAGGAGAGGCAGCATTAACACTGAGGAGAGGCAGCATTAACACTGAGGAGAGGCAGCATTAACACGGAGGAGAGGCAGCATTAACACGGAGGAGAGGCATCATTAACACGGAGGAGAGGCAGCATTAACACGGAGGAGAGGCATCATTAACACTGAGGAGAGGCAGCATTAACACTGAGGTGAGGCAGCAAACAGCTCAGATAGACAGGATCAGCCTCAGTACTTTAACAGGTGCTGCTGCTGCCTGCCTTTCTGTCAACCACATAGAGACACGGTCACACACACACAGACAGAGAGCAGCCTTCATTAGGCTACATTACAGACAGACAGAAAACAGGAGAGGACAGACAGAAAGACAGGAAGGAGCCTTCATAGGAAGACAGACAGACAGGACAGACAGACAGAACAGACAGAGCAGCAAGAGGACAGCAACAGCAGAAGACAGAAACACGACAGAGGCAGCATTAGACAGACAGACAGCAGACAACAAGGAGAGGCAGCTTCTGAGGGGGCGTACCATGAAGAAGACAGAAGACAGGACAGACATACAGACAGAAGAGCAGCCTTCACTAGGTAAGGACAGACAGAACAGACGGACGAGACAGACAGACAACAGGACGACAGACAGACAGAAGACAGACAGAGAGCAGGCCTTCATTAGGGGCTACATGGACGACAGACAGACAGACAGAACAGACAGAACAGACATGACAGCAGCATTAATAGGCTACATGACAGACAGACAGACAGGCAGACAGACAGAGACAGACAGACAGACTACTTAATAGGCTACATTGACAGACAGACAGCAGCTTCATTAGGCTACAGACAGACAGGAGGGAGGACAGACAGACACGACAGACAGCAGCATCCATAGGCTACATGACAGACAGACAACAGGGACAGCACAGACAGACAGACAGACAGACAGACAGACAGACAGACGCAGCTTCAATAGGCTAAAGACGACAGAACACAGGACAGACAGACAGACAGACAGACAGAAGACAGACAGACACGACGAGCAGCTTCAATAGGCACATGACAGACAGACAGACAGAAGACGACAGACAGACAGACAGCAGCAGCCTTATAGCTACATGACAGACAGACAGACAGACAGGACAGGACATACAGCAGCCTTCATTAGGCTACATGAAGAAGACAGAAGACAGCAGACGGACAGACAGACAGAACAGGGAGAGACAGACAGACAGACAGGACAGCAGCCTCCATAGGTAAGACAGACAGAACAGCAGCAGCTTCATTAGGGCACATGACAGACAGACAGCAGCCTCATTAGGCTACATGACAGACAGACAGCAGCTACATTAGGCTACATGACAGAACAGACAGACAGACAACAGCTTAATTAGGCTACATGACAGACAGACAGAAGACCATGAGGCTACAGACAGACAGAAAGCAGCTCCATGAGGTAATGACAGCAGAACAGACAAGCAGCCTCCATTAGGCTACATGACGACAGACAGACCGGGTACAGACAGGACAGGACAGACAGCAGCCTCCATTAGGCTACATGACAGACAGACAGACAGACAGACAGACAGCCAGCCTCCATTAGGCTACATGACAGACAGACAGCAGCCTTCATTAGGCTACATGACAGACAGGACAGACAGACATCAGCCTCATTAGGCTACATGACAGACAGACAGACAGACAGCATTCTCCATTAGGCTACATGACAGGACAGACAGCAGCCTCCATTAGGCTACATGACAGACAGACAGACAGACAGCAGCCTTCATTAGGCTACATGACAGACAGACAGACAGACAGACAGACAGACAGACAGACAGACAGACAGACAGACAGACAGACAGCAGCCTCCATTAGGCTACATGACAGACAGACAGACAGACAGCAGCCTTCATTAGGCTACATGACAGACAGACAGCAGCCTCCATTAGGCTACATGACAGACAGACAGACAGCAGCCTCCATTAGGCTACATGACAGACAGACAGACAGCAGCCTTCATTAGGCTACATGACAGACAGACAGAAGCCTCCATTAGGCTACATGACAGACAGACAGCAGCCTCCATTAGGCTACATGACAGACAGAACAGACAGACAGCAGCCTTCATTAGGCTACATGACAGACAGACAGCAGCCTCCATTAGGCTACATGACAGACAGACAGCAGCCTCCATTAGGCTACATGACAGGACAGACAGACAGCAGCCTTCATTAGGCTACATGACAGACAGACAGAAGCCTCCATTAGGCTACATGACAGACAGACAGAAGCCTCCATTAGGCTACATGACAGACAGACAGCAGCCTCCATTAGGCTACATGACAGACAGACAGACAGACAGCAGCCTCCATTAGGACTAACATGACAAGACAGGACAGACAGACAGACAGCAGCCTCCATTAGGCTACATGACAGACAGACAGGACAGACAGCAGCCTCCATTAGGCTACATGACAGACAGGACACCGCAGCCCTCCATTTAGGCTAACCTGAAGACAGACAGCAGCCTTCATTAGGCTACATGACAGACAGACAGACAGACAGACATCAGCCTCCATTAGGCTACATGACAGACAGACAGCAGCCTCCATTAGGCTACATGACAGACAGACAGACAGACAGCAGCCTCCATTAGGCTACATGACAGACAGACAGACAGACAGCAGCCTCCATTAGGCTACATGACAGACAGACAGCAGCCTCCATTAGGCTACATGACAGACAGACAGACAGCAGCCTCCATTAGGCTACATGACAGACAGACAGACAGCAGCCTCCATTAGGCTACATGACAGACAGACAGACAGCCATTAGCCTCCATTAGGCTACATGACAGACAGACAGACAGCAGCCTCCATTAGGCTACATGACAGACAGACAGACAGACAGCAGCCTTCATTAGGCTACATGACAGACAGACAGCAGCCTCCATTAGGCTACATGACAGACAGACAGGAAGAAAACATTGTTTTGCTCATGGTGAAGACGTGACACACCCCTTCCCTAATTGGAGTAAACAGTACCAAAACAAATGATCTAATGATTCTGTCTCTTCGCAGCAAAATCTGCAGAGCTGGGAAGATTGTATCCCCCATATAAATAACATTCTATTGGTAGCAAGAATTTTATACAATAATTTAAATTGAAAAATTCTAAGTTTCGAATCCGGCGTCGTTTTGCATGTTTATTTTTTTTTTATTTCACCTTTATTTAACCAGGTAAACCAGTTGAGAACAGGTTCTCATTTACAACTGTGACCTGGCCAAGACAAGCAAAGTAGTGCAACAAAAAACAACACAGAGTTACATATGGGGTAAAAAAAAAAAAAAAAAGTCAGAGATACAACAGAAAATATATATACAGTGTGTGCAAATGTAGCAAGTTATGGAGGTAAGGCAATAAATAGGCTATAGTGCAGAATAATTACAATAGTATTAACACTGGAATGCTAGATGTGCAAGAGATTATGTGCAAATAGAGATAATGGGGTGCAAAAGAGCAAATTAAATAACAATATAGGGATGAGGTAGTTGGGTGGGCTAATTTCAGATGGGCTGTGTACAGGTGCAGTGATCGGTAAGGTGCTCTGACAACTGATGCTTAAAGTTATTGAGGGAGATAAGAGTCTCCAGCTTCAGAGATTTTGCAATTCGTTCCAGTCATTGGCAGCAGAGAACTGGAAGGAATGGCGGCCAAAGGAGGTGTTGGCTTTGGGAATGACCAGTGAGATATACCTGCTGGAGCGCAGACTACGGGTGGGTGCTGCTATGGTGACCAATGAGCTAAGATAAGGCGGGGATTTGCCTAGCAGTGATTTATAGATGGCCTGGAGCCAGTGGGTTTGACGACGAACATGTAGTGAGGACCAGCCAACAAGAGCGTACAGGTCACAGTGGTGGGTAGTGTATGGGGCTTTGGAGACAAAACGGATGGCACTGTGATAGACTACATCCAATTTGCTGAGTAGAGTGTTGGAGGCTATTTTATAAATGACATCGCCGAAGTCAAGGATCGGTAGGATAGTCAGTTTTACGAGGGCATGTTTGGCAGCATGAGTGAAGGAGGCTTTGTTGCGAAATAGGAAGCCGATCCTAGATTTAACTTTGGATTGGAGATTCTTTATGTGAGTCTGGAAGTTGAGTTTACAGTCTAACCAGACACCTAGGTATTTGTAGTTGTCCACATACTCTAGGTCAGACCCGTCGAGAGTGGTGATTCTAGTCGGGTGGGCGGGGTGCTAGCAGCGTTCGATTGAAAAGCATGCATTTAGTTTTACTAGTGTTTAAGAGCAGTTGAAGGCTACTGAAGGATTGTTGTATGGCATTGAAGCTCGTTTGGAGGTTTGTTAACACAGTGTCCAATGAAGGGCCAGATGTATACAAAATGGTGTCGTCTGCGTAGAGGTGGATCTGAGAGTCACCAGCAGCAAGAGCGACATCATTGATATACACGGAGAAAAGTGTCGGCCCAAGAATTGAACCCTGTGGCACCCCCATAGAGACTGCCATAGGTCCAGACAACAGGCCCTCCGATTTGACACACTGAACTCTATCTGAGAAGTAGTTGGTGAACCAGGCGAGGCAGTCATTTGAGAAACCAAGGCTATTTAGTCTGCCAATAAGAATGCGGTGGTTGACAGAGTCGAAAGCCTTGGCCAGGTCGATGAAGACGGCTGCACAGTACTGTCTATTATCAATCGCGGTTATAATATCGTTTAGGACCTTGAGCGTGGCTGAAGTGCACCCGTGACCAGCTCGGAAACCAGATTGCATAGCGGAGAAGGTACGGTGGTATTCGAAATGGTCGATGATCTGTTTATTAACTTGGCTTTCGAATACTTTCGAAAGGCAGGGCAGGATGGATATAGGTCTGTAGCAGTTTGGATCTAGAGTGTCACCCCCTTTGAAGAGGGGGATGACCGCGGCAGCTTTCCAATCTCTGGGGATCTCAGACGTTATGAAAGAGAGGTTGAACAGACTAGTAATAGCGGTTGCGACATGTCAGTTCATAAACACTATGCCATGGGATCGGTACGTCAGAAATCTCTTCCCAACTATTTTGCAATCTATATGGGACTGCTGTCAATCCTTTGGTCCTTAAATGAAACTGATATACTTTTTTATCTATCACAGTTTTCTTTAATCAATTATGTTCTTTAATGCAAGGCCGACAGACAAGTTCCTTACTTTTTCCCCCTTCCACTTTCCTCTTCCATTTTTGCGGTAAGGCTGCAATTATTTGGTTGTAATTTTGGGTAGAGCAGACATTTCCATATGTTTTTGTTAGCTGCATGTGCGACATAACTCCACCAGTCCTACCGATGATATCATTTACGAAGATTATACCTTTTTTAAACATTTTGTCAAACAAATATGTTTTTTTTAATCAATTAGTATATTTGAGTTTAACCACAATATTTGTTGCATTATTTGTTCTGTCGTTTCTGGAGGATTAAATTGAAATTGCAACCAACTTTCTATGGCTTGTTTTAGAAATAGTGATATTTGGGAGATGATTTCCTTTTCAAATAACTGAAAATGAGAGGTTGTAATCTGAATAAAGGGAAAAAGGCCATTCTTGAACATTGGGTGAGACAATCTCACTAATTTGCTAGAGAACCAGTTCGGATTTAAGTATAACTTTTGTATGACTGAAGCTTTTAGTGATAGGTCTAATGCTTTGATATTTAATAATTTCTGTCCTCCGAATTCATATTCATTATATAAATAGGCCCGTTTAATTTAGTCTGGCTTGCCGTTCCAAATAAAATGGAATATTTTTTTATCGTATAATTTTTTTAACAGTTCGCTGTGGTCTCGACCATAAGCAAATAGGTAAACTGGGATAATACCAAAGAGTTCAATCAGGGTGATTTTTCCACAAATTGACAGGTATTTACCTTTATTACAACCAACCTTACTAGAATGATTCACCTTCCTGGTTTTATGGTGACAACATCTGTGGCGCGATTGCAATGCAACTTCTGGAGATGTGGGAATGGGATCCGATATGTAAGACGGCTCCGATTTATGTTCACAAAACACAGGCCTGTTTGGAAGCAGTAGAACGGTGAGTGGACATTCTCCCTTTTTGTATTTATATTGGATCTTTTGTCCAGCCGCTGTGAAACGTTTGGATGCCTGTGAAATCATCCTTAGTCTGCGTTGTTTTAATATTATCTGCCCACGGGGAGAAATGATGCTGCCTGTAAGTGTGACATAGCCCTATTTAAAAACAAGTTGTTGTTTCGTTTTGTTTCGAATTTGATTAGAATTATTTGTTCTCTTTGTAGGCCTTATCAACAATGAATGTAATCTTGCTTATTGACTATGTTTGGCACGTCCATGCTCAGCCATAATGTAATTTACAGTAGGCCTAAGCCCCTATATCAGTGTGAATGCTATTGAAGCCATGCAATTACTTAGAACTATGTGGACTGCAAATGGGTTCAAGTTAACCTATGGAGTCACACCGACATGGAGTCACACAGACATGGAATGGAGTCACACTGACATGGAGTCACACCGACATGGAATGGAGTCACACTGACATGGAGTCACACCGACATGGAGTCACGCAGACATGGAGTCACACAGACATGGAATGGAGTCACACAGACATGGAGTCACGCAGACATGGAGTCACACCGACATGGAGTCACACCGACATGGAGTCACACAGACATGGAGTCACACAGACATGGAGTCACACCGACATGGAGTCACACAGACATGGAGTCACACAGACATGGAGTCACACCGACATGGAATGGAGTCACACCGACATGGAATAGAGTCACGCAGACATGGAGTCACACAGACATGGAGTCACACAGACATGGAGTCACACCGACATGGAGTCACACAGACATGGAGTCACACAGACATGGAGTCACAGACATGGAGTCACACAGACATGGAGTCACACAGACATGGAGTCACACAGACATGGAGTCACACCGACATGGAGTCACACAGACATGGAGTCACACAGACATGGAGTCACACCGACATGGAGTCACACAGACATGGAGTCACACAGACATGGAGTCACACAGACATGGAGTCACAGACATGGAGTCACACAGACATGGAGTCACACAGACATGGAGTCACACAGACATGGAGTCACACAGACATGGAATGGAGTCACACAGACATGGAGTCACACCGACATGGAATGGAGTCACACCGACATGGAGTCACACAGACATGGAGTCACAGACATGGAGTCACACAGACATGGAGTCACAGACATGGAGTCACAGACATGGAGTCACACAGACATGGAGTCACACCGACATGGAGTCACACAGACATGGAGTCACACAGACATAGAGTCACACCGACATGGAGTCACACAGACATGGAGTCACACAGACATGGAGTCACACCGACATGGAGTCCACACGACATGGGAGTCACACAGACATGGAGTCACACAGACATGGAGTCAACACAGACATGGAGTCACAACAGACATGGAATGGAGTCACACAGACATGGAGTCACACAGACATGGAATGGAGTCACACAGACATGGAGTCACAGACATGGAGTCACACAGACATGGAGTCACACAGACATGGAGTCACAGACATGGAGTCACACAGACATGGAGTCACAGACATGGAGTCACACAGACATGGAGTCACACAGACATGGAGTCACACAGACATGGAGTCACACAGACATGGAGTCACACCGACATGGAGTCACACAGACATGGAGTCACACAGACATGGAGTCACAAAACATGAGTCACACAGACATGGAGTCACACAGACATGGAGTCACACGACATGGAGTACACAGACATGGAGTCACACCGACATGGAGTCACACAGACATGGAGTCACACAGACATGGGGTCACACGGCACGAATGGAGTCACACCGACATGGAGTCACAGACATGGAGTCAAAACAGACATGGAGTCACAGACATGGAGTCACACAGACATGGAGTCACACCGACATGGAGTCACAGACATGGAGTCACACAGACATGGAGTCACAGACATGGAGTCACACAGACATGGAGTCACAGACATGGAGTCACAGACATGGAGTCACAGACATGGAGTCACAGACATGGAGTCACAGACATGGAGTCACACCGACATGGAGTCACACCGACATGGAGTCACAGACATGGAGTCACACAGACATGGAGTCACAGACATGGAGTCACACAGACATGGAGTCACACCGACATGGAGTCACAGACATGGAGTCACACAGACATGGAGTCACAGACATGGAGTCACACAGACATGGAGTCACAGACATGGAGTCACAGACATGGAGTCACAGACATGGAGTCACAGACATGGAGTCACAGACATGGAGTCACAGACATGGAGTCACAGACATGGAGTCACACAGACATGGAGTCACACCGAGTAGGCTTTATTCAGCTACTAGATCACTCTAGGTTCAAGTCGGAATTTGACGTTTTCGCAGATCCCCAGGACGTCAAAAACCGTCCACTAGGGGGCAAAAATAAAAAACCTCAAAACAAGAGCCCAGAGCTGGGATTGAACCCACAGTCTATGGAGCAGGAGCTCACTGCTTATAGCACTACAACATCCATCCACAATGAGCTAGCAAGGCCAGTCTTATTTCATGGCTAAACTTAACCCTGGAGTTGTTTTTCTGTTTAAACCCTATCCCAAACCTTCATCCGTAACGTAACATTCAATCGGAAATGAATGCCTGAATTGTTAACCAATCAGAAATTAATGCCTGAATTGTTAACCAATCGGAAATGAATGCCTGAATTGTTAACCAATCAGAAATGAATGCCTGAATTGTTAACCAATCGGAAATTAACACCTGAATTGTTAACCAATCGTAAATTAACGCCAGAAGTTAACCCCTAGAGTTGTTTCTGTATCCCAAGCAATAACCCTTAACTTAACCCGGTCAGATAATGCCTTAATTTACCCGTACCTGCCTAATATGCCTGAAACGTCTGGAGCTCAGGTGGGAACCGTGTGTCTAAATACAGGACATCGCCACTAGGGGGGCGTCTTTGAGGTTATTACCATCGAGTGGCGCAGTGGTCTAAGGCACTGCATCGCAGTGCTAGCTGTGCCACTGGATATCCAGGCTCTGTCGTAGCCGGCCGTGACCCGGGAGACCCATGGGGCGGCGCACAATTGGCCCAGGGTAGGGCAGGGAATGGCCGGCAGGGATGTAGCTCAGTTGGTAGAGCATGGCGTTTGCAACACCAGGGTTGAGGGTTCGATTCCCACGGGGGGCCAGTATGAAAAATAAAAATGTATGCACTCGTTAACTGTAAGTCGCTCTGGATAAGAGCGTCTGCTAAATGACAAAAATGTAAGTAGCTAGGGTGTTGCGGACAGGGTGGCAGATGGTTTAATCTGCAAACTCCTGCCCTGAGGGTGTCATGTGTTCAATCTCAGTGAAAGGCACTCGTCATTTAGACTTTGAGGTTTGGAGCAATTTAGACATTTGTAAAAACGTCTAATTCTGCAGTGAGACTGTGAGAGTGTTTTGATAGGCTATAACTTTATATCCACGACTCTTAACAGTACCCTATAGGCTTGTTTATAACCAGTTTAAAGGCTACTGAAAACGCCTCGTATAAAGGCCCCCGTAGTCTACAGATGCTTTGCTGACAAATATCTACGTCTGTTTTTGTTTCTATGACCTCGAACTACAAACAAAATGGTTCATCACTTCATTGTGATGTTCAATGTCAGGGTGATAAACCCACATGAATTTAATAACGGCAACTTGGTCCTCTGTAGCTCAGCTGGTAGAGCACGGCGCTTATAACGCCAAGGTAGTGGGTTCGATCCCCGGGACCACCCATACACAAAAAAAAAAAATGTAGGCACGCATGACTGTAAGTCGCTTTGGATAAAAGCGTCTGCTAAATGGCATATTATTATTATTATTAACTTTCTATGATATTTAATCATTACAGCGTTTCATGTGAATGATCTGTTGTCAACTATGAAGCTTGAAGTTGTAAAGGTTCTGTTTGAATGACTATAGCCGACTATACAGGGTGGTCCTCTGTAGCTCAATTGGAAGAGCATGGCGCTTGTAACACCAGGGGTAGTGGGTTCGATCCCCGGGACCACCCATACGTAAAAATGTATGCGCACATGACTGTAAGTCGCTTTGGGATAAAAGCGTCTGCTAAATGGTATATTATTATTATTACTTACAGCACGCGCAGATTCCTCAGGCCAGCGAAATCGGCCTTGGTGATTTTCGTCAGATTATTAGCGTTCAGATCCCTGGAGAAACAAGAAGTCACAATGAGTTACAATATGGACCCCCCAAAAAAACAAACAATCATGCATATTTACAATTTTTTTTAAATAAAACATATTTTAATAAAAACACATCCTACACTTTTAATGTCTTATTATTATCATCATCCTAGTTATTTACATGATCTAGCCCACAATTAAATGATGACATAAACATTATGGGGAGCGTCACAGGATCCAGGAACAGCTTCCTCTTTCCATTGCAGATGAGAGAAGCCTATCAAACAACGCGCTACATAAAGGGAGGCGTTTAATGGAATTGTAGCTACATTTAGGAGATCATTAGTTCAATCTGGTGACGGATAAATTAAAATGTTTCAGGGGTAGCCTAACAAATCACACCAATCTCCACAGCGGGTAGAAAAACAATCCCACAGGCTTTATTAACTTAAACGTAAACTCACCAAATCCGTTTTTGATTAGTTCGAGCTGTGTGTGTGTGTGTCGCGGTCGGGCTGAGGGTTTCGCGTCAAACATAAACCCATAACTTCACGAACCTCGTTACCGAATAACGTTAATTGGGCCGTAACCGGTAATCTATTCTATACTATTTTATTATATTTTCTATTATATATTTTTTTGTTACATATTCTATCACAATGTAGTTCATTTAAACGGGCCAAATTAATTAACTGTCCGAGGCCAATGGTTCCACTCTCTCCACCACTTCTTTAATGATCAATAAAGTTCTATAACGATCCACAAGGTTCTTTTGGGGTTCTGTTAATGAACCAGTTCACCAGAATGACTTATTTTGGACAACTCTGTCGTAGGACCTTTACAGCAGATAATAGCCTCGATGTATTATGATCATGGCTAGCTATATCAGTGGTTCCCAACCTTTTTAGGTTACTTGTTACCACCAACTGAATTTTTTTGCTCTGCCGGGAGTACACCTGAAGTACCCACCCCTTTGTGTGCATTTGACCAGTAACCCTATGATCTCATGAGTCTTCTTCAAGTAGCCCCTGTGGATAGGCCAAGTACCCCCCAGGGATCCAAGTACCCCTGGTTGGAAACCACTGGGGGCTATATGATAAACTTCAGGGAGGGTAGACAATAAACCCCTATATAGTTGATATACTCACAGTCTCTCTGTGTTGCGGGGTATATTCCTGGGGACGCCGCGGAGCCCCTGGCCGTGACAGTCCACAGTAGAGCCGGAACAGGAGCACTGCGCCGGGCATGGCTGGCCCTCTGCACCGCCGGACAGCTCCAGGACCACCAGGACAACCAGCAGACAGCGACACAGACCCAGAGCTGAGGCAGGGGCCGGAGCAGCGAGGCTCGACTTTAGAGACATTATCCACTGCAGTGGACTGGTTTTAGTAGCCTACCCGAGGAGAGAGACCGAGGAGTCGCCCGTATAGTTCTAATCCACAGGAGGAGTAAAATCCCACGACGAGGAGGATTCCAACTCTCTCTCTCTCTCTCTGTTTGTTTGTTTCTTTTATGTGTTTTCTCCTGGCTTTTTATTTAAGTATGTAAATCACATGTCAGAACAAACCCGCAGGTCTGGGTGACAGCGGCCGGGCGGAAAGAGAGTGAGGAAGGTTCCGCAGGGCTGGTAGATGGACACTGGGGCTAGAGCGGGACAAAGTTCTTCCACATGGCCGCGGCATGCAGTGCGGTAATCCCCAGAATGAAGCGATGCATGGACGGTTAAACCCCAAGAAAAAAAACCTCCCAACGACCCTTTGGCGAACACACACACACACACATACACACTCTCCAACTCCCACACTCCCACACACACACACACACTTACACCAGGTGAGATTAGACTCAGCGCGAGGTGAGGTGAGTGATTGGCTGTTGTAATATTTAATTCACAGCACGCGCAGAGGAAGCGGCATTCGTTTTTTTCCCCCCCCCCGTTGATCTCGTGCAGGTCACCGTGGCTGAGGTATTGATTTCCCTTCAGACATTCGTTACACCGGGAAGAGCCCCGTGCTTAGAATCACACTCCGTGTGTGTCGGGTGAAAGAGCCCTCGGAGACTGCGTGTGTGAGCGAGAAGAGAAGAAAACGGGAACGTTTTCACTGCGTCTGGCCAAGCAACACACCCCCACACACACACACAAACTCTCTCTCTCCTCTCTCTCTCTCTCTCTCTCTCTCTCTCTCTCTCTCTCTCTCTTTTCCCTCCCTCTCACTCTATATCTCTCTCTTTCTATATATATATATATCCCTCGAACACACACACAGAATGACGAGTCTGCGTTTTCCTTCGAGGCAGAGCGGCGCTGTGTTGTAGCCTACTTCCAGAGGAGGGGGGGGAGGAACCACTCTCTCTTTCTCTCTGCAGTGGGCCGGCCACCTGATGCCGTGAGCGGGCTAGAGAGACGAGCAGAGCCGCTTGAACCACCGTAACCCACCGTAACCCACCGGATCCTTGAAGGTTACAAGTGTTCACCACAGCAGCGGAAATTCAAATAATCCAAACGTTTATCCCAGACCGGGATCAGAAACACAGTGGAGGTCAGTAGCCTAATTAGGAGGATCCTAATCCAAACGGTCCAGGTAGGAAGATCACATATAAACCCACAGGAGAACAACCAGTAAGGTAGGGGATAATGTTGTAGGAATAGTAATGAGTCAGGTAGAAATACTCTGCTAATAATATCCGTCTGAACCGCCGCCTCTCTCTCTCTCTCTCTCTCTGTCTGTCTGTTTCTGTCTGCAGAACCCAACCGGGGCTGTTTATAACAGCACTGCTTCAACCTGTTCAACGTTTACAATCCAGTTCTCCCAACCGTGCGTTTCGGGCTGTCAATCTCGTCGTTAATCCGTGCACTTCTTTCGGTGTTTAGTCCAGTTGTGACGTGGGCTGGTTTTTCGTCTCTTTTTTTAGTTGGAAGTTAACGGGCGAACTCAAAGCGGTGTGGACCAGGGAACTCCCTTCCCCAACCCTGGCCCTGGCCTTTATACTGGCCGGATAACTCCTCCCCTGCCCCCGCCCCGAACCCGACTCCTGCCCGCTACCCTCTACCTTGTACGGTTCTCAAACAGCGTCACACGCCTGACGTAGCAGTGCGGAGTGTGTGTGAAATCTTCAGACTAGTTTCAGACGGAGAGTAATGACCTGATGGAAGTGGATCTTTCTCTATCTCTCTCTCTGTGTGTGTGTGTGTGTGTGTGTATTCCCACGGGGGCCAGTATAAAAATAAAATAAAATAAAATATGCACTCACTAACTGTAAGTCGCTCTGGATAAGAGCGTCTGCTAAATGACTAAACATTTTTTTTTTTTAAATGAGGTTGGTGGCATCTTAATGGGGGAGGATGGGCACATGGTAATGGCAGGAGTGGAATTCGTTTTTTTCCATTCCCTCTGTTCCAGCCATTATTATGACTGAGCTGTCCTCCCCTCAGCAGCCTCCTGTAGTGGGGTTTGTTTTGTGTGGTGTTTTTGTGTGTGCGGGGGGGGGTGCGGGGGGGGGTTTGTCCCGTTTTTTTTCCCTCCCCCGGGGCCTTTTTTCATTAGCTCCCCCCCCCCCGGGGGGGGGGGGGCGGGGGGGTCGGGGGCCCCCGGAAAGGTTGGCTCTTCTTTTCTCTCGTCCCCCTTCTTTTTTTCCCCTTCTTTCCTCCTCTCCCCTCTTTCCTTCGTCTTCTCTCCTCCCTCCTTCTCTCCTCTCTCTCCCTTTTTTCTCGCTCTTTTCCCCTCTTTTCCCCTTCCCTCTCCCCTCCTTCCTCTTTCCTCTCTTCTCTCCTTCTCTCTCTCCCTTATCCCCTTCCTTTCTCGTTTTCCCCTTCTTCTTTTCCCTTCTCCTCTACTTCCCCCTTCTCTCCCCTTCTCCCTTTTCTTCTCTCTTCCTTTTTTCCCCTTTTGCTTTTTCTCCGGGGGTCCTTTCCGTCTCCCTTCCCCCCCTCTCTTCCTTTCTCTCTTCCTTCCCCCCTCCTTCTCCCCCCTTCTCCCCTTTCTCCCTCTCCCCCTTCCCCTCCCCTTCTCCTCCCTTTTCCCCTTCTCTCTCTCTCGCTCCCCCCCCTTCTCTCTCTCCCCCCTTTTTCTCCCCTTTTCTCCCCCCTCTCTCTCGCTCGACCCCTTTTTCCCTCCCCCCCCTTTTTCTTCCTTCCCCTCTCTCCCCCTTTTTTCTTTTCTCTCTCCTTTTTTTCCTCTTCCTCTTCCTTTTTTTCCCCCCCTTTTTTTTTCTTCTCCCTTTCTTTTTTTCTTTTTTCCCCTTCCTTTTTTTTTTTTTTTCCTTTTCATTTTTTTCTTTTTCTTCCTCTTTCTCCCCCCCTTCCCCCCCTTGGGGGGGGGCTCCCCTTTTTTGGGGGGGGGTTTTTCCCCCTAAATTCTCCCCCCCCTTTTCCTGAAATTTTAATTCCCGCCCATTCCAAGGGGGGGGGAACCCTTTTGGGGGTTTTGTTTTTTTCCCCCGGGGGTTTTTGGTTTTTTGGCCTTTTTCTTTTTCCACCCTTGTAATGGTATCAAATAAAATCAAACACATGGTTTCCAGGGGTTTGATGCCATTCCATATGCTCCCTCCGGCCTTATTATGAGTTTCCTCCCCCCCGAAAGCCTCCACTGGTTTTCCCACCCAAATTTAAACCCCATTCCCCTTTCCCTTTTTAAAAACCCCCCCCCCCTTTTTTTTTAAAAAAATTTTCCCCCTCCTTCCCCAAACCCCCAAAAATTTCCCCCCCCTTCAAAAATTTTTTTTTTTTTTTAAAAAACCCCCCCTTTTTCCCCCCCCCCCCCCCGGGGGGGGCCCCCCCCCCTTTTCCCAAATTTTTTTTTGGGGGGGACCCTTTAAATTTTTTAACCCCTAATTTAAAAACGGCCCCCCTTTTTTTCCCCCCCCCCCCTTTTTTCTCCCCGGGCTCCCCCCCGGGGGGGGGGGAAACCTTTTTAATTCCCCGGGGAAAATTTGGGGGGGGGGCCCCCGGGGGGGAAAAAAAGGGGGGGGGGGGGGGGGCCCCCCCTTTGGGGGGCCCCCCCGGGGGGTGGGTCCAAAAATTTTTTTTTGGGGGGCCCCGGGGGGGGTTTTTCCCGGGCCCCGGGGGCCCCCCCTTTTTAATTTTTTTCCCCCCTTTTTTTAAAAAAGGGGGGCCCTTTTTTTAAAATCCCCCCCTTTTTTTAATTTTTTTAAAAACCCCAAATTATTTTCCCCCCTTTAACCCCCCCCCCTTTTTTCCCCTATTTGTTTTCTCCCCCGACTTATCCTCAGTCTTCCTGACTTTTTACCTCAGTCTCTCCCCCTGACTTTTACCTCACTTCTCCGGATTTTATCCTCAGTTTTTCCCCTACTTTATACCTCAGTTTTTACCTGACTTTTCCCCTAAACCCACCTACTTTTATACCTCAGTCTCAAACCCCTTCTTTTAATTTTTTACCTCACCCATTTTTAACTTCCCTACTTTTTTCCCCACCCCTTTCCCCGGGGCCCCCCCAATCCCTCATTTCCCGCAACCCATCTCCCCTGAAATCCCCAGCTTACCCATTTAATAGAGGGGCTTTAACCCAGTTTGTTTTTCAGTCCCCTTTTCCTTTTTATAAAAAAAACCAATTTAATATTCCCCCTCCCTGTTTATCCTCGGATTTTAAACCTGTTTTAACCCTTTACCTGACTTTAACCTCATCTTCCTGACTTTATCCTCATTCTCCGATTTATTCATCTCTACCGACTTTATCCTCAGGTCTTACCTGACTTTTACCTCTCCCTCCCTGATTTTTATCCCATCTCTCCCCTGACTTATACCTCTTCTACCTTTTTTTATACCTCGTCTCTACCTGATTTAACCTATCTCTACCTGACTTTAACCCAGTTCTACCGCTTTAAAACCTCAGCCCAAAACCCCCTTTTTATACCTCAGCTTATTATTTATACCTCAGTTACCTGACTTTTACCTCATCTTTTACCTGATTTTTTCCTCAGTCTACCTACTTTTTACCTCACCCTTACCTGATTTTAACCTCAGTCTCTACCCTTTATACCCAGCCCTTACCATTTTTAAAACCTAAAGCTCTACCTGATTTTACCTCATTCTCCTGCTTTTTCCCCTCAGTCCTACCTGTTTTTATACCTCAGTCTCTACCACTTTTACTCAGTCCCCCACTTTATCTCATCTCTACCGACTTTATACCATTTTTCCCCCTGATTTATACCCGTCTCTTACGACTTTTACCTCATCTACGACTTTAACCTCATCTACCTGACTTTAATCAGCCCTACCTGTTTTATCCTCAGTTTTCCCCTGTTTTATCCCCCGTCTTACCCTGTTTAAAAAACCCTCGTCTCTACCTGACTTTATACCTCCGCTCCGATTTTACCCTCAGTCTACCTGACTTTATACCTCTTTCCTGACTTTACCTCATTCTACCTCTTTATCCTATCTCTCTGACTTATACCTCAGTCTTACCTGACTTTATACTCAGTCTCTACCTACTTTAACCTCAGTCCCCTTTCCCCCTGACTTTATACCTATCTCTACCTGACTTTTTAAACCTCAGTCCTACCTTATTTTATCCCGCTCTACCGACTTTAACCTCAGTCTTCCCCTGCTTTTATCCTCCTTCTACCTGTTTTAAATACCCTTTCCTACCTACTTTATACCAGTCTCTCCCTGACTTTATACCTTCTCTCCCCTAAACTTTTATACCTCAGTTTTTCCTGATTTTTATACCTCAGTCTAACCTATTTTTATACTATTTTTAAACCTGCTTTATACCTCATCCCCCTGATTTTTAAAACCTCATCCTACTGATTTTAAATCCCCTCAGTTACCTGATTTTTAACTCATCCCCATGACTTTAACCCATCTACCGTTTTAAACCCTCAGCCCTCCTATTTTTTATACCTCATCTACCTGATTTTATCCTCAGCCTACCGACTTTATACCCCATCTCTACCGACTTTTACCTCAGTCTCTACCTGACTTTATCCCTCCCCCCAAACCTGACTTTATACCTCAGTCTACCTGACTTTTACCTCAGCCACCTGACTTATCCCTTCAGTTTTACCTACCTGACTTTATACCTCGTTCCCCGACTTTTACCTCGTCTCACCTGATTTTAATACCTCGTCTCTACCTACTTTTCCCTAGTTTTACCTGACTTTATACCTCAGTCTCTACCTGACTTTATACCTCAGTTTTTCCCCTGACTTTTCCCTAGTCTTACCCTGATTTTATCCCTCATCTTACCTGCTTTTTCCTGGGGTTTACCTGACTTATCCCCCTCAGCTCTACCGACTTATACCTCAGTCTCCCTTTTTGACTTTTAATACCTCAGTCTCTCCTCTTTACCTCAGCTCTACCTAAACTTTAACCTATCTACCTGACTTTACCTCGTCACCTGACTTTATACCTCAGTCTCTCCCTGACTTTATACCTCAGTCTCTACCTGATTTTACCTGGGGCTCTCCCTTTACTTTTACCTCAGTTCTACCCCGGATTTAAAACTCCGTCTAATTTGACTTTTTCCCTAGTCTCCGACTTTTACCTCATTCCTAATTTTTAAACCTTTTATTTAACCTCAGTCTCTCCTGACTTTATCCCCAGTCCTACTCTGATTTTTATCCCCTCAGTCTCTACCTACTTTTACCTCATTTTACCTGACTTTATATCACCCCCACCTGCTTATACTCTTCCTATGTTTAATACCTTAAATCTCCTACCTGACTTTATACCTCGCCTCCTGATTTTATACCTCATCCCTACCTGACTTTATCCATTTTCCCGACTTTATATACCCCCAAATTTCCTACCTGATTATCCTCAGTCTAAACCCTGACTTTATCCCTCAGTTTTACCTGATTTTTATACCTCTCCTGATTTTATCCCTCAACCCTCCCTGCTTTATACCTCAGTCTCTTACCTACTTTAATACCTCATTTACCTCTTTATACCTCACTCTCCGACTTAAAACTGTCCCTCTACCTGACTTTATCCTCACTCTACTGATTTAAAACCCAGTTTTCCCCTGACTTTATCCCCCCTCTACCTGCTTTATACCTCAGTCTTACCTGATTTTAAACCTCAGCTCTGATTTTTATCCCTCAGTTTACCGATTTCCCTCTCTCCGCTTTTAACCCTCGTCTCTACCTGACTTTTCCTCAGTCTACCTGCTTTATACCTCTTTTGACTTTATACCTCATCCTACCTGACTTTATCCTCAGTTCTCCCTGACTTATACCCTCGTCTCCTGACTTTATACCTCAGTTCCCTGACTTTAACCTCTCTCACCGACTTTATACCTCAGTCTACCGCTTTATACCTCGCCCCTTACCTACTTTATACCTCAGTCTCTACCTGACTTTATACCTCAGTCTCTATATTTTAATACCTCAGCTCTACCTGATTTAAACCCCTCGTCTCTACCTGTTTTATCCTCGTTCTACCTGATTTTATACCTCGTCTCAAAACAAAGTGAAAACAACGTATTGAGTCTTTTGGGCGTATGATTGCTGAATCCTCTATCCTCCTATAGTTGTTTTAACTAAATATTATTTAGTAACTGGTTCCACAGCCTTTTTTTTTTGTTTACTCAACTTTTCGCTCAAAGTGTTACCTGAACTTAACATTTTTAGTTGCACCAAACTTAGCTCCAACATGAGAAAACGTAGGCAAAAATCCAGCCAACTTAAAATGATGTGTTTGCTCAAATTGTCTCATATGTTAATTGAACTAGAAATTATTATTTGGGCATTTTCCCTAAAAAAAAAAAGGCTGTGGAACTAGTTACACACACAGTGGTTTTAACATACAACGTTTTCAACGGACATACCTGACACACGTTGACATACACATGTTCATTTATACAGTCATTCATATTCTACACGTCTTCAATGTCTGGCTTCATCTGTACTGCTACACTTTGCAATCTCCGCTCTGTTAAAAGAACACAACAAAACAATATTGTATTGATCATAATATTGTATTGATCATAATATTGTATTGATCATTATATTGTATTGATCATAATATTGTATTGATCATAATATTGTGTTGATCATAATATTGTATTGATCATAATATTGTGTTGATCATAATATTGTATTGATCATAATATTGTGTTGATCATAATATTGTATTGATCACAATATTGTATTGATCATAATATTGTGTTGATCATAATATTGCATTGATCATAATATTGTATTGATCATAATATTGTATTGATCATAATATTGTATTGATCACAATATTGTATTGATCATAATATTGTGTTGATCATAATATTGTATTGATCATAATATTGTATTGATCATAATATTGTGTTGATCATAATATTTTATTGATCATAATATTGTGTTGATCATAATATTGTATTGATCATAATATTGAATTGATCATAATATTGTATTGATCATAATATTGTGTTGATCATAATATTGCATTGATCATAATATTGTATTGATCATAATATTGTATTGATCACAATATTGTATTGATCATAATATTGTGTTGATCATAATATTGTATTGATCATAATATTGTATTGATCATAATATTGAATTGATCATAATATTGTATTGATCATAATATTGTGTTGATCATAATATTGCATTGATCATAATATTGTATTGATCATAATATTGTATTGATCATAATATTGTATTGATCACAATATTGTATTGATCATAATATTGTGTTGATCATAATATTGTATTGATTATAATATTGTATTGATCATAATATTGTGTTGATCATAATATTGTATTGATCATAATATTGTGTTGATCATAATATTGTATTGATCATAATATTGAATTGATCATAATATTGTATTGATCATAATATTGTGTTGATCATAATATTGTATTGATCATAATATTGTATTGATTATAATATTGTGTTAATCACAATATTTTATTGATCATGATATTGTGTTGATCATAATATTGTATTGTTCATAATATTTTATTGATCATAATATTGTGTTGATCATAATATTGTATTGATCATAATATTGTATTGATCATAATATTGTATTGATTATAATATTGTGTTGATCACAATATTGTATTGATCATAATATTGTGTTGATCATAATATTGTATTGATCATAATATTGTATTGATCATAATATTGTATTGATCATAATATTGTGTTGATCATAATATTGTCTTGATCATAATATTGTATTGATCATTATATTGTGTTGATCATAATATTGTATTGATCATAATATTGTGTTGATCATAATATTGTATTGATCATAATATTGTGTTGATCATAATATTGTATTGATCATAATATTGTGTTGATCATAATATTGTATTGATCATAATATTGTGTTGATCATAATATTGTATTGGTCATAATATTGTATTGATCATAGTGATTACGGAGTGATTTGGTTGTTGTTGTCATGGTGTGTGTCTAACTAACTGGGCTGCAGATGGTTGTTGTTGTCATGGTGTGTGACTAACTAACTGGGCTGCAGATGGTTGTTGTTGTCATGGTGTGTGTCTAACTAACTGGGCTGCAGATGGTTGTTGTTGTCATGGTTTGTGACTAACTAACTGGGCTGCAGATGGTTGTTGTTGTCATGGTGTGTGTCTAACTAACTGGGCTGCAGATGGTTGTTGTTGTCATGGTGTGTGTCTAACTAACTGGGCTGCAGATGATTGTTGTTGTCATGGTGTGTGTCTAACTAACTGGGCTGCAGATGGTTGGTGTTGTCATGGTGTGTGTCTAACTAACTGGGCTGCAGATGGTTGTTGTTGTCATGGTGTGTGACTAACTAACTGGGCTGCAGATGGTTGTTGTTGTCATGGTGTGTGTCTAACTAACTGGGCTGCAGATGGTTGTTGTTGTCATGGTGTGTGACTAACTAACTGGGCTGCAGATGGTTGTTGTTGTCACGGTGTGTGACTAACTAACTGGGCTGCAGATGGTTGTTGTTGTCATGGTGTGTGTCTAACTAACTGGGCTGCAGATGGTTGTTGTTGTCATGGTGTGTGACTAATTAACTGGGCTGCAGATGGTTTGTTGTTGTCATGGTGTGTGTCTAAACTAACTGGGCTGCAGATGGTTTGTTTGTTGTCATGGTGTGTGTCTAACTAACTGGGGCTGCAGATTGGGTGTTGTTGTCATGGTGTAATGTCTAACTAACTGGGCTGCAGATGGGTTGTTGTTGTCATGGTGTGGTGTCTAACTAACTGGGCTGCAGATGGTTGTTGTTTGTCATGGTGTTGTCTAACTAACTGGGCTGCAGAGGGTTGTTGTTGTCATGGTGTGTGTCTAACTAACTGGGCTGCAGATGGTTGTTGTTGTCATGGTGTGTGTCTAACTAACTGGGCTGCAGATGGTTGTTGTTTGTCATTGGTGTGTGTCTAACTAACTGGGGCTGCAGATGGTTGTTGTTGTCATGGTGTGTGTCTAACTAACTGGGCTGCAGATGGTTGTTGTTGTCATGGTGTGTGTCTAACTAACTGGGCTGCAGATGGTTGTTGTTGTCATGGGTGTGGTGACTAACTAACTGGGCTACACGATGGTTGTTGTTGTCATGGTGTGTGTCTACTAACTGGGCTGCAGATGGTTGTTGTTGTCATGGTGTGTGTCTAACTAACTGGGCTGGCAGATGGTTGTTGTTGTCATGGTGTGTGACTAACTAACTGGGCTGCAGATGGTTGTTGTTTGTCATGGTGTGTGACTAACTAACTGTGGCTGCAGATGGTTGTTGTTGTCATGGGTGTGACTAACTAACTGGGCTGCAGATGGTTTGGGTTTTTGTTGTCCATTGGTGTGTTGTGACAAACCATTATGAACAAAAAA